>OZ005662.1:80700901-81103401 GCA_963930645.1 Salticus scenicus | reverse complement strand
AAGCTTTAATGTATGAAGTCGTACATTGAATATTTTTTTAAAAATCTCTGTTCATGACATAGTATGCAAATTATGTTTCTTTTAATTTTGTATATTTATTATTATTATTTATTTAAAAGTGCAATTTTAAGTAAAGATTAAAAAAAAAAAAATCTTTAAAATTTGTATTTTGTCTCTTTACTTTTTTAGAAATATTCTTTAGTTTATATAAAAAAAAAAAAAAAAAAAAAAAAAAAAAAAAAAAAAATTCTTTTGTTTTAGTGGTATAGATTACTTTAGTAGGGACTCTTTTTTTTTCCAAGCATTTGTTCTATGAAGCTCTTTGCGTCATCCCTCCAATATTAAAAAAAGAAAAAAAAAATTAAAATCTGTTCGTGATATTATATATAAATCGTGTTTGTTTTAAATTTGTATGTTTGTTATTAATACTATTTAGATAAAAGTACTACTATTTTAAGATTTTAAGTAGGAATTTTTATTTTTTTTTTCCCTCACTTTTATCTATTTATATAAAATCATTTCATTATTTTAATGATAATTTATTTTTATTTATTTTTATTTATTTATTTATTTATTATTATTTTTTAAGCATTTGTTTTATAAAGCTATTTGAGTCTCAATATTTAAAAAAAAAAAAAAAACAATCTGTTCGTGATGAAATATATAAATTATGTTTCTTTTTAATTTATATGTTTATTATTAATATTATTTAGGAATAAGTACAATTTAAAGAAAGGTTTTTGAAAAAAAAAAAAAAAAAAGAAATTATTTTATCTGTTTACATAAAATATTTTCATTGTTTTAATAATATAACTTGACTTTAACGGAGATTTTTTTTTTTTCAAGCATTTGTTACATGAAGCTATTTGAGTCCCTCCAATATATATATATATTTATAATTCTCAGTTCGTGATGTAATATTTAAATTATATTTGTTTTAAATTCATAGGTTTATTATTATTATTATTTAGATAAAACTGCAATTTTAAGTAAGGATTAAAAAAAAAAAAAAAAAAAAAAAAAAAAAAATCTTTAAATTTTGTATTTTGTCTCTTTACTTTTTTAGAAATATTCTTTAGTTTTTATAAAAAAAAAAAAAAAAAAAAAAAAAAAAAATCCTTTGTTTTAGTGGTATAGATTACTTTAGTAGGGACTCTTTTTTTTTTTTTCTTTTTTTTTCAAGCATTTGTTCTATGAATCTCTGCGTCATCCCTCCAATATTTTTTTTTAAAAAAATTCTGTTCGTGATATTATATATAAATCATGTTTGTTTTAAATTTATATGTTTGTTATTAATACTATTTACATAAAAGTACTACTATTTTAAGATTTTAAGTAGGAATTTTGAAAAAAAAAATTTCCTCTCTTTTATCTATTTATATAAAATCATTTCATTCTTTTAATGATAATTTATTTTTATTTATTTATTTATTTATTTATTTTTTTCTTTCAAGCATTTGTTTTATGAAGCTATTTGAGTCTCAATACATTTTTTTTTTAAATTTCTGTTCGTGACGTAATATATAAATTATGTTTCTTTTTAATTTATTTGTTTATTATTAAAATTATTTAGAAATAAGAACAATTCAAAGAAAGGCTTTTGAAAAAAAAAAAAATAATAATTCTTTTATCTGTTTTCATAAAATATTTTCATTGTTTTAATAATATAACTTAACTTTAATGGAGATTTTTTTTTTTTTCAAGCCTTTTTTTTTTTCTTTCTTTCTTTTTTAATGAAGCTATTTGAGTCTCTATTTTTAAAAAATTTCTGTTCGTGATGTAATATATAAATTATGTTTATTTTTAATTTATATGTTTATTATTAATATTATTTAGGAATAAGTACAATTTAAAGAAAGGTTTAAAAAAAAATCTTTTATCTGTTTTTATAAAATATTTTCATTGTTTTAATAATATAACTTAACTTTAAAGGAGATTTTTTTTTTCAAGCATTTGTCACATGAAGCTATTTGAATCCCTCCAATATACATGCATATATAGATATATATAGATATATTTGTAATTCTCTGTTCGTGATATAATATTTAAATTATGTTTGTTTTAAATTTATAAGTTTATTATTATTATTATTATTATTTAGATAAAACTGCAATTTTAAGATAAGGTTTTGAAAAAAAAAAAAAAAAAAAAAAAAAAAAGTATATATATATATATATATATATGCTTGTGTGTGTGTGTGTGTGTGTGTGTGTGTGTGTGTGTATACTGGAAACAAAATTGTAATCTTTAAGTGTAAATGACGTAACGAAGAAGTAGAGTAGGGTAGTGTTTTAAAAGCTATGCGAATAATATTACTTTTGTTTCTAGTTGTATCGATGCTTCGGATTTACGAATATTAAAACTTTAAGACATTTTACAGGTTAAGATTTATTTGAATTCATTACAAAATAAACTTAAATAAATAAAAGATTTCACTTCATTGAAGAAAAATAATTCATTTAATTCTTTTATTATTCAACTCAGTTTTTGAACTGAATTATTAAAAAAAAAAAAAAAAAAGTATATAACACATTTTTTATTACTGTAAAATATTTAAAAAGTATATAAAATATTACTGATAAAATGAATTGGGCCAATTACTGATAAAATGAAAAACTGGCAGGGTCAATTATTGGAACCTTGAGAGGGTGTCAAATAAAAATTCATAAAAAAAAATAATTGTTATCAAATGTATATATTTTAACATATATGTGGTTCTGAATGTCTTTCATGCCATATGTATTAACTTAAGATATCAACATTAAAAACAACAGAGATTGCTCTAAAAGTGTCAATCACTGGTGCACTTACCCTATAGTGTATCTGTCAAAAGAAAGCACCAAAACTTTTAAAACAAATGGTGGAAACCATAGGTATGTGATAATTTAAAACAACTGAAGTTGTATGATACAAAAACAACTGTTTCTTCTTCTTCTTCTTCTTCTTTTTTTTTTTTTTTTTTTTTTTAATATATATATAAATTAGAGCATTGTTTTGATCGGGATGGTAATTAATTATGTTTAATCAAAATGAGTTTAGTAGATTTTATAAATTAATTAAGATGTCATTTTTTTCTTTAAATTTGCATTGATATTTAAAGATTTGTAAACTGTAAATCTTTTCATTTCTAACTCATTTTAAATGATAAGTTACATAATTTTTAGATTTTTTTTTTTTTTTTTTTTTTTTCAATTTGTAACCGACTTTAGCAAATATAAAAAATTTACTATAAATAGTGATTATGAGCGTACAGTCAACAATATCTAAATGCCGTTGAAAATTATAAATTTCACAGAAAAATTACATTTAATGAAATTCAAGTCCGGCCATGCACTGATATTTTATAAAAGTGAGCTAGTTTTCTTCTAATTCAAAATTACAGATTTTATAGAAAAGGAATTTTAAATTATGCATTTAATGTCGAGTTGTAACATTTCTGTTCGTATAATTTACACTCAGAAAAAATTCTGTAACTGACATCTAGAATCTAAATTGTGGCCCTAGAAAAAATAGTTCCATGTCATTCTTATAAATTCTAGTCCCCCTTGAAAGCGAGTTCTAGAAACCCTTATTAGAATTCTAGAGAGTTTGTCTATCGAGGTCCCCTTATTTGAATAAATATCTCCAAATAAATGCAAACACAGGTTTCAGCAACTATAATCTTGGTTTGTGACCCAATTTTAGATAATCAAGCGAGAATTTCTTGCCATACAAAATATTCAGAATATTGTTTCATCATCTAGAAATGTGTAGACTAGATATTCTTGATCATTTCGTCTATTCAGTTTATTGGAGTGCCTTATGCACATAGCTCAGAAATCTATATTTTTTGTCAAGGGATTTAGAAAATGGTCGTTTATTCGTTTTAGATGAAGGCGGTATATATATAATAAAGATGATCTATTAAGCATAGTAGAAGTCAAGCAACAGATACAAGATCACTGAAACACCAATGACCAATAAGATTTAAAATAAAAAAATTTATCAGTGGATGAAATACACTAATGTAAAGAAACCAGATCTATTAATTAACAGCCTGCAAAACTAACGAATCAATAAAGTGACACAACAAATCTTAACTTAAAACCATAAACTTATCAAAATTAATGAAAAAACAACCCAAGAAACACAAGATAGGAAGAAGGAGGCAGGCGGCAAGACTTGTGACTTGCCTGTGGGTTAAACTAGTTTCACGCCGGCAACACTCACCCAGCCTGCCACGACCAGAACAGGAACCATATGTATTTAAAAAAGCAAAATTTCAAAGCAGATAAACAACAATGAAACCAAGAAGCAACAATGAAATTCACCGATTGATCACATTGTGTTTAACAGAATAATTAGAACATTATATATATATATATATATATATTTTTTTTTTTTTTTTCAGCGTGTGTTTTTACACTTGTTATATAGTATTTATTTTTCTTCATATGTATTCTCTTTTGCAGGATGTCTACGTTCAAGATGGTAAAATCAACTTTCATCCTGACTGCGATGTTACTGATTATTGAACACGGTAAGTGACATTCTCATTTAAAATTTAGAAGTAGAGTGAAAATTATTTCAGAATTATATAAGGACTGTGATGTAAGTGACTGTGTATATAAGGACTGTCGGTCATTTTCAAATAAATATACCGCTTATTAATTTTAAATTTATTCAGCAATCTTTGCATGAATATGATGAATTGGGTGTACAAAAATTTGTTAGTAGTGAAAACAAATTTTTTACTTCCATTACCCTACTACCGTAGGTAATGGAAGTATTGTATTCGGTCTGAAAATTCGATATCGGGTTTTCACCTGATTTACACATTTTAAGGTCCCCTGAGTCTAAAAAAGTGGTTTTTGGCAATTGGTCAGTGTGTATGTATATATATGTGTGTGTGTATGTGTGTGTGTGTGTGTGTGTGTGTATGTGTGTGTGTGTATGTGTATGTGGAGTATCTTCTGGCTATTATAGCTCAGAAACTAATAAAGATAGAGCTACGAAACTTTAGAATTGAAATACCTCTGGTGTACAGATGAAATTTCCAAATTTTGGTGAAAATTGAAAAACCGGAAGTGGAACCGTAAGTCCGTATCTCAAATACGGCTCTAACGATTTTCTTCAAACTTGCTATATAAACACTCTATTAGATGTCCTTTCGAATGATATAGTTGGTTAGTTCAGGAAAATTGATAGGCGTCCTGTATAAATAGTTCAATTTCAGGCCTCGCAAAGGCGTTCCTTTAAAAACGGCTGTACGGATTTTTTTCAAACTCGCCCTATTAACTCACTTTTAAATATTCTTTTGTATGTAATTATTGTTTTTTCGTCAATAATTGATTTTTTCTAAAAGTTGGTATCTCAAAAATGTCTCTGACGATTTTCTCTTTAGGTCATTTTTATGTCTTCTGATCCCATTTTCTCTCAAAAATGCATATAATACGTGTAATAGTGGTTAATGGAAGTCGTGTGGTTGTTTCACACCAGATTTTTTTTATAGTTTTTCATATCCTTTTTGTTGTTGTTGTTGTCGTGTGCCACTCGGAAATTCCGAGCCCCGGAAGTTTAAGGCAAGAGGGTTGCGTCTTCCGTTATTAGGAACGCCTCATAGGGAGGAAGTACGACTTCTAGTTCCATAAGCTGGGGAAAGATGGCAGCACCAGCCAAACTCGAATTTTGATCCGGATCAGAGCGAGTTTAGACCCATGTTCCGGTACCCCCAGAGGTATAATTTTTGATGGGAACTTGGAGGACTTTGCGACCACGACGGAATTTAACGTGCACCAGTCGCCATTAGCGTACACGACGGTCTTCGGCCGGCTCGAGGACCGAACCCGCAATCTTTCGATCACGAGCTCGCTGCTCATATCCTTTTCACAGGTTTGTACGAATGCCTTTCATTAGTGATTTGAAGGTCTCTTTTCGGACCCCCTTGATAGCTTTTTTGATCAAACGATTGAAATGTTCTTTGCTGTTGGAACATTTCTTTGACGATCTTAATTTTTTTTTTTTTTTTTTTTTAATAGAGCCCAATGTCTCTCAATGGGGCGATACTGTGGGATATTTGGTGGGTTTATGGCTTTTGGCACGAAATTGATGGAATTTTGTTTCATAAAATTTGTTGCATTTTTTGAATAATGAGCTGTGGCTAAATCGGGCCAAAATAATGTAGGCATATCGTGTTTGTTTAAAAAATTCAGCAAAAGCTTCCTGAGGCATTCATTTGCATAAATTTATTATCAGTTGTACTTTCCGTTACAAATGGCTTACTGCCATCTCCACACTGACAAATAGCGATCCAAACAAGATATTTTTTTTTCAAAATTTTTCCAAACTAATGGATGTCTCTGATTCAGGCATATGTTCAAAGCTCTTTTTTGTATAATACTAAGGGCCAGGAAGAGAAGAAAAGTCAGCTTTGACGTAGGTCTCATCGTCTAAAATCCAATGAAACTTATTCTTGCTTGTATATTCATACAATTTTCTAGCTTTTAGTTTTATAGATATTTTTTTGTTTTTCTGTCACTTTAGGCATTTTTCATTTTTTATACGTTCTTAAGTTTAATCATTTTTTAGCCCTCTGAACAATTGATATATTTGTTCCACATTTAATTGCCACATCTCTGACTGACTTTCCTCGATTTCGACTTACTGTTCTTTCTATATATTTGTCAAGTTGAATATCACGAGCTCCAAATTTTTCTTTACAACGAGATTTTCTTTTCGTTAAATCTATTTAATACTCTATTTTCAGTACTCCTGAGAATTTTTAAGTTTATAGCAATGTTATGTCATGGTTTCTGTGGATTATTTAAGAATTCGGCAACAATCCTTTCTCTACGTTCATCTTCATTCATTTCTTTTTCTCAAACTACTGTAATTTATAGTATAAATATCATGAAGTTGTATTCTTCAAGGTTGATACATGAAAAAGAAATTTGTTTTAGATGCATAGATGTAGAAATAAATTAATTATACATTTCCAGAATTGACCAATATTATTCGTCGCAGTCCTTATTAAAGTAACGTGCTGATATTGCCATTTATTTAAACACTAAAGATTGGGGACGTAAATTCCGAGTTTAAAATCACGCGACACAAAATATCGCGCGGACAAAAGCTCTCAAGGATAAAATATAGCTAAGAAAAAATCTCGCCAGGATAAAAGTTTGGTCGTCAAAACAAATTAATGCAAAGAAAAAAAATATCTGGTGTGAAACAACCATAAGACTTCCATTACCCACTATTACACCTATTATATGCATTTTTGGGAGATAATGTGATCCGAAGACATAAAACTGACCCAAAAAGGTAGACCTCAAAAAATTTTCCTATAAGAGATAGCTGATTTCCGTGTAAAGGCATATAAAACGAAGTTTATTTACCGAGTTAATAAGAAAAAAAAAATCGGTAGAGCTATTTTTTTTAAACACCAGTTTCCGAGATCTAAAATTGATCTATTTAGTCAGAATGACTGTTAATTTTTCTATACTAACCATGTGATACATTAAAGGATATCTAAAATGGGTTTATGTAACAATTTTCAAGAAAATCGTTAGAGCCGTTTTTAAGATATCGACTTTTACCAAAAGTTATCATACTCAATTGTTGTCTGGAAAACAACAGTTAAATGCAAAAAGATATTTAAAAGGGAATTAATACGGGAAGTTTGAAAAAAATCCGTATAGTTGTTCTTAAAGAAACGCACATGCGAGACATGAAATAGAGCTATTTATAGAGGACGCCTATCAGTTTTCTGAACTAACTAACTATATTATTCGAAAGGTCATCTAACAGAAAGTTTATATAGCAACTTTCAAGAAAATCGTTAGAACCTTTTTTGGATACAGACTTACGGTCCCATTTCCGGTTTCCGATGTCCGACTTCCGTTTTTCAAATTTTCACCAAAATTTAGAAAATTCATTTGTACACCAGATCTACCTCAACTCTGAGGTTTCGTAGTTCTATCTTTATTAGTTTCGGAGATATGATATTCAGAAGATTCCCCACATACGTACATATACACACACACACACACACTGACCAGTTGCCAAACACCACACTATAATTGCCACTTATTACTCAGGAGACCTTAAAGTGCGTAAGTCAGGTAAAAAGTGGATATCGAATTTTTGGATCGAATACAATACTTCCATTACCTACGGTAGTCTGATAATGGAAGTAATAATGTGAATGATGATTAAGTTTGTTTTAATACAATAACATATTTTAACCCTTTGCGGCGCAAGACAATGCGGATCATTTAAATTATACTGCCACCGGAATTCATGAACTAAATTAAACTAAAAGAAATTTTTAATTTTAAGTTAAAAAAAAAAACCGGCCTTTTCTGATATGTTAAAAACGTAAGTTTTTTCTAAAGAAATTCTGGGATGAATTTTTGCAGTTGGGAAGTGAAATTAGGTGGTATAAAATATATACCACCGCCCCTGAAAGGGTTAAGGCTAATTTCTAAAATGGGGAAGGAGTTGCAAAATGTAGTATTTAAAAAGACATGTGCTACTTTATCATCATCATCATTATTATTATTATTTCATTCACATTTTCTGATTAATGAATAAATCAAATTATAATTGAGAATTTTACAACTACAAATAAACAGCTTATAGTATTTTATTTATTTACTTATTGAAATTTTTTAGTAATATTAAATAAACCCAAATTTTTCAAATAAAAATTTGAAATTCTTCTTAATTTATTTAAATTTACAGCGACCACACGTGGCACAAATTCAATTTTTCAACTAGATCATATTTTTTATACACGGACTCCTTCTGATTGTTAAAAATTCAATTTAAAATATGCGATGATTGTACTTTTATTTATTTATCAGATTTTTCAGTTCCATTAAAAGTTCGGGAACTCCAAAATATCTCGATCAAAATGACATTCCGCTGAAAAAAAAATAATAAAATAAAAATAAATAAATAATAATAATCTATTTTAAAAAAAAAACTTTTAAAACCCAAATTCTTAATATAGCGTATCACATAAATCTTTTCGAAGTTAGAATAAAATTTAATTTGAAAAAAAAAAAAAAAATAAATAAATAAATAAAATAAATGAATAAATAAAGTACATTTTTTGTTTATTAACCAAAATTGAGGAAGTTTGAACTGTGTTAAGAAAAGAGAAATTATTTCTTAAAATTCACAACAGATGGCAGCACCACACGATTGCCTATAAATTTGGGAATTCATTTTCTGATTATAAGCCAATATCTGCAATTTAATTATTCGTTTGAGACACCTTTTTATTATTATTTTACTTTATTATTTCATTTATATTATAACTTAATATTTTACTGACTTGGTTAATGTTTATATGTGTTTTTCCTAATCATTTTTATTTTGTATTGTTATTTGTTTCATTGACATTTTAGTGAATATTCCACCCAATAGAGGGCGCTTGTAGTCCACAAAAACTCTTTTTTGCTTCTAAAAAGAGATCTAAGAAAAAGGCTTCTTAAAAAATCCCTTCAAAAATTCATAGGATACTGTGTAGTCAACGAAAAATTTTCTTTTATCAACTGACCCCTTTTCTACTAATTGTCTGCAAAAATTAACACTCCGGGGTATCGAACGCTGGACCACCGAGTTACTAACATAGCGCGCTGACCACCTGAGCCGCTGAGAGACAACTGAAAAAGCTGGTATTTACCTTAAAATGGAGGCGCATTTTTTATTAGGTTGAGTTCACAAACATACCGTAGTGAATGACAGTAAGTACATAAGAATTTGGGGGAAATATTTTTAAAAAGTTTCGCGGTTTCAAATAATCTATGAAATAAGTAAATAAGTTATCATAGATGGGGTCTGGGACCCACATGACACACTCAATTTTTCAAACTGAAACTATATATGTATATATACCTCTATACCGGGTATCCCATAAGTCTGAAGACATTTTAAAAATTCATAACTATTGAATGAAATGATAGAATTGAAAAATTGGTTCGTAAAAAAATCATTCTGGTGAAAAGGATTTTTTTTCCTTGGGTGCGGGGGGGGGGGGGGGAAATAATAGTTAAGCTATTTGTCGATAGCTAGATGGCGCTGTGCGTCACCAGATCACATATTTTCATGAAAAACTATACTTATTCGCATGGAAATGTTTACAGGCATATAAATCCTATTCTATGTGTCGTTCGTCACCAAAAATTACAGTTTGCGAACGTGTTACAACACTGCTAACTTCAGCTTCAGTCAGCGGTTCTTACTGAGGAAAAGCATCTTCTTCACCAATAACGCTTTATCCACCAAATCAGCATCGCAATTAAAACCATGTATGCACAAGTAGGAGGCGAAATAAGAAGTAAACTGTTCTAATCGCAAAATCGTGCAGTTTATAGGATTTTCATTTACATATTTTTCTTTCACATCCATGCGAAAAATTTGACCATTTTTCTAACTATCGTCGAATCTCCAAAATTTTAACGTAATTCGAGGTTTTATTCATTCTTTCATTTATTTATTTATTTATTATTCAATTGTTTTAGTGATCATTTTTGTTTCAATGGTTTGGACGTATGCTTTTGATATCTATCTATGGTTTCACTTTTTCTTTAATAGTCTAATTTTGAGTAATCATTTACGACAATTTTCTAAGAATACTGTTTTGGTAAGTTTGGAGGATTTTTTTCACATTTTTATAGGAATTTGTCAAGTTTTTTCATATCTTTTCAAAAGTTTTCACAAATTATTTATTTAAATTTAGGTGACGTTATTTCATGGAACGATGAAGAAGAAAGTTTGGTGATGGCTATCAGCTTACTAATTTCACCATACCAGTTACAACTGATCTTTTTTTTTTTTTTTTTTCCTAAAAAAAAAAAAAAAAAAAAGACGCATGAAAGATTTCTCTATATTTATTTTCTTAATTACCTACTACTAAAATTTTGAACCCAATAGATGGTTACATTAAATGTGAACAGATTACCGAAAAAAAATTTCTTTTCTGAATATGTTTATTATTATTATTATTATTATTATTATTATTATTATTTATGTAAGTGTATGACATCTTTTTATAAAAACTCATAAATAGAAAAAAAATCGTCTCGAAAACACCAATACCTTTGATACATGAAATAACTCTTTTGTCCTTTTCTTGCACAAAATCAATTAAATTTATTGCAGGATAACATGAACATTTTTTTCTTTTCTTTATATCGGACTGTTAGACTGAACATTTCACTATTGTGTCACGAAGTGTAAATTATCTAACAAAGGCGTAGACATCTCAACAGCCCTCCCCCCTTCTTACACCTATAATAGAAAAGGCGCATTTGTAGTTCGACGGGAAGTGGGAAAGCACAAGCAGAATGCATAAATTTAGTATTAAATCATTACCAGAGCAACAATAATAATCGAAAAAATACTAAATCCCATCACATACCACATCTAAACCAATCAGTAATTGTTGTTATTGTTGTTGTCGTGTGCCACTCGGAAATTTCGAGCCCCGGTAGTGGAACTAACTGGATTTTCAAGGCATGAGGGGTGTGTCTTCCGTTATTAGGAGCGCCTCATAGGGAGGAAGTACGACTTTAGCTCCAGAAGCTGGTGAAAGATGGCAGCACCAGCCAGACAACAGGAACTCGAATTTTGATCCGGATCAGAGCCAGTAATTAACAGAACTAAAACAACTGATCTTGAAAAAAAAAAAAAAAAGAAAAGAAAAGAAAAAAGTCGTATCTGATACAGAAAATTATCGCGTTCGTCTTACCCTAGTAATTATCTTTTTTTTTTTGAAAATGAAAGACAATTTTCTTACATGCCAACATTTTATTGAATTATATATTCACTGTGTCAAATACTTTTTGTCATCATTCTAGCAGCAGCATGATTCCAGGTTCATAAATTTTTTTATCATTGCTAGCAGAAATCTGTTTCAAGCCATTTTTGACGTCTTCATTTGAAGTAAAGGCTCCACCATTCAAAATAAATAAATAAATATATTCTCCGTCAATCGGTATAACGGTCCTTTTTACTCATGTGGACGTAAGTAATTTAAATTGGTTTTGATTCTTATTGGATCTAAATATGATTCGCAACATTTCTGTGATAGTTTTTGTACTGTGTTAAAATCAGTTTTATTTTTGTTGTGGTGTTGGTATTGTCATGTATCTATTAATTGCTAGAATTTTAATGTTAAAATTTATTATGATATCTATCATTTATATGTATATACAGACTGGAACAAGTAATAATCAGAAAGTACTAGATATAGAAAATATTGTCGATGTAGTAGTTCATTCTTCTATCCAATTTGCAAAAGTTTTTGGTAAGTTACCAAACTTTTATACGGCATCGTAATATTTTGGAAGAACATGACACCTATTTTATTGATCAATTCTGGCGTTTTCTCTTTGAGTAATCATTTAATCAGTTTAGTTGGTGGTAATATACTTCAGAACTGATCCTGATATTGTCTGATAGTAGCTAAAAAAAACTGTTTCTCTTCAAACGTCACCAGACAGGCAGAATCACTTTTTTTTCTTTTTTCTTTTAAGAATTAAGAATTAATTATTTCTAAGTATAATAAGCAGTTATTTTTAATTAGAGCAGGCATTTTGATTCAGTTCATTTATAAGAATGTAATATATATATAAATGATAGATATCGTAATAAAATTTAATCTTAAAATTTAGCAATTAATAGATACAAAACAATACCAACACACAAAAATATAGAACTGGTTTTAACTTAGAGGAAAGACTGACGCAAAATTGTTGCGATTTAGATTAGGAACCAATAAGAGACAAAAATAACTTAAATTACTTACGCCGACATGAATGATAATAATAAAAAAAAGACCATTAAACTTAATGGCAGAGAAAACAAATAAATAACCACAGAAATAATTGGATAAAAATGCTTAAAATTAGAAGTAAAATACTCGTCAGGGGGCATGTACTTCATAAAGATGAGAAAGCTGCATCGATTTCGTAAAACAATATAGCTAATCATAGCAATTTATATCGTTTCAGCCCCGATCGAAGCAGCAAAACCATATAGAATGAGAAATTAAACGAAATATTAAATTAAATCTTCATGGATACCAGAGAGAAAACTAGAAAAAAGCATAGTAGCCACATGTAAAACATTAAACACAAACTGGAGAATAGGATGATGCCAACAAAAAATGAAATTAAAAATAAAAGCTTTGCAAACATCGATTAATCGACAAAGAATAAACGACAGAGCATTTTCATTAACGATAAAATACAGAGTAATTATTTATTTAGATAGTCAAAATATTTTAAAGTTAATTAAAGTTTAATCTAGATAAATGTTAATTTAAATCGCATATATTTTTTCTTTTCAGCGTCATGCATTCCAATTGTTTCGACTGATGTAATTGAGTATAATTTTACTAACTGCTCGTCAACATCTCCCGTGCACAAGAAGGAATCAATTATAACTAAAGGACAAACTGCAGGTAAATATTATCATTATAAGGATAGGGTACGTGACGTCACTAGCAGTCAAATTATAGGTAAAGTTAAGGCTCCTATATGATACGAGCTGACGCAGTGTCCGCCATTTTCTAGCCCATGTGCGAAAATGTTAGCAGTGGAAAAAGTTAGGTTACCTGATTAGCGTTGTTATCGCCTTTAAAATTCTATACAGATCATGTGAGCTAGAACTTCTTATCACGAAACAATCAAGCTGGCAATTTTAAGAATACCGCCAACATTCTCAAAACTACAACCCTTCACGTTAAAAGAAATGTAATATTAAAGTTAATTTTAAAAGAATTTAAAATAGTAGCTTAAAAAACAGTACATTCACATTAAATTTGTCAAACAACTTTGAAAATAAAGTGAAATAATTTGAAAATAAGAAAAATCTTACGCTACAAAGTTGTGCTCCTGCTCCGGGTATCCACGAGTTACATCTGCAGTTTATAATCCCCCTTTTCCTTCTTTATGGATTAAATGAAAATATAAACAGGCGGTGCTCTTTTCTGGAGTTATTCGTGAAATTTATTGCCAAAAAACCACCAATAATAAATCGTCAGCTGGTCTTGTGGGCTAGAAAATGGCGGATGCGTCAGCCTATCACTGTAGGAGTTCTAGGTAAAGTGGCAAAACATTGGTATTTCAACCAATAGAGGTTGATCTTTTGCCACTCGAGAGTGGCAAAGATTGATTGACGGAGCGTTTATTTCTAAACATGCCCTTTCCTTATACGATTTAAGAAAAGTTTGTTAAGAATATCTCTGTTAAATCAACATATCAAAATTAAATTAATTTCATATCATTTATGAATTGCAGGCTTTGGATGCTTTCGCTCGTCGCTATATTTATGGGAATCTTCTAAAAACCCTAACCATTGTATTTTAAACAATTTTATAAGTCAAAAGTAAATAAAACTCCACTGAAATCGCGTCGGTTCCCTGCTGCTTAAAGTAGCGTTTTCCCTGCCTGCGCTATATCTGTTCCGGATCCCTTATCTGGCGCCTAATGCGTTTCAGTTTATGTGCTAACCGGATCATACACAGTGCTATTGTTATTTTCAAACAGGCATTTCTCCGACCGATTTTCATCTTCATTCTGTGATAACAGGTGGCAGCACCAGAGAATTCGCCCAGCTGCAAAAATTTTAATTAATTTTTAAATAAATAATCAAAAATTCGACAATCGTGCTTCCAGTTGTATAGGAGAGACCAAAACGAAAATATAAGCTTTTATATAAAACCTTCCGTTGTGCCAAGTCTTGATTCGGTACCACTGAAGTAAGTTTCCCATAAAAGTTTATATTTCCATTTAATATTTATAAATTCATGGTTCGTACAGTTTCAAAAATCCTTGAAAAGTGCTTGAAAAAAAAAAAAAAAGTTTCATTTTCAAGTGCTTAAAAGTGCTTGAAAATTGCTGTAATATCTTAAAAAGTACTTGAATTTCAATTTAAAAAAAAAATAATAATAAAATAAATAAAAATAAAAAAGCCTATTCTACTGCAATTGATTTTTTTTTTCCACTGTTTTGTTCAAAAGAGATATTACAGATAGAATTAGGAAACCTTTGTTTAAGGCGATTTGGCATTATTAAACATTTTTATATGAAAGCTTATATTTCCATATAATATTTACAAATTGAACTATGTAGACGCATCTAAAATACTGCTTGAAAGTGCTTGAAAATTTCCTGGAAAGGGGCCGTCCATAAATGATGTCACGCTTGGAGGGGGGGGGGGAGGGGGTTCGTGAAATTGTGACAGTTTGTGACAAAGGAGGGGAGGGGGGGGGGTAACAAAAAGTGTGACATCACATATTTCAGTTAAAATACAAACATTTATATTCAGCAGATGAAATTTTGAAGTTATTTTAAAATTATCAAAGATTAAAGATTTTTTTTTAATTCGGTAAAAGTAACTTTATCCTGTGATTCCCCCCTCCCTTCATACATTATTTTCTTTCAGAAAAAAGCATTCAGAGTAGGTTTTAGTATATGATAGCAATAGAAAATCTTTACTTAGAAGAAAACCTTCCCTTCTCACACTCTTGAAATGTCCAACAAAAGATATTCCTTATGGTTATATTTACAGATGTCATTAAGATCCATAGTCAACATTTAAAAATAAAATTTGAAATATGATCTCTAGTCTAATATTTTGTTTCTGAACTTCAAGTAATTATTGATGTATATCATGTTCCGTGACATGTGACAAATGGGGGGAGGGGGGGTTATTAAACGTGACACTTTGTGACAAAGGGGAGGGAGGGGGTCCAAAATTCCGAAAAAAAGCGTGACATCATTTATGGACAGCCCCAAAGTACTTGAAAAGTCCTTGAATTTTTTTTACTCCTAAGTGTATGAACCATGAAATTGAACTATATTAAGTTTGTTCAATAATATATGTGCGATTTAAGAAATAATTCTTATGGTTTTTGTTATATTTTTTACAGATATGAAATGTTTGCATTTTTTCATGAATTCATGATTTTTCAAAATGCTAAAATCCTACTAGTATTTAAGAAAAGACTTGATATATATTTTTTTAATGTTTAATAAAACCTACTTAAAACAATCAGGCATGAATTTCGTAATATCTTTAAAAATAATTATATATTTAAAATAAAAATATAACAAAAAGTGTTCCCCCCCCCCCCCTTCAAGTTTTTACCTAGACATGCACTTTTTAATTTTTTTCTCAAAAACTAATTAATAAATTTCAAAACCCATCCCTAATTATTTTAAGCAGATTCTATTAAACATACATACATACATACATATAATCGATTCTAAACTTTTAATCTTTTCTTTTTACTAATGTTCGTTTGGCAACCTGTTTATTTCTTTACTATCTCCGTAAGTAACGTTTAACATGTGGATTGCTTAAATTACTTATTCCTTGTTTAAATTTTGGTTTGTGTTATTGATTAATTTAATTTCCTTTTTTATTTTAATTCAATTTTTTTTTCTTTTTTGTTCTGTTGCAAGATAGAGACTTGAGCTGCATATTTGCTAGAATTAGCTATACAGTTTTCCGAAATCTTGCATATGCTGATAGAAATGCAAGTTTCCTGATGAGTATATTTCTATTTTTCAGCATTTAAAATTCCAATTTGTGCATAACTTATCTGAAAAACTATCATTTTCTTACTTTTATTTTTCGTGTATTTCTGATATTTTCTACAGCTACTTTCTTCGATTTTTGTTGTGTGCAATTTCATTAAACACATAGCAGTTTTAAAACGTATTCACCTGATTATATTGCAATGTAGTTAAATCCGGTTTCTTTCTTTCTTTCTTTCTTTTCTTTCCTTTTTTTTTTTTTTTTTTTTAATCAGATTTTATTATTATTATTATTAAAATGGTTTTATGCAATAATTTATTTAAACGAATTAAATTATAATCAGGGTATGAAATTTTAATTATTTTCTTTAATTAATAAGTGTACACCCCGCGACAAAAAGATAGGTACAAAGGGTTTTTTCTTTGATTTTTCATAAAATAACATTATTAAAATTGCGCTTATCATTTATTATTATCATAAAATAACACTATTCCCGGACTAATTTTTGTTTTAAGACTAATTTAGAAAAGTTTTAAGACTAAAATTTGTCTAATTTAAGACTACACTCCGCGACAAAAAGATAGGAACAAAGGTTTTTTTTTTTTTTTTTTTTTTTTTTTTTTTTAATTTTTCATAAAATAACATTATCTAAATTATGCTGATCATTTATTATCATAACAAAATATTATCATATCAAAAACATATTAAATATTTGAATCATATTCAAAAATTTAAAAAAAAAAAAAAAAAAAAACTTTGTTCCTATCTTTTTGTCGCGGTGTGTAGTCTTGAATTAGAAAAATTTTAGTCTTAAAATTTTTCTAAATTAGTCTTAAAACAAAAATTAGTCCTGAAATAGTGTTATTTTACGATAATAACTAGCAGACTACGCCCGCTTCACTGGTCACTATATTTAAATGAATTTAAATATAGTGACTTTATATATCTTAATAAAAAAAATAATAATTTATACATAAATAAGGAAATAAATAAACAAACATTGAAATTGCTCTAGACTTTGCTTCGAGTACCCGCTGCCTACGGCAGCTCTTTTTTCCGCCCGTGCTGCATCGGGGGGTCCAGGTTCCCACTGTCTGTAAAAATGTCTTTCCCGGGCACTTCAGTTTGGGTATTTATCGAAGACATGTGGATCTTCTGTTATTTAAGAGCTACGATTTTAAAGATGACTGTATCTCAGCATCTATTATATGTTTTTGTTTTTGAACCATGTGTTTTATAGCCCCGTTATTTACACTGTATTACGATTTGATTTCGACCAGTATAACAAAATAAAATAAAAAGTAGATTTTCTTTTAAAAGGAATTAAATACATGAAAAACAAATAAATTTTAATCAGTTTAATCCTTTTCCACTATATATTACCATTTTTTCTCCCAATAAATATTAAAAAAAAAAAAAAAAAAATGTTTTAAAGGAATTAATTTAAAATGAAAAATAAAAAGTTGTTATACTATAAAAATTATGCATAAACATAACAATTTATTTATATTGCATTACCATCTGGTTTTCAATAAATATAATAAATTAAAAAAAGAAGAAGGAAAAAAAAAAAAAAAAGAATTTCACCTTTAAATGAATGTATTAAATCTATATAAATAAAGAGAAGTGTCTGTGTGTGTGTGTGTGTATTTGTGTGTTTGTGTGTGTGTGTGTCTGCACTCTGGTGCTCACACTATTGATCGCAGAGCTTCCAAATTTGGCATATAGGTACCTGGGACTCTGCAGGTGTGCACTTCATCGAGATTTTTTCGATTTTGAATTTTGTAAATTAATGTTTTTTTTTTTTCAATTTTAAATATTAGCTTTAATGCTTCTTTTTTCATAAATTTAATTCTTTGATTGTAATCGTCTGCGTATCTTAGCAAGCAACGGTTATTTCACTATTTATTTTTTATTTAATACATTCATTTGAAAGCGATTTTTTTTTTTTTTTTTTAATTATTATTTATTATATTTATTGAAAATCAAATGGTGATGCAATATAAATAAATTGTTATGTTTATGTATAATTTTTTTTTGTGTAACAACTTTTTATTTTTCATTTTAAATTAATTTCTTTAAAATAAAAATCCTTTTATTTTTATTTTTATTTATTTATTTATGATATTTATTGGGGGGGGGGGTGATAGTATATAGTGGAAAAGGATTAAACTGATTAAAATTTATTTGTTTTTCATGTATTTAATTCCTTTAGAAAATCTACTTTGTATTTTATTTTGTTATACTGTTCGGAAACAAATCGTAATACAGTGTAAATAACGGGGGCTATAAAACACATGGTTCAAAAACAAAAGATATAATAGATGTTGCGATACAGTCATCTTTAAAATCGTAGTTCTTAAATAACAGAAGATCCACATGTTGTCGATAAATACCCAGATTGAAGTGCCCGGGAAAGACATTTTTGCAGACAGTGGGAACCTGGACCCCCGATGCAGCGCGGGCGGATAAAGTGCTGCCGTAGGCAGCGGGTACTCGAAGCAAGGTCTAGAGCAATTTCAATGTTTGTTTATTTATTTATGTATAAATTATTATTATTATTATTTATTTTTTTATTTATAATGTGATGTAAAAAATAAATACTTATCCAATTCTTTTGAAAATTTATTTAAATATAGTGACCAGCGAAGCGGGCATAGCCTGCTAGTAAAAAATAAATAGTAAAATAACCGTTGCTAAGATACGATGATTACAATCAAAGAATTAAATTTATGAAAAATGAAGCATTAAAGTCAATATTTAAAATCGAAAAAACATTAATTTAAAAAATTCAAATTCGAAATTCGAAAAAATCGCGTTGAGGTGCACACATACATGGTCCCAGGTACCTATATGCCAAATTTGGAAGCTCTGCGATCAATAGTGTCAGAACCAGAGCTCAGACAGACACTTCTCTTTATTTATATAGATGATAAGCACAATTTAGATAATGTTATTTTATGAAAAATCAAAGAAAAAACCCTTTGTACATGCCTTTTTGTCGCGGGGTGTACATTAAAATTAATATTAATGGACTTTCCATGTTTAATTAAAAAGTAGCAACAATATCTGTGAGATTATTGTCATGATTCAATGCTTAATTTGACTAGGCACCTTTTAACGCCACAACTGATGTAGGTTTCATACAAAAGCTCATATTTCCATTAAATATCTATAAATTGAACTACATTAGATTTATTCAATAAAATATATATTCAGGCACCAATTCTTAGGGTTTTTGGTATATTTTTAAAGATTTAAAAATTTTAAATTGTGTTTTCTCAGTTTGCAATTTTTCATAAATTCACGATCTTCAAAACGCTAAAACTTCTACAGATATGTAAGAAAATACTTAATATATATATATATATATATATATATATATATATATATATATATATATTATAGATGTTTAATAAAACATACTTCAAAGAACTAGGGATTGGATTTGAAATTTATTAAGTAATTTTTGAGAAAATAATAATAATAATAATAAGTGCATATGTAGGTAAATAATAATAATAATAATAATAAAAACATGCTTTTAATTATATTTTCATTTTTAATATATTTTTATTTTAAAAATATTGAAAAATTCATGCCTACTTCTTTTAACTAGGTTCTATTTAAAAAAAAAAAAAAAAAATATATATCCAGTCTTTTTTTATATATCTGTAGACCTTTTAGTATTTTGAAGATCATGAATTTATGAAAATGTACACTGAAAAAAAAAAAAAAAAAAAATCGCAATTTAAAAATTCCAAATCCGTAAAAATGTCTGTCAAAAATTTAAGAATTGTTGCCTACATATATATTTTATATATATCTATAAAACCTAATGAAGTTCAATTTGATGGTATTAAATGGAAATATAAGCTTTTATATTTCCATAATCTTTTACCTACTTTAGTGGTGGCGTCAGAGTTGCCTTTAAGAGCCTTCTTCACTCACCGACGCCGGAAGCCGGAACTAATGTTATTCTATTTGAAATTTTCTTTACAAATAACTTATTAACTAATGCATATTTTTAAATTCTGTTTTCATATCGTGAAAATTCCCATCTATTAAATTGACGCTCCTTTTTTTAAAAAAAGTATTTTTTTTTTTTTCTTTTGAAGCTGCAAAATAAGAATTTTCAATGTGTGAAATTTTTAATTTTGCAATTTCAAAAAAATAAATAAATAAAAATAAATAAATAGAAAAATAAATAAATAAAATAAAAATAAAATAAATAAATAAAATAAAATAAATAAAAAAATAAAAAAATAAAAATAAATACATTTTTTAAAAAAGGGCGTCAATTTAACAGTTGGGAATTTTCTGAAGGTGAAAACAGAATTTAAAAATATTTATTATTTAATAAGTTATTTGTAAGGAAAATTTCCCATAGCATAATATTGGCTCGGGTTTCCGCCGACGGTAAGTGAAGAAAGGCAGTCAGTTATTAGGGGACAAAGGATGATGCAAATTTTAAAAATCGATGCCAGTAAAAATATCTAAATAATTGTTATTATAAAATGTATTTACTTTTAAAATAATATCTTTCTGGAGCTACTCAAACATTATTAAAACTATTTTTACAAAATTTTAAATTCCCGAAATATTTTTATTGGGTTCCAAATTTTAGAAATAATTAGTTACTTACAATTCGCAGCAAAATTATTCGAGCTCTAGCAATAATTCCTATATATAAAAAGAAGTACACTTAACATAGTTTTGTTAAATAAATCCTTGTCGAATCATGTTCATAGTCCATCTAAGAACAAGCTTCGACAAGGATTTATTTAACAAAACAGTATTAAGTGTACTTTTTACTTTCTCTTACCCATAAGATAGAGAAAGTATTGTTTTTTGGGTCAAATTTTCGATAGTGAGTTTTTTTTTTTTTTTTTTTTTTTTTTTTTTTTTTTTTTACACGTTTTGAGGTCCCCTGAATTCGAAAATCATGTTTTTAGCGGTTGGTCTGTGTGTGTGTGTGTGTCTGTTATCAGCATATCTCAAGAACAAATAGCAGCCAGAAAGTCCAAACTTGGTATTCTAAATGTGTATCATATAGGGATGCTAAACTAAGCTTTTAGTTGAGATGAAGCAAATGGTTCGTGTACAGGGACACTCAAGATTATTCAAATACATTACGTCTATGGGGGAAATACATCTATAGACTGAACTAAACCAAACGAAATGAAAATATATTTTTTATATGTGTAAAAACATGTCTCATGTAGAATATTGCAGGGAAATCATTCATTGTTCATTTACAGGGCAACACAAAAGAACTAGATTATAATTCGACAGTAGCTGAAAAATGGTGCAAGTTCATTTTAAGTTGTGCCGTGTGTCATTACTGTAGGATTATATTATGTACCGATATGTACCCAAATTAAACCGATATGTACCCAAATTAAATTAGCATAATTCTTTAAATGGTAACACGTATATAATATGTATTTATTTGTATATAATGTAAACAGTTTAATCACTTTTATTACATTCTGTATCGTTATTTATTTATTTTATTATTACTATTTATGAAATTAATTTCTTGAATTCTAAACTGTATAATTTGTTTTGTTTTTACTTCCTGATCAAGGATTGTACTGTCCACGATGTGCAATAACCATTGTTTGTGATATGCAGCACTCAAACGTTTTTGTATATCACACACAAATGCACAGACTTTTGCTGAAAATGGTCAAATCGTGTTCAGGATATCACAAAAAATGCAAATATATCAAAAACAAGAAGTGGAAAATTTTAAAAGTCTAGTACTTCTTTATTATGTTTGTAGAAAAAAATAATTTTTATGAAACTTTGAAGAGTATCTTAAATTATATCAATTTACCTTTCGGAACGCTTAGAACATACTTAAGAATTAATTAAATAATTTTCCTAAACTGTTATTTTTAATTAGAGCATGCATTTTTATTCAGTTCATTTATTAGGATGGAATATATATATATATATATATATATATATATATATTTATTTATTTTCAGCGTCAAGCATTCCAGTTGTTTCAAGCATTCCAGTTTCTTCGACTGATGAATTTGAGAATAATTTTATTAACTACTGGTCAACACCTACCACGCACAAGACTAGAGGAATTTTAGTTCAAGGACGTAATGGAGGTAATTAGTATCATTATACGATCTAAGAACATCTAAAAATTACCTCTGTTAAGTCAACATATCAAAATAAAATTAATTTCATTTATGACTTGCAGGCTTTGAATGCTTCGCTCGTCACTATATTTATAGCAATTTTCTAAAAACGCTAGCCATTGTATTTTAAATCCTTTTATAAATAAAAACTATCTCCATTGAAATCACATCAGATCCCTGCTGCTTAAAATAGCGTCTTCCCTGAGCTATATAAATTCCGAATCCCTTATCTGGCGCCTAATGCGTTTCAATTTAGGTGCTAACCGATGAAAAGCAGCGCTATTATTATTGAAGAACTAAGTTTTTCAAACAGACATTTCTCCAACACATTATCATCTTTATTTTGTGATAACAGATGGCAGCACCAGAGAATCCGCCCAGGTGCAAATATTTAAATTAATTTTTATACAACTAATCGAAAATTCGAAAATCGGCCTTCGAGTTGCATAGGAGAGGCCAAAACGGTCAAAACGAAAATATAAGGTTTTATATAAAACCTCCCGTGGTGTCAAGTTTTGATTTGGTACCACTGGAGTAGGTTTCACATAAAAGTTTATATTTCCATTTAATTTTTATACATTGAACTATATTAGGTTTGTTCAATAAAATATATACTATTTAAGAAATAATTCTTATGGTTTTTGATACGTGTTTTACAGATTTGAAGTATTTGAACTTTTTTTTTTTTTTTTTTTTTTTTTTTTATGAATTCATGATTTTGAAAATGCTAAAATCCTACTGGTATTTAAAAAACACTTGATATATATTTTTTATATGTTTAATCAAATCTACTTAAAAGAATCAGGCACGGATTTTGCAATATCTTAAATATACATTCAAAATAAAAACATAATAAAAGTATTTTTTCCCCTTCAAATTTTACATAGCATTTTTAAATTTTTTTCTCAAAAACTAATTAATAGATTTCAACACCAACCCTAATTATTTTTAGCAGATTCTATTAAATATACAATACACACACACACACACACACACACACACATATATATATATATACATATGTATATTAAGTCTCCCTTTTGTTTAAAATTTAATTAATCTCACTGATTGGTGGGATTTTCTAGATTCGCTAAGTTTATCGTAATGTACCACCTTGTCTCCGAAAATTCGTTCCTCAATAGTGCAAACTGAAGAGCAATGAACTAATTATATTGAGATTTGAAGCTCTATCAACAAATTATTATTATTAATATAGTTGTTGTTGTTATTAAGTGACAAGCAGTGGATTAAATTACAGATACGGACATCTTTTCCTATGATCGTAGTTTAAAGATGTTTTACTTTAAAATTTGTGCATAACTTATCTGAAAAACTATCATTTTATTACGTTTATTTTTCGTGTATTTCTGATATTTTCTCCAGCTACTTTCTTCGATTTTTGTTGGGTGCAACTTCATTAGACACATAGCAGTTTAATAACGTATTCACCTGATTATATTGCAATGTACTTAAATCAAGTTTCTTTCTTTCTTTCTTTTTATTTTCTTTCTTTCTTTCTTTCTTTTCTTTTTTTTATTATTTAAATCTGATTTTTTTCCCCCATTAAAATCAGATTTTATTTTTAAACGAATTAAATTATAATCGTGGTATAAAATTTTAATTACTTTCTTTTATTAATAAGTATACATTTAAATTAATATTAATAGACTATCCATGTTTAATTAAAAAGTAACACCAATATCTGTGATATTATCGTCATGATTCAACGCTTAATTTGACTTGGCACTTTTGGCAGTGCCACTGATGTAGGTTTCATACAAAAGCTCATATTTCCATTTAATACTTTTAAATTGAACTACATTAGATTTTTTTTTTTTTTTTTTTTGAAAGAATGGAGTAGAAGGCTGATATTTACCAGCTATGTGAAAAATATTAGAGCCGGGAATCGAACCCCGGGCTTTAAGCGGAAGGCCCGGGTTCGATTCCCGGCTCTGGTATTTTTCACATAGTTGGTAAAAATCAGCCTTCTACTCCATTCTATCAAAAATTAATTTCCAGGTTGATGAATTAAAATTTCTGAATTACATTAGATTTATTGAATAAAATATATATTCAGACACCAATTCTTATGGTTTTGGTATATTTTTTTACAGATTTTGAAATTTCTTAATTCGGTTTTTTCAGTTTGCAATTTTTCAGGAATTCATTATCTTCAAAATGCTAAAACGTCTACAAATACATAAGAAAATATTTAATATTTTTACTTCCATTACCCGACTATGTATGGAAGTATTGTATTGAAGTATTTTATTCAGTACAAAAATTCTGTATCGAGTTTTCACCAGATTTACATGTTTTAAGATCTTCTGAGTCCAAAAAAGTAGATTTTGGCAGTTGGTACAATGTTCTTTGGTTTATCCTTGGGTTTACCACAATATATTTGGCAATTTCGCAAACACTAAGGCGGAAAACGTTCAATTGTATCTTCCCTATAAGCACACTTTCCAGCAAAGCTAGATGAACTCCTTCGCTAGATACAGTTTGCGGAACCTTCCCTTCTTATGGAGATTCGCTTAGGAGTCCCGTAGAAGTTTTAGCATTTTGAAGATAACGAATTCCTGAAAAATTGCAAACTGAGAAAACCGAATTAAAAAAATTCAAATCTGTAAAAATTATACTAAAACCATAAGAATTGGTGCCTGAAGATATATTTTATTGAATAAAATTATTGATTAAAAATATTGAATAAAAATATTGATTTTATTTTTTAATTAATTAATTTTTTATTTATTTATTTATTTATTCATTTTTTAATCTCCTGCTGCTTCACTCAGATTAATTTCTCTGCTAACGCGGGGGAGTTTCTGAGACTAAATTCTAAATTTATTTTTTAGGCTTTTTAATATTTTCTTTTCTGTAAATTCATTTTTATGTTTTTGGCACTTTCGACGGAGGTAAGCAACGGTTGCGACCGATTGCAGGTACTCCGAAGCAACTGTTGACGTTGACGTTCCCTTCTTATCTATTAGAAATTCTTTTGTTGGTCAGCGGGATGTTTGTATGTATGTATGTGTAGGGGGGAATCTTCTAACTATCATATCTCCGAAATTAATAAACATTGAACTACGAAACTTTAGAATTGAGACAGGTCTGGTGTACAGATTAATATTCCAAATTTTCATGGAAATTGGAGAAATAGAAGTGGGACATCGAAAACCGGAACTGGTACCGTAAGTCTGTATCTCAAAAACGGCTCGAACGATTTTCTTCAAAGTTAACATATAAGCACTTTATTAGATGTCCTTTCGAATGATATAGTTGGTTAGTTCAGGAAAATTGATAGGCGTCCTGTATAAATAGCTCGATTTCGGGTCTCGCAAGTGAGTTCCTTTTGAAAGGCTGCACGGATGTTTTTCAAACTTGCCGTATAAACTGCCTTTTAAATATCCTTTTGTATGCAATTACAGTACCCGCCACTTTATAAAATCACTGGTTAATAAAATCAGCCGCTTAATCTGATCAAATTGCTGGGTCCCGAATGAAATCAATAGAAACCGCCACTTAATAAAATCAGCATCGCCGGTTAATAAACTCAAAAGAAAATTTCTTCAACAGTAAAAATTATCATGTATGTAAGCTAAACAATGAATTATATTTTCTCACCGGACCTTTGAAACGAAAAAATGAAACAAAACATATCAAACCATCACATTATTGCTCTTTGTAAAAAAATTTACGCCAAAAAAGAAAATAAATAAATAAAAAAAAACGCCCTACCGTGTGTTGTAGTTATGAATTCCAGGAATAACTTCGCCAAATGATTGGCCAATGAGTATTTTTTTTCTGTTTTTAGATATTCAAATAGAGTTTCTAGTTTTTATTTTGAAGCAACTTAGCTGCAAGATATGCAAGCAGAAATCTTTTATTTTGAAGGTAAAGCGTAAAATTTTGGTAAAGTATAATCGTTTTCTTCAAATGTATAGTCAAAGGAAGGCGACAGCCTTCCTTTCGAAGCTTAAAATTCTTTTTCATGTAAACATAAGAATAAAGATGATATTAGTGCTTAAATTGTACCAAACAAAGAGTGAACCGCTAGCGAAAATGAATATGAAAAGCAAAAGTCATCAACGCAGTACTTCTAGATAGGTACAAGAATGTCATTTCAAAGAAAATTTTAATTTTTTTCGTAATTTTGTCCTTAAAAGCTGAAACTTTTACGTGAATGATAAGTAACGAAAACTCCAATTCTACGGATGGCTAGTAGACAGATGAAAGAGCGAAGAAGTATTTCTTTCCATATTTAGATAATGAATACTCTTTTATTGAGTTCGGGCATGTTCGCCGGATATAAAAATCAGCCGCTTAATAAAATCATTTTGATGAAAACAAACGTGATTTTATAAAGCGGCGGCTACTGTATTTAGTTCCGGTTAATAATTGAATATGCTAAATTTTGGCAAAAGTCGGTATCTCAAAAATGGCTCTAATGATTTTCTTGAAAATTATTACATAAATCCATTTTAGGTATCCTTTTCTTATGTATTAAGTGGTTAATAAAGAAAAAAATAACAGTTATCCTGATTAGGTAGATCAGTTTTAGATGTCGGAAATTAATGTTTCGGAAAATGGCTAAACCGATTTTTTTCTTATTATTATTTTTAAATTCGCTATGTAGATCTATTTTATATATCTTTGCATGTATATCAGCTTTCTCTTACCAGAATGTTTTTAGGTGTCTAATTTGTTACGTGAATTTTATGTCTTCTGATCAAATTATCTCCAAAAAAATGCATATAATACATGTAATAGTAAGTAATGGAACTCATGTGGGTTGTTTCATACCAGATTTTTGCTTTCCGAACACTATAGTGAGGAAAGTATTGTAATCATGTCAAAAATCCGAATTTGAGATTTTGATATTTCTATACGTTTTGATGTCCCCTGAGTCCGTTTTCACTATTTTTGAGATGATGTATGTATGTATGTGTGTGTGTGTGTGTGAGTGAACACGCTAGCGTCTAAACGCTTTGTTTGAATAAGCTGAAAGTTGGTACGTATATTGTAAGTCACCATAGTATGAACCCTATTGAATCTAGCACATATAGTTTTTTTACAGGGACACAAAGAAAAACTCTTTATCATTATATGGCCTATGGGACCAAAATCCTAAAAGTGCGATAGCATGTAAACTTCTCATTCAATTGAGCAAAAAATTTATACGTATATTATAGGTCGCAGGTACTCAATCTGTATAGATTTTGGAGAATCTAGCTCTTATAGTTTTTTACAGGGACACAAAGAAAAATTCTTTATCATTATGGCCTATGGGGCCAAATTTTTAAAAGTGTGATAGTGTCTAAACGCCTTATTAATCTGGGAAAAAAATTTGTACACATGTTATAGGTCATAGTTGCACCAACTGTATAGTCTTTGGTGAATTTAGTACTTTTAGTTTTTTTACAGGGACACAAAGATGAATTCTTTATCATTATGGCCTATGGGACCAAATTTTTAAAAGTACGATAGCATCTAAACGCCTTAATCAATTGAGCTGAAAATTTATATGAATATTATAAATGAGTGTTGCACTAACTATAAGCATTTTGGTGAATCTACTTTTTATAGGCTTTTACAGGGACACAACGAAAAATTCTTTATCATTATGATCTATGGACTCAAAGTTAAGTAGCGTTAAATAAAACATTGTGTAATATATGGAGAAAAATACTCAAACACTCTATTATGGTTTTCTCTCTTTTGTTTGTTTAACAACTCCTCCTTCTTTACTTTATCTACAAAACTGTTAATTACTCAATGTTCGGAAAGTCGAGTGGAGTCACTCCAGATTTTTTATAGATGTTTCGTAAAACATACTTAAAAGAAATAGGGATTTGATTTGAAATGTATTAAGTAATGTTTGAGAGAAAAAAAAACTAAAAAGTCCATATTTAAATAAATAAAGAATAAAAATTTAAATTAAAAAATACTTTTGGCTATATACTTTTATTTTTAATATATTTTTATTTTAAAGATATTGCAAAATTCATGTCTACTACTTTTAAGTATAGGTTCTATTAAACATCCAAAAAAAATTATCAAGTCTTTTCTTATATGTCTGTAGACATTTTAGCATTTTGAAGATCATGAATTCATGAAAATGTACACTGAGAAAACGCAATTTAAAGTTTCCTAATCCTTAAAAATATCTGTCAAAAATTTAATAATTGTTGCCTGAATATATATATTATATATATATATATGTGTGTGTAAAAAAAAGCTAATATAGTTCAATTTGATGGTATTAAATGGAAATATAAGCTTTTATATTTCCATAAGCTTTTACCTACTTTAGTAGTGGTGTCAGAGTTGCCTTTAAGGGCCCTCTTCACTCACCGACGCCGGAAGCCGAAACTAATGTTATTCTATGGGAAATTTTCTTTACAAATAACTTATTAACTAATGCATATTTTTAAATTCTGTTTTCATATCGTGAAAATTTCCAACTATTAAACTGACGCTCTTTTTTTTTAAAAAAAAGTTTTTTTTTTTTTTTTTTTTGAAGCTGCAAAATACGAATTTTCAATGTGTGAAATTTTTAATTTTGCAATTTCAAAATAAAAAAAAATATATATATTTTCAACTATTAAACTGAGGCCCCTTTTTCAAAAAAAGGATTTTTTTTTTTTTTTTTTTTTTTTTTTTTTTTGAAGCTGCAAACTCCCGGTCCAGGCATTATTTTCACTCAGTCGGAAAAATAAAAAAAATTCAATAAATATTATTTTCTTTCCAATCAGTTGATTGTGGGATTTAAAAAAAAAAACAAAAAAAAAACGACATCGTTATCGTTCAAATCGGCGCCAAAGAAAAATCGCCAAATTCAGCTGAGGGGAAATACTATAGTTGTGCCCAATTTGAAAATTGGCATTAAAATTATTATTATTATTATTATTATTTATTTATTGTATATATACATATATATATATATATATATATATATATATATATATATATATATATATATATATATATATATATTTATTTATTTTTTATTTTTTTCACATAAGAGATCTTTTCATCTCAAAAATCAACTTTTTAATCATTTGAAATACGGTATGTGCATAAAAATGATAGATTTCGTCGTAGTACAAGATTTGAGAAATCATAGAATGTAAAACAAAAAAAATTAACTTCAACATCCCTTAAAATCAATACGTAGTTGATTTCGGTTTTTTTTGTGTACAAAGCCAAACTTAGGGAACATCCTTTCTATGCCAGCAGATGTTTCTTTTGCTGTGGATAACATTTCTATGGTGTGATCTCTATGATACATTCAAAAATAATTATAAAAATTAATTTTAATTTACTGATTATATATATATATATATAATAAAGATGATCTATTTAAGCATAGTAGAAGCCAAGCAACAGCACCAGATTTGAAGAATTGATAAATAATGCATTTTTAATTTTTTGTAACACTAAAACTTTCCATTGAGTGAAGTAGGCAATAGGTTTATTATGAGTAACAGATATTTTATAAATAAATAAATCTAGGTCATAAGAAAACTGTTAAAAGATTTGTGGAATGCTAGTTTTAACTGGAAGTCTAAATTTGGTGCCAAATTTCATGAATTTTTTTAATTGATTATTATCAATAATATTGAGATTATCAGTGATAATGTGTCCATGGTCTCTGTCAATATATTTTGAGAAAGAAGGATCATTGCATTTACAGGTTACAGTGTTAGTAAAAGAGGTAGACTTAGATACAGAATTATAACTGAATATCTTTCTGCCAAGAGGAAGAAGATATTTGAAGGTACGAGATAGATTTAAACCTTTAATCGGAAACAAACATTCTTTGTCATTAATGATAGACGTAATGTTAATACTGTTCAATATTTGATTTGTAAAAGTCACAGTTAATTGAGTATTTGTTTTAAATTTGTTGGGCTATGTATATACAAAACTTTACCTAAAAGTGATTACCCTCCCTCAAAAACAAAAACTCAGGTGTGCTTGCAATTATTTATACACAATACTATTAATAAGAACTTGGAATAAAAATAAAATTACTTAAAAGAAAAGTTTTTAATTTAAACATTACTTATATTTAAAATAAATGTAAAACTTTGATTTGAAATGATAATTTTATAAAACTGATAATTTACTTTCAAAAATAATTCTAAAAATGAATTTTAAGCAGGTGAATTAAAAATAATTATAGATAAAAAAAAAAAAAAACTTTTTATGTACCATGTTTTAAATTTCTGATGAATCATAGAGCTCTTATCAATGTGCATAAAATTTTTAAAATGATAATGACGTCAATTTTTGTGAGATGCATAATTTAACTTTTTAAAATTTTTTAATGTTCACGTTTAATTAAATGTATTTATGTTTATGTCGGAAGAAAATGAACTCGTAATTTTTTTTTGGAGGGGGGGGGGGCAACAATCTAATTATAGCTAATATTTTAATGGCTATTTTAACGCTATTAGGATGATATTATTTTCACATTTTAATTAATTAAGACAAAACTAATCAAAAATTCGAAAATCAGACTTCGAAGTATTGCGTTGTCACTGGGTTCTGAGCTATTGTGAAAGTTTCAAATGTCTAGCTAGTAGAGAAGTTAAAATTCGATTGCAAGATTTGTACCGGACAAACAAACAATAATTGAAGTTAATAAAAACATGGTAAAATATCGTCCGATTTAAACCGTGATTTAAGTTAATGATTTTAATCGGATGATTTAAATCATCGATACTTTGAGTTGAATGGACCATATTCCCACTTTGGGTTCGAGGCTACAAGAATATCAGATGGTTAGGCAAACAATCCTCAACTCTACTATAGCAACGCATTGTGGCCTGCAAATTTTTATCTTGCAATATTATTTATAAGAGTTACAGATTATATGAAATTGAAGTAAGAGTGATATAGTGATATATTTGCTTTGTTTTTAATCCAGTTTTTGTAATATACTTTAATATTAATCAACATATGTAATATTAAAAGTTTCCATGTGAACTGTGGCGATGTTAACAAATTTAAATGGATGTTCCATTTAATAAAATCCTTTATTAAAGTGATTGAAATTCTGATTATTTAAGCTTTGATGTCTATATCCAATGTAATCAATGACATCTTTTTTTCTTTTTATTAATTTGTAATGTAATTTGTTTGTAATCTTTAATTTTGTTCGCAATAGGCTTCGCTATTTCCGTTTTAAACATTGATATTAGTTTCATGATTCATAAGTGATGACTGATTTACATTTTACGCATTTTTGAAGCGTTTAATTTTTATTATCTTTTGTTCATTATATATATATGTATGTGTGTGTGTGTGTGTGTATAAAATGTTCTTCAATTTTACGATATGGAATAGTATTAACTTTACCATTCGATTCAGTTGTTTACATTTCTCTTTTGTTCTTGTTTGAACAGATATCTGATTATTAAGTTTTACTGGAGAAATATTTAGAGAAAATGTTATGCGTAACAATAAAACGGCATCTTGAATCTAATTTATTTATAAAACATCGGCCACGTGTTCGGCGATTTTACCTACTGTTACGTCACAGGAATATTGTCCATTAAAGTATCATGTGGTGTTTTTCTTAATTCACTGGATACTCATTGATTAAACGCATTAGACGATGTAAAAGATAATAAGATTATTTTTAAAATATCATATAAATCAATGCATTACCACGAGGGTTAAACAGGCAAGGAGTAATACAGTTTAGAAATACGTTGATCTGGAAATAGTATTGATCGCTAGGCTGGACAAACTAGTAAACAAACAATAATGTTATAAAATTAGAAAATATGATTCTACAAATTTTATTTATTTTTACAGATTGTTCGGAAATGATGAGATTCTTGTGCTACCGAAGGATTTCTCTCGGAGATAATACTTGTCTGGAACGTCACTGTAACAGTGATAAGCATCAACTGAAGTGCTTTCCATCCGTTTATTGTTAACTGTCATTGAGTAAGATCATGTAAAATGCATGTTATGAAATATTGAGTTGTTCGATAAATAATGTCGTTTTTTTTTTTTTTTTTTTTTTTTTTCCCCATGTTTTTCAAAGTGAATTTATTTATATTAACAACAAACATTAATCAATGATATATTGACCATTTTGTTGGATGACCTTTTACCATCTTTCGGTAAGTTGAAAAATTCCCCGTTCAAAGAAGCCTTGGTTTTTAGAAGCGAAGGTTTTTAAAAAACGTCATTATTTATCGAACAGTCCAATAATAAACTTTTGTATCAACTATTACTGAGTTACACTGAGAAAAAATTCTGTGACTAACATGTAGAAACCAAATTGTGTCTCTAATAAGTATAGTTTCATTTCTTTCTTAGAAATTCTAGTTCCCTTTGACAGCGAATTCTAAACACCCTTATTAGAATTCTAGATCGTTTTCCTATATTATCGAGGAGTCAAGCTTACTTAAAAATCTCTGCAAATAAATGAGAACTGAATAGGCGAGTTTTAGTAACTAGAATCTTGGTTTATGATCCGATTCTATGAAATAAAGCAAGAATTTATCACAATATAAAGGATTCCTAATCTCCATAATGTTTATATTTTTATAACTCCATAATGTTCCTAATATTGTTTCGTTATCTAGAAAAGTATAGACTTAGAATATCTCGATCATTTCGTCTATGCGAGTTATTTGTTTACCTTGCAAGCATAGCTCGTAAATTTAAATTTCTAGTTTAGGATTTTAGAAAATGAATACTAATTCGATCTAGATGGAAGCGATATATATATATGTATTTTTCTTTTTCAGTGTATATCAGGATAACTATATGTTTCAAGCATTTAATTAAAATGGTTTAATGTTAATTGTTAAGTTATAAAATAATAAATGTATATTGTGTAACTTCTTATATGAAAAGACTGTGTGTAATATTTTCCATGGAAAATAAATATATCTATTTAAAAATTTCAAACTGTGTCTTTTTTCTATCAGTTACACCAGAATTGTTCTAAACAAAACTGTAATAAAACACCTGTTTTGTTTCAATATGCACACACACACACACACATATATATATCAGGGTTCATACTCCTCAGGGAAAACCTGGAAAACAGGGAATACTCAGGGAATTTGGAATTTGTTAAAAAAAGTCAGGGAAAATAAAAGTTTTCATTAAAAGTCAGGGAAAATCAGTTATAAAACCTGGAAAAACAAATGTATTTTTTTTTTCTCTCAAGTTATGTTTTTCTTGTTTAGCTTCGTATCAAAATTTAAATGATTAACTATTGTGAAAATACGCATGTAAATAATGATTTTTTACCTGAATTTCTGTCATGATCGTCAGTAATATGACACCATTCAGTGGAAGTAGCTGTATTTTCTCCTGTCTAGAGGAGCATTTCTTGTAATATGTCGCTAATATTTTCTTGAAAATTGTCTGGGAACTCAGGGAAAACTCAGGGAATTTTTTTTCCATATTTGAGTATGAACCCTGTATACAAATACAAAATTACCATGATTTTAATTTACTTTGAAACTTGGTGAATGGTACGTATTAATTATTTTGGAATTACTTTTTCTCACAGATAGAAACAATTTTACAAAATGCTGTAAAGTCAATGGATTGGAAGATTTAGTTTTGTTTTTTTTTATTTATTTTTTAATCATAATATATGTATGATGTAATCATTTTATTCATTAATAATAAGTCATCTGATTTAATTACTTTAGACTATCCTTCGAATTTAAAATTAACTAAGACTATGTATAGAGACAAAATCATAAACTTTCTCGATCTTTAAGATCATTTCTATGATAATAAAATTCATATTGATATATATGACAAAAGACAAGATTTCAACTTTAAATTTGTCTACTCATTTTAAATCATGCCTGCATCTCTCTGTTTTCAGAAATATCATTTTTAATCACTTATATCGAATTAATAATTTAAGTTCTGATAAATATAAAAATAAAAACATCAATAAACTTATTAAGGCAACCTTAAATATGAAATTTCCAAAAAAGTTTATTTATTCACTGGTACATCAATAATTGTATCTGGCAAACACACACACACACACACACACACACACACACACAGGTTGGCAAGACGTGCAAACTGAGGACTATGTGTATACACCGCCAATCGGGGACTTCGTAAATAATTGACTTAAAAGCATATTTTTGAAAAATAACTATTAATAAAACTCATTCAATTATGAATCAGCTTTGATTTTTCTTAAAATTCCAAAATTTCTCAATATGTATTTTTACCGTCTAAATGGGGACCTCAATACACCGCAACACACACAGTGAACTTGATACACACAATCAACTGAGGACTTTGTAATTTTACAATCAAATGAGGACATTGACTGTGTTGATACACACAATCAAATGCGGACATGGAGATTTTTTTTTTTTTTTTTTTTTTTTATGTTATGGTGCAATTCACATTATGTATGTTGCACATAGTTTAAGAAAATATTTTACAAAAATAAGAACGCTCAGACTTGCTAAGTGACTCTGTGACTGACGATGCACGATGGCGAATTAAATGCCGCATAAAGTTTTCAAGGAAAAAATTTTGTTAAACGTGTTCTAATGAAAGTATTTGTAATTATGTGAATAGTTTTTGTAATGCAAGTGAATAGTTTTACTAGTATTTTAATGAGTTTCAAAGCGGCTCCTGGTGATCAAAATACCAATTTATAATTTATTATGAATAAATGATATTTCTTACGCAATATTCAGTATATTGTATTGTAAGCCTATTGATATTGCGTAATTTGAAGCTGAGATTTCTTTGATGTTAAGACATAGCCTCCTAAACTAGATGCCTTCCGCGTGGCTCGGTAACTTAGCAGCAGTTCAAGCGGTAAACAGCGCCACCTGGTGCAGATTGCACGACTTTTTCATTCAACTGTAACCAATAATTTTCATAACGGATATATGATATATATAATCGACGTTTCTTCGATTCTGTTCACCTTTTATGTATATCAAATCCCACTTTTAAAAATTTTTGGTGGTTGTTGAATAAAAAAGTCGCACAATCTGTACCAGGTGGCGCTGCCTACCACAATGTTTTCGAGCCACGTGGAAGGCATTTAGATTAGAAGGCTATGGTTAAGATAATTTACAGCGCCCCCTAATGGGAAAAATGTATTAACAGTGCTGTATTCGAAGGGTTTGTTTGAGATTAGAATATATTGCATGTTTAAGTAAGTGTATGGTTTTCATCCTATTTTAAAGTGTGTTTCAGCTTCTCTGGCGATCAAAATACGAATTTATAATCTATTATAAATATTATTTCGCACTCATGATTAAGTATGTTCATCACATGATGTGAAATTAGGATTTTATTGTGTTAAAATGTTTACAGTGCCTCATAACATCAAGAATCTTAACTGATTGTGTTGTAATGAAAGAATTTGAGCGAGATTAAGATACATTATGTGTTTAAGTAATTGAATAGTTTTAAGAATAATTTAAAAGTGTTTCACAGTGCTTCCTGTTGGTAAAAAAAGCAGGTAAGAAAATTGTGTTAATACAAACTGACATTCAAGAACATAATGCACACTAGCAAACCAATTCATAATATACATCGACAAGCTGAGATGAATATACAGTGGCAAGTTAAGACATAATACACACTGGCAAGCTAGGACATAATACAAACCGACAAACAATGGCATAATACACACGTAATAAGGTAGGACGTAATACACACCGACAAACGAGGACATAATACACACCTGCAAGCGAAGACTTAATACACAACGGCAATTGAAGACCTTTTACATACAGGCAAATGAGGACATGATACACACCGGCAAGTCAGGACCTTTTACACACAGGCAATTGGAGACCTGATACACACCGGCAAATCAAGACCTTTTACACACAGGCAAACGAAGACGTGATACACACCGGCAAATCAAGACCTTTTACACACAGGCAAATGAAGACGTCATACACACCAGCAAATCAAGACCTTTTACACACAGGCAAATGAAGATACGCACCGGCAAGTCAGGACTTTTTACACACAGGCAAATGAAGACGTGACACACACCGGCAAATCAAGACCTTTGTATATACAGGCAAATGAAGGCGTGATACATACAGGCAAATGAAGACGTGATACACACCGGCAAGTCAAGACCTTTTACACACAGGCAAACAGAGACCTAATACACATCAACAATTTAGGATGTAATGCTCGCCACCAAGCGAGGAAATAATGTACACCTATAAGGCAGAACTTTATGAACAATAGCCATAACTAGCCAACTAACAGGTGGTTCAACAGGTTTCAGTTCCCATGAAGAATAAAAATACTTTTATTAATATGAATAAAAGTCCTTGTATATATCATTGTATGTCTTTCATCTCCTAAACCCCTGAACCGATTTCAACCAAACGACACAATCAGTGCTTATCACAATGTTTGAAGCACCGCGGGTTAAAATTTTTAGTACACGCAGAATGGGAAGGGGTGAGGAAAAACCCGCTGGAAAACCACACTTTTGTATGTTTCCTACAGTAATAATGTATCTAGAAACTTCAAATTTCATATAACTTCTGATTTATAATTTTTTCTAAGTGGATGTTTAAAAAAATTCGAAATTAATAAAAAGATGAAATGATTAAGAAACGTTCTAAAACTACGTTTTTATCAAAAATGTTTCCAACAGTGGGAAGCAAGGGAAGATTTATTTCGTTAGGAGCATTCCTTCGGTGCGCAAATTTACACGATATTTTAAACGCCTTCTAAATCAGTTTACTTTCAAAATTGAAAAGAATAATTCTCTATTTTACCATGTTTTTATTAACTTCGATTCTTGTTTGTTTGTTTGTTTGTGTGTTTGTCAGGGACAAAACATGCAATAGATTTTTAACTAATTTCCCGACTAGCTATAGATATTTGAAATTTTCAGGACAGCTCACAACACGGTGACAATACATTTTTCTAATAATTTTAGTCAACTATTGCAAGTCCCGCTGCCTTCGGCAGCGCTTATATGATTCGACAGAAAATTTATTTAACTAACTTCCCGACTAGCTAGACATTTGAAACTTTCAGAATAGTTCAGAACACGGTGAAAATGCATTTTCTTAATACCTTTAGCCAACTGTTTCGGGTTCCTGCTGCCTTCGGCAGCGTTATCAGTACAAAGCTTGCAATCGATTTTTCACTAACTTTCCGACTAGCTAGACATTAGAAACTTTCAGGACAGCTCACAACACGGTGACAATATATTTTTCTAATAATTTTAGTCAACTATTTCAGGTCCCACTGCCTTCGACAGCGCTTATATTATTCGACAGAACATTTATTTAACTAACTTCCCGACCAGCTAGACATTTGAAATTTTCAGAATAGTTCAGAACACGCTGAAAATGCAATTTTTTAATACCTTTAGCCAACTGTTTCGGGTTCCTGCTGCCTTCGGCAGCGTTATCAGTACTAAGCTTGCAATCGATTTTTCACTAATTTTCCGACTATATGGACATTTGAAACTTTTAGGACAGCTCATAAGTGACAATACATTTTTCTAATAATTTTAGTCAACTATTTCAAGTCCCACTGCCTTCGGCAGTGCTTATATTATTCGACAGATAATTTATTTAACTAACTTCCCGACCAGCTAGACATTTGAAATTTTCAGAATAGTTCAGAACACGCTGAAAATGCAATTTTTTAATACCTTTAGCCAACTGTTTCGGGTTCCTGCTGCCTTCGGCAGCGTTATCAGTACTAAGCTTGCAATCGATTTTTCACTAATTTTCCGACTATATGGACATTTGAAACTTTTAGGACAGCTCATAACACGGTGACAATACATTTTTCTAATAATTTTAGTCAACTATTTCAAGTCCCACTGCCTTCGGCAGTGCTTATATTATTCGACAGATAATTTATTTAACTAACTTCCCGACTAGCTAGACATTTGAAACTTTCAGAATAGTTCAGAACACGGTGAAAATGCATTTTCTTAATACCTTTAGCCAACTGTTTCGGGTTCCTGCTGCCTTCGGCAGCGTTATCAGTACAAAGCTTGCAATCGATTTTTCACTAACTTTCCGACTAGCTAGACATTAGAAACTTTCAGGACAGCTCACAACACGGTGACAATATATTTTTCTAATAATTTTAGTCAACTATTTCAGGTCCCACTGCCTTCGACAGTGCTTATATTATTCGACAGAAAATTTATTTAACTAACTTCCCGACTAGCTAGACATTTGAAACTTTCAGAATAGTTCAGAACACGGTGAAAATGCATTTTTTAAAATACCTTTAGCCATGTGTTTCGGGTTCCTGCTGCCTTCGGCAGCGTTACCAATACAAAGCTTGCAATCGATTTTTCACTAACTTCCCGACAGCTAGATATTTGAAACTTTCAGGATAGCTCAGAACACTGTGGCAATAAATTTTTTTTTAATACGTTTAGTCAACTGTTTCAGGTCCCTACTGCCTTCGGCAGCGTTCATATGATTCAACAGAAAATTTATTTAACTAACTTCCCGAGTAGCTAGACATTTGAAACTTTCGGAATAGTTCAGAATATGGTGGAAATGCTTTTTAAAAATATTTTTATCCAATTGCTTCGGGACCCTGCTGCCTTCGGCAGCGTTTCCAGTACAAATATTGCAATCAACTTTTAACTAATTTCCCGGCTAAAAATCAAAAATTCTAAATATTCTTTTTTTAACTTGAATTACCAATGTTTCAATCATGTAATTTTACATTTTTTTTCTTTTCTTTTTTCCAGAGTATCTACAACTTTTTCACAATTTGGAAATAATATCATTTTTAAATTCGTCAACAATATTAAATTCACTTTTCCTAAAAATTCCTTTCCAACTGAGAATTGACTTGGTGTTTAATAATACCTAAGTTATTTGTTGAAATATATAAACTAGAAGGATTTTGAAATATCATATAAATAAGCCCACACACAAAAATGATTAAAAATAAATAAATTAATTAAAAATTAAAAATAATAAATTAAATTAAAAATAAAAATAAATTAAACGCTCGTGATGAAAAGATCTTCAAATTTTCTATTACTTTCCCTTATTGGTCTCATGGGTATTTTTATTTTTACTATTTTTTTATTTTATTTATTTATTTTTAAGTTTTTAATTTCTAAATTTGGCATTATTTCCTCTCCTATAGCCTCTTCTAATCTGGATTTCTTGGAAGTTTTTTTCACATTTTTAAAAATATTATTAATATTTCTTCAACGCCTTTCATATCTGATGTTTGGAAATTACTCACATAACTTTCTTATGGTCGATCTTTTCTTTTTTTCTTTCTTTCTTTCTTTCTTTCTTTCTTTTTTTTTTTTTTTGTTGTTGTTTTTAATGTCACCATTTATTTTTTGATTAAATTTATTTTTGATATTTTTTCTGTTCTTTTATATAATTATCACACCAGATCTTTATTGATTTTAATTTAGCTTGTCTCTTAGATCATTTTTGTGTGTTGCCGCTTTGCTACTTTCATGCTGACTTTATTTGCCTGACTCAGGGTCACAGTTTTATTTCGACCTTAAACTCGGAACATTTGCCGCGATTTATTCCATTTTGTGATGTTTACAGAAAAGTTTTTTTTTTTACTCATTGATATACAGGATTAGTTAAAATAGTCTAATGTGTTTTAACGAAGTGAGTGAGCGACAAGTCGTTCAATAATTTGAAACATATTTCTAAATTTAATAACGACTTAAATATTTTTTGTTAATGTGTACATAATATTCAAACAGGGGTTTTTAGAAACAATTTTTTAAATTAATTTTAAATGATTTTAAATTACTCTAGAAATTTTGAAATAAATAACATTTTACACATTAAACTATAGTAATATTCTGCACTAATGTGGATAACGGAAAGAAATGTCAGTGATACACCAGATTACTCTTTCTCAATCGGTCAGGGAAAAAAAAAAAAAAAAAGATTTCATCAATTTTAGAAAATTATGGAGTGAAAGGGGGATTTTTTATACCAACTACGTGAAAAATACCAGAGCCGGTAATAGAACCCGGGACTTCTGCTTGAGCATCCGCACGTAAAGCGGAAGACCCGGGTTCGATTCCCGGCTCAGGTATTTTTCACGCAGTTGGTATAAAAAATCAGCCTTCCACTCCATAATTTTCTGAAATGAACTCTCAGGCTTGATGAATAAATTTCTAAATTAGATTTCATCAAAGTTATGAGTCAATTTGAATGATCCACAGGCTGCTGACGAGTTCTTTAAAACGTATTTTCCAGGTTTATTCCCAGTTAGATCTGATAACATTGAGATCTGACTGTATATTTATAATCCAATTTTTGTGCGTGTTATATAGGCCCTGCTTAAAAGTTGGTTCAAATGTCCACAAGCAACATTGAATTATTTGTATATTTTTTGTAGCTATATTTACAGACCATAGGTTGCATTTTAATACTGTTAATTTACATTCCATATAATATTATTAACGTGCGTTTTTAGTGTGCTGAAAGTGAAATACTTTGTAAATATTTTTTAGCATAAATGAGTATATAGATAATTGTATCGTATTTAGTATTCTTTTAAACAGTTCTTCCTTTGTATAAATCTATATATTAATGCATAATAACTGGATTTTGTTTTTTAATTTGCACATTTTTACATTTATTTTAACTCCTAGCAGAAATCTTTGAGATTTTGGACAACGATAGTGATTTTACAGGATTTAATGGATCACTGTCTCAGAAACAGCTCATTATTTTTTAACCCTGCTACTGTAAATGCCATTGTTAGAGATATAGCAATTTTTGGACAATCCCGAAGTTATTTTTCTACATTAATTGAATTGTTCAACATATTTTCTTTTATTTCTATGCTTCATTTCCACATATAATAACTTAGTACTTGGATGACCGAGTTCACTCGGTCTCATCGTAAAAATCATTCGTAGTGTAGATGCTGTGATTTGTTTTCAGGTAAACATAAATATGTTTATTATTTGTTTGCTCAGGATGGCGAACGGGTTACCAATGCAAGCTAATTTTCCTCGATATAAGGAAAATTCAAATCCAATTATCATATTAAATCTCTAACTACAGTTTATTATAAAATCATTTAAGTAGTTTCTTAAAAGACAAGATTTCTGCTACACATTATTCTAGTACAGTTACGGTTCACTTTTCTAAAAATGATATAAATGAAGCCGTTTTTAGTTTTAAAAATAACCTCTAGCATTTTTTCTTTAATCCTTTCAACAGTTCCTATAAAAAAAAAAAAAAGTTATGCCGCCTTTTTTGTGGTATGCGGTTTACCAGTGAACGCTAATTACAATGAAGATGAGTGTTATTCAAACGCAAATAGAAATGTCATCTCAAAAACACATCAATTCTAAAGAGGGTTTAAAAAAAAAAAAAAAAAAAAAAAAAAAAAACGAAATTTTTGCCATTTTGCCTGGGGGAAGTGCGGTTTACCGATAAATATTAAATGTTCTAAAGAGAATGTCAGATTTTTGTGTTTACAATTCAATTGTAAACTCAAAAATTCTCTAAATCTAAGTTTTTATCAAAATTATTGAAATAGTTTCTAGAAAACCATATCTTTATTTTGCTATGTATGAAACGAAGGTTTACAGTAAACTCTATTTTTTATGAAGATGGAGATAAATCAGATGGGTTTCTGCTCTCAAAAATAAACTTAATGCTAATTTTTTATCAAAACAGTTAGAGCTATTTTTTGGAAAGTTTCTGTCGTAATTTTGCAAGAGGCAGAGTGAGTGCTAATTGTGTACGTTAATTTTCCTAAAAATGAAGAAAATTCAAATTGAATTGTCATCTAAAAACTCCCATACCTTAAATACTTATAAAAATCGTTCGAGCAAATCCCTCTCCCTTCCCCCCCCCCCCAAAAAAAAAAAAAAAAAAAAAAAAAAATAGCCATACTTTGCCACGGTGGAGTGAGGATTAACATAGCAATGAATGCTAAATTTCCTAGAAATACATACATATGAGAAAGGTTTTTCAAAAATAATTAAGAGTAAACGCGAATTGTCCTGAAGGTGATAATATACCTAATTGATTTTGTACCCCCAAAAAACTTGCTCCAAAACTTTCTTTAACCCCTTTACATCCACAACCAAGTAAATCCAATTTTTGCCATAATTTGCAACCGGATGATAAAAGGTTAATAAGAAGCGGGAATTTTACTGAAGATAAGAAAATCTGTAATCGACTTTGCATCTCAAAAAACACTTAATTTCAAACTTCTAACAAAATCATTATATCCATTTACGAGTACAACCGACAGCAAAATTATTCGAGCGCTAGCAATAATTCTTATGTAAAAAAGTACGCCTAGTCAGTTTTGTTAAATAAATCCTCGTCGAATCATGTTCTTAAACTGACTAAGAAAATGATTCGACAAGGATTTATTTAACAAAACACTTTTAAGTGTACTTTTTTTTTACATAGGAATTATTGCTAGCGCTCGAATGATTTTGCTGCCGACTGTAAAGCCGTATTTTACAATTGGCCGATAAAGGGTTAACAACGGATGCGAATTTTCCTCAAGATGTCGATATTTCTAATCACTTTAACTCTTCAAAAAACACTTAACCACAGATTTTCATCAGAATTATTATATTCATTTTCAAGTAAACCGAATTTCTGCCATAGGGCGCAACTCGCCTGTAAAGGGTTAACACCGAACGGGAATTTTCTTGAAAATGAGGATATTTCCCATCGATTTAGCTACCTCAGAAACACTTAACTCCAAACTTTTATTAAAATAGTTTTATCCATTTCATAGCACACCCAATTTCTGTTATACGGTGCAAATGATCAATAAAGGGTTAATATCAAAAGAGAATTTTCCTGAAGATGAGCATACGTGCATCCAATTTATCTCCCTCAACCCCAAACTTTCATTTGTGTTGTTTTATCCCTTTTCCAATAAACCCAATTTCTAACATACCGTGCAACTGGTCGATAAAAAGTTAACAGCGAACGGAAATTTTCCTGAAAATGAGGATATGTCCCACCGATTTAGCAACCTTAAAAACAACCTACAAACTTTCATTAAAATCGTTTCATCCATTTCATAGTAAACAAAATTTCTGTGATGTGGTGCAACTGGCCGATAAGGTGTTAATATCAAACGTTAATTTTCCTGAAGATATGTCCAAAAGATTTAGCTCCCTAAAAAACACTTAACCTTAAACTATCATTAAAAAAGTTGCATCCATGTTCGATTAAACCCTATCATTGTCATACGGTGCAACTGGCTTATAAAGTATTAATGCAAACGCGAATTTTCCTGAATATGAGGATATGTTCACTCGATTTAACTTCATGAAAAAGACTTATCGCCAAACTTTCATTAAAATCATGGCATCCGTTTCCGAATAAACCAATTTCCGGCATATGGTACAACTGGCCGATAAAGGGTTAACAGCGAACGCGAATTTTCCAGAAGAACTGAATATGTGGAATAAATTTAGCTCCTAAAAAAGCTTAACCCCAAACTTTCATCAAAAATCATTGTATTTATTTGTAAGTAAACCCAAATTCTGCTATATATTGCAGCTAGCTGATTAAGGGTTATCAGAGAACGTGGAGTTTCCTGAAGGCTAAGTCCAGTTGTTTTTTGGACCCGAAAAACCCCTAACCCCAAAGTTTCATGTTTCGTGAATATCGTAGGGATGTTCCTCAGGACAAATAAATATAACATGTCAATAAATGTAACATAACACGATTTACTCGTTTAATATAAGAAAAGGATTGATACTTTGCTAATTCAAGTCTTCACTCCTTGTGTTTGATCATTATAAAGATGAAGGATTATAATATATATATATATATATATATATATATATATATGCGTGTGTGTTGTTCTATGAGTAAATAATATATTTTTTTTTTTTTTAAGTTTTATTTGCCTTCATATTAATTTTTGGTTTAAATATATCTTGCATTAGTTTTCACTCTTTAAATAAATCGGTCATTTCTGTCTGTAAATATTTTTGGTTATGTGCTTACAATATACAATCAATGCCCCTGATGGGTGTCGAGTATTTTATCCTTCCATTACATGGATTTTTATTTATTTATTTATTTTAATTAAATATTTCGTTTCTTCTTCTTTTTTTTTTTTTTTTTTTTAGCTATGAAATGTATAATAGATAGCCGGTATTGTAAAACAAATGATCAAATGTCAATCGATCAATAAGGTTCAAAAGAAATATATAACCATGAATAGTTAAAATAATATGAATTAATCCAAAGTATTATCACTGTAATCATTACGAGTAAAATCAACAACAACAAAAACAGCATTTTTAACCTGGCCCTTCAGATTTTTATGAAATTGGGCTCATTTATTTTTTCTATTAAGAAATGAATGTATACTAATTAATTAGTCCCTATCTCTTTTAGTTTTTGATATACAGGGCTACAAAAATGGGTAAAAAGTGCAAATTTCTGAAATTATTCTACTACAAATGTACCCATATATTTCCTTTCCTATTAAATTTAGTGATAACAAACAGGTATCATTAGAAATCTTATAATACAGGCTTTCAAATGATAGATCACATGTATAATTTTTTTAATATTGTAATGTTAAAGTCAAACATTTTGTCCTTTGATGTTCAATATCTCAAAAAAAAAAAAAAAAATATATATATATATATAAATAATAATAATAATAAATAAATAAATAATAATAATAATAATAATAATAATAATTAAAAAAAATTATGCGTTATTTTTACTTTATATATAATTACTGTAAAAACATGGGACGGCCATAGGTTGCTGAGTTATAAATTAAAATGTAACTTTCCATCAGTGTTTTCATAATATCATATTTTGTTCCCTAATTAACTTAGATGTGTAAAATTGGTATCATTAGAAAGCTTATAATACAGGCTTCTTTAGTGACTTTTTTTACATGTTTAGGAGCTATGCAGAAATATCTGTATAATTTTTGGTCTACATATTGCTTATTTTTCGTGTACAGCACACCAAAGATAGAAACATAATATCTATCCATATGTTATTCAGATACAAAACTCAGAGAGTAACACATAACAAGTTGGCAAAGGGAACTATTCAAAAACGAAATACAAATATTCAAACTATTCAACTACGAAAAATTATAATCGAGACGAATCCCAATTTCAAAAAAGGTTCTACAAATGGGAGATTTCATTAATAATTAAATTCACTATTTTAATGTATTATTATTGTAATAATTCTTAAATCTTTAAAACTTCCATGAATTGGAGTTTAATTGCATCTATGTATATATAGATATATACATATTTCGAGATGTTCTTCTGAAATAAGAAGCTGAATTTCAGACATTCTTCTGACATTAGATTTAAAAAAAAAAAAAAAAAATGCTTTCTCATACGTAAAAATATTAGACCTACTAGTCCAGCTTCTATAAAATCACATGACTTTTTCTTTTTTCATTTAAAGAAAATACTTTTCTCCAAAAATAAATAAAAAATATATATATATATATATATTTTCCATATTTGTAGTATGAAGTTCTGACATATTCCTGGACAGAAAAACAGAATTAGGATAAAAAAAAAAAAAAAAAAAAAAAATTCAACATATACATATGTATTATTTTGATCGAATGACATTTTAAAAATTTTGACTTAAACTTTTAATTTCTTTTATTTATTTATTTATTTTTATTTTTTAGTATTTTTTTATGCGGGAAATTCACTACATTTTTGTCTGTTTTCAAAAATAAACGAGTGATGGCAGACTGAAATTTAATGAATTTCACACACCAGGGACACAAAGTAAAATTACACAGATTTTTATTTATTTATTTAAAAATTATTTAAAAAAAAAAAAAAAATCGCTCTTATGCAGATTTATGTACATTACTTCTGTGAAATTATGGTTTTATGCTTTATACTAAATCTATCAAATATAAAATTAAAATATGTGAATAAATATCAAATAAAAATGGATTTACATTTGTTTCGAGACTACATAATGTCCCTTAAAATTTTGCATAATAAGAAATAGTCCATTACAGACTTAGAGTTTATAAATATGTAAAGAGAAAAGATTCGAATCTAATACAGAACTCGAGTGTTAAATTTATTTTCTTTTAAGAAAAATGTTTTGTATGTATAATTTTAATACAATATAATATTAATTTTTCATTCAAGTATAAAAAAACCGTAAATAAAGAATAAAAATAAAAATAAAATAGTTGCTTTAAATAAAATATAGAGTTTAATTCTTTAGCAACGTTTACCATATTTGTTTCAATAAAAATTCAAACCTTTATATATTTGTCTCCACCCCTTCTTTATTTATTTATTTTTAAACCTAATTTCTAAACAGTTCGAAATTTTTATCATTTTATATTCAAAATTATTATTATAGGAAATTCAAATTAAACGATGAAAAAAAAATAAATAAATAAATAAATAAATAAATAAATAAAAACCTTTCACGAGTGGACTTTCAAATGATTTCTAGTTTCTATTCATGGAAGTTTCGGAAGAAATCACGGGAAACTCGAATGGCTGAGCCAATAAGCCTACAAAGCAAAACTTTTCGGTCACTGATGGGAGCACCTTTTTTTTATAACATTGATGTTAAACATTTTCACTATTATTTGTCACTTTAATAGATTTTTCCACGACAATACGACCAAATTCTCAAAAGCAGTAATTATTTGAGAAAGAGATTTTAAGTTTTTGAAATATCTTGCGTGATCTAATGTTTTAAAAGCAACTAGATTTATATCACTCTATTGCATAGTCACTACTGTATAGTCACCCTACTATAGTGTCACTTTACTGCATAATTACATATTTTCCCGCCATTTATGCATTTTATTTCATTAAATCTCCAATGAAGTTTTTCTAATTACTTTCATCCACTTCTTAAATTTATAATACCTTATGAAATATTAAAAAAGGAATATATCATGTTAATGTTTAAAAAAAAAAAAAAAAAAAAAAAAAAATGTGTTTTTGTATAAGTTGACAAATACGTACAAAATTAAAGGAACAATCTGCTTTCCCATTTTCTTCTTTTACACGTAATTTTCAAAGAAATAAGCATAGGAACATAAAATTTGGATGGCATATTCTTTATCATATAATTAATCAAATTTTATAAATCATTTTCAAGTAAAAATTTTAAAATAAATAATTAATCTTTTTTTTTTTTTTTTTTTTTCAAAAATAAACTAAAAAAAATAAAATAAATAAATAAATAACAATTTTAGAAAGGGTAACCTGATGAAAAATTGCCATAAGGATGCATTAAAGACAGTGATGATGCTTATAAGACCATATGTTAGACTATAACCAGATTTTTCTTCCTGTATTCACTTTTCTGTTTTTTTTTTTTTTTTTTTTTTTTTCTTTCCTTTATTTTTTTGCATGTGAATAACTTAAAAAAAAAAAATCATACTAACATAAGAATTCGATAAAATGTTCATTATAAAATTATTTATCAACATTTTTATTATTCTGGTGATTCTCATAATTTATAAGTTAGTAATTACACTGCTCTGAAAAAAAAAAAAATTAAGATTTGATACCATTATTGCAGATTTTTATGTAAAATATCCTCCTGAATCCGAATATGACCACCATTTTGCCCAATCACCCACCGTTTTCTAGATACACCCCCTCCTTCATTTTTATCATTGTTTGGTAATTTTATACCCTCATTTTGATTTGGGGGGAAAAGATGATTATTTTAACCGTTAAATGTCTTCTGACCTGAGGAGCTACAGAGGCAGAAAGTTCTAAAACACGAACATTTGTAGTAAGGAGGAAATTTGAGGGGATTTGCGCCCAGAAAACAAAAGAGAATCAATAAAAACAATCAGTTTCTGTTTCTGTTTCTTTTCTGTTCCCTTTTTTCTTCCCTTTTTTAATATTTCTCTTATTTTTTACATATTTCAGCTTCCAGTTTGTCATTTTCTTACCAAATCACCCCAAATAACAAAAATTATACAGTGAAAATTTTTTCAAAATGTTGGTGAGTGGAGTAAAGTCTCAAAGCCCTCGCAAGAAAGTTTGACTGATTCACTGTTCGACGCGAAGTTTGCTTTCAGTAACTCCCACCTTAAATGTTTTGGGCAGTAAAACATGAACAGTAAAATATCCTCTTTTGACACGTGATAAAGATCACCACACAAGATCACCACCATCAAGAACACCATAAAGTTCACTCTCTTATCGCAAAACGTGTACTAAAGGTAGGTAATGACTGACGACTACAATAATAAGAGCAATAACCTTTAACAAGTGTCAAAGCAGGATATTTTATTGTTCATGTTTTACTGCCCAAAACATTTAACGTGGGAGTTATTGAAAGCAAAAGTCGTACAGTGAATCTGTCAAACTTTCTTGCGAGAACATTGAGACTTTACTCCACTCACCAACATTTTGAAAAAATTTTTCCTTGTATAATTTTTATTATTTTGGATGTTTTGAAAAGAAAATGGCAAACTTGAAGCTGGAATATGTAAAAAATAAGAGAAATATTGCCAAAAAAAGAAAGGGGGAAAAGAAAAGAAACAGAAACAGAAACTGATTGTTTTTATTTATTCTCTTTTGTTTTCTGGGCACAAATCCCCTCAAATTTCCTCCTTACTACAAATGTGCGTGTTTTAAAACTTTCTACCTCTGTAACTCCTCAGGTCACAAGACATTTAACGGTTAAAATAATCATCGTTCCTCTCCAAATCAAACTGATAGGTATAAAATTACCAAACAATGATAAAAATGAGTGAGGGGGTGTATCTAGAAAACGGTGTGTGATTGGGCAAAATGGTGGTCATATTCAGATTCAGGAGGTCATTTTACATAAGAATACGCTGAAATGGTGTCAGAGGCAATTTTCATAACGAGCAGTGTCATATATTTTCAAAATATCCGTTGTTAAAGTGAAAGAGAAACAGAAAGAAAAATCGGGATTAAGTTTAACATTTGAAGGCAAAGGCGTCTTTATCTATCTGAAATGAATTCTTAATACCATTTTTCGTATTTTTTTCCCCCAAAACTTACTTTAGCGAAAAATGAATAATTATTATTAAAAAAAAAATATATATATATATATATATTTACGGTAAACATATATAAAATTTGATCAATAATTCGATAATGGACATGCTCTTCAAATTTTAAGCTTATTTATTTATTTTTTTCCTTTGGAAATTATACGCAAATGAAAAATCCTCGTTTAGAATTTGTTGAGGAGCCCTCCCCCTCCTAAGTATTGTAAACTACATTTTACATCGGATGTTTTTTATTAATTTTCCCCTTCCCTTTAAGTATACGCGCCATCTTGTTTAGTTATTGAAAACAGTTTCGTCAAACAGGTTGTGAAAAGATAAGGACAATACTAGGGGTCAGTGAGGTGAAAGTCGACCCCTCGGTTTGGTGAGTAATGAGATTCAGAGAGAAGAGAAAAATTTTAGATAAAGATAAAACAGAGGATTCTGAATTTTAAAAGAAGACATATGCATATGTACGCTTGTCTGTATATTTCTTACAGAAGGGTTACTTTCATAAAACTAGACGAAATTATTATTACATAAATTGGCATTTTCTTCCAGAAAAAAAAAATATATATATATATTTATTTTCAAATGTTATCTTTATCCGCTGCTTCTTTATACTTATGTCTCTCTAACTTTTATTAGAGAGAGAGAGAGAGAGAGAGAGAGGGTGGGGGTGGGGGAGGGAGTGTTAACCGGAAAAAAAATCACCGGAAAAATGTTATGCGGAAAAAATCTCCCGGAAAAATAGTGCAGTCATCTTCATAAATGAAAAAACCGGCTTTTTAATAACATTTAGGTTTTAAAATTGTTTCTTCTATTTCCATTTAGATGTAGCAAAAATAGCTATTATTACTATTATTTTTTAGATTTTTAATACATATGAGCGAGAAAAAATTGCCAAGCATGCAATACCCACAATTTTTTTTTAATTAATTAAAGTGATTTATGCATTACTTTCAAATTCTCACTACATAACAATGAGCAAATTTGTACTTTATTAGGAAACTAGTATATAACCCCGTCAAAAGTGACGGAATGTGAACGATAAATCTTGAAAACAATGTTTAGATCATGAAGATTACCACGTGATCATTTAAATGTATTTTCAGTTTTTGTTTATAAATCATATGTGTTTCGATATTTTATAATTTTTGTTCTGAAATTAAAAAAATTCTACCCGATCAATAAATATGAATGACAATAAAAAAACTGCTGGTTGACAAAAAATATAGGCCCGAAAACACAACAGCAACAACACATCCCAGTGTTCCGTTAAGTGATCTATTTAAAGTCCTCATAATAAGAATAATCTAGTGTGTCACATACACGACTTTCTCTTACCCTGAAATTTAATGCTATAAGTACAGGTTGGAGATTAACAGGTAAGATAAAGAGTACTGTTATGTAAACCTATGTTAAACAATTCAAATTAGGCTTCGGAAGAGTTTTATATGATAATTAGTTCTGGCCCCCCTCAACCCCCCGTTTCATTAATGAACTTACATTTATATAGAATTTAATTCGGTTATTAAAAAATAATTCAGTTTAAAAAAAATAATTTATTAAAATTATTATTTAAAAAAGTTATCTTGTATGATAATACAGACGATTTCCATATTAGAGAAATAGTATAACACTAAATATCAAAAAAAAAAGTTGAATTTATTCTCAATATTAAAGTAAAAAAAAAAAAATGTTAAAAATGAAAGAAATCAATAACTTTATTTTAAATTATCGTAGATCGATGGTTCAACCATTCGTTTTAAAGGTATTGGCGAGCTCTTTTGAAAGATACCCATCATGAAAATTTTCTCCACTCGAGGGAGGACATCTACCCCAGGGGGGGAGGCGAGGCTCCTACATACACAAAAAAAAATTTCCCAGTTGACTATCTCTATTACAAAAAATATGTATTCGTTTCATTTGGTTTAGTGCAGTCTATAGATGTTAAATTCTACTTACCTGCAATTTCCCCCATAGACGCAATGTATTTGAATGTCCCTGTACACGAACCATTTGCTTCATCTTAACAAAAAGCTTACTGTAGCATCCCTATATGATACACATTTAGAATACCGAGTTTGGAATTTCTGCTACTATTTGTTCTTGAAATATGCTGATAACAGACACACAGACAGACAGACAGACACAGAGTCCATTCGCTAAAAACGTGATTTTCGTATTCAGGGGACCTCAGAACATGTAAGTATAACAAAAACTCACGTTCGAAAATTTGACCCTAAAACAATATTTTCTCGACCCTATGTGTAAGAGGAAGTAAATAACGATTCACTTCAATTTACCAAAATACTTTTTTTTAAGACTATCGAAGATCCTGTTTCCAAATACGTAAGCGAAGTGTGACGTCACTGACCGTCCGTGGATGCAAGAAAAAGATTCCCTATATTAATCGTCCATTGTATTTTTTGTAAAAAATAATTAAAAATCGAGGAAAATTATTTCCCGATTTTATTACCCGTATTCGGGTATAGATATGCTATCGTATCCCTGTGTTAGATTGAGTTATTTTGCTGTCAAATTGACAAAATTTTAAATTTCAAAACTGTGTCATCTTTGGCGTTTTTTGTATTTGGCGATTAAAAACATACTACGAAAATATACATGCCAGATGTTTATTTTCGTAATATGTATTGTACGAAATATTGTTTCATATAATTCATCGCTCTCTTAATATAAGTTGTTAAAATAACCATGATTTTTGAAAGAAATAAAATATGTTCGCCAAATAATTCGGCGATATATTTTTTCCGCCAAGGATGACAGATATATTAAATCTATTCCGCTGCAACATATGAGCATCTTATATCAGACACTTTATTTAGACATTTGAAAACAAATTTGACTTCAAATTATGATAGAATATTTATCATTTTCCTTTTAATTAGTTCCTGATGTTGAACGTACACTCTATCGGCGATAGAATCTCGATAGGCCCCTGAAATAATGATTGAAATTCGCCTGGATGCATATCCAACAGCGTGTTGGCATCTTCCAATCCAAAAATACGTGTCTTGGCTAGAGACGGAGGCAGGCTCAAGCCCTCGGGAGCGATGTCAGTCACTGTAAGATGGCATAAGTTTAAAACTCCAGAAGGACTTTGATAGCCCATGGTACGAGCTACGTCTGAACCTTTGATAAAAATTTCACCGTCAAAAGTCAAAAAACAAGTAAATTTCACGTTTAACTCTTCAGATAAAATTTGAAATATCATTTTGGAGCAGACTAGCTTTCAGAATATCAAGCAGTCAGAATGAAATGTCTCGTCCAGCAGCCTGTATTTATACTAGCAGCAATCTCTATCTAAATTCCAAGTAAATTTCTTATCGACATCCTCTGACGCACATCCTCTTATGCACGTCCTGTAGATTATGCAAGATCCCACTCAAACGACAAATTAAATCTAAAAATAAGTTTATCGCGTCCTGAGGCTTACATAATATCCTGTCAACAGATTAGTTCTAGAAGAATTTTATCAGAAGGTCACGTTTTCTAAGAAAGCTTGCTAAAATTAGGTCGCGAATCGGGTATATATACGAGCTGCCTCTAAGAGCCTGCATCATTTTGACTTTTATTGCCATTAAGTCATGCTATTCACTATTGAACATCCACAGCTTGATGCTAAAATCTTATTCGTAGTCTCTGCGGATGGACTTTTATTCGTCAGGGCCTCTGATGTGGCCAAGCTGATGGGTAAGGGTAGCGCATACGTAAAAAAAACTACCAAGCTAAAGGTGAGGGACCTCGTTTACAAAAGGTTCAGGATACCTGTCTCTTTAGCTAATACATGGGTGTATCCAATAGAAGAGATTAATTTCGGAGATGCGCTGTCGATCATGGGTTTTGAGGCCATGATGAAATCTGCTAAAATTGATATCTTAGATCCTATAGTGCCAACTGCATGCATCCATAAAGCAGTCAGAATTCGGATCGTGAGGAATTCTGATGTATTCATAGATGAATTCTTAAAGGATTTCATAGAAAGAACCAAGCTGTTCTATGATGGAGACCACGATGATGACCCTCGCCTACACGAAGATAGATTTGAGACTATTTCTTGGACAGACACCCCTCCGTCCAAAATCAAAGTCTTCGTGGGTAATCGATCTCGCTGGTATAAACTGATGCCTTAGAGATTTAAATTGGAGGGGGCAAAAAAATGGGCCGAACGAAGCGTCTCATGGCAGATTTCTGTCATTGACGCTTCGTTCGGCCCATTTTTTTGCGACGGTAGTAAGCCAATATTTGATGTTTATAAATTGAGACTTTGAATTGGGGATAAGTCTCTGAGATAGATAATATTAATATTTCAATATTGAAACGATACAAAATACTAATGCCTTTGAAACTGAGATAGATAATGTCTTTGAATCTGAGATAGAAATTTACAATATTGAATAAGGATATTTTTTTAAATGAATGCCGTACCAATATTGAATATATTTTTTAACGATTCGATAAACAAATAATATATTTGAATAAAATATTTAAATAATAAAATATTTATATAGTCAATCTGAAGGCAAGATATTGCATAGCTCATTTTCTACGAAAACAGGATGAGATAAGGCTTTTTATAGAATAATTTATCGCTGGATATTGCATAACTCGTTTGCAACGAAAACAGGATGCTGAACACGGAAACAGGATGCGGTAAAGATATTTATAGACGCTGAAACAAATAAGCATTGCTGGACAATGATAGTGTATATACTTTAGTATGATATATATGTTATCTAGAGTCAATCAACCAATCAACCAACCTTGAAAAAAAAATTTTTTTTTTTTTTTCAAGGTTGGTTGATTGGTTGATTGACTCGGATTCATTCTTTATAAATAGATGTACTCAAACCTTCATTCCTTCATTCTGTCTGAATCTCTTCTAGCATCAACCTTCTACTAAAACGCTCCTAACATTAAGATACTTTAGCATGATATATATAGGTTAGCTAGAGTCAATCAACCAATCAACCAACCTTGAAAAAAAAATTTTTTTTTTCAAGGTTGGTTGATTGGTTGATTGACTCGGATTCATTCTTTATAAATAGCTGTACTCAAACCTTCATTCCTTCATTCTGTCTGAATTTCTTCTAGCATCAACCTTCTACTAAAACGCTCCTAACATTAAGATACTTTAGCATGATATATATAGGTTAGCTAGAGTCAATCAACCAATCAACCAACCTTGAAAAAAAATTTTTTTTTCAAGGTTGGTTGATTGGTTGATTGACTCGGATTCATTCTTTATAAATAGCTGTACTCAAACCTTCATTCCTTCATTCTGTCTGAATTTCTTCTAGCATCAACCTTCTACTAAAACGCTCCTAACATTAAGATACTTTAGCATGATATATATAGGTTAGCTAGAGTCAATCAACCAATCAACCAACCTTGAAAAAAAAAAAAAGATTTTTTTTTTTCAAGGTTGGTTGATTGGTTGATCTTTGAATCTGAGATAGAAATTTACAATATTGAATAAGGGCACTTTTTTAAATGAATGCTGTACCAATATTGAATATATTTTTTTAACGATTCGATAAACAAATAATATATTTTTAACTATTCGATAAACAAATAATATATATTTTTTAACGATTCGATAAACAAATAAAATATTTAAATAAGAAATATTTTATTATTAAAATAAAATATTTAAATAATAAATATTTTATTATTAAAATAAAATATTTAAATAATATATTTAAATTCTAAATATTTATTATTCGAACCGAACGTGAACAATTCTGACGGGGTGGAGTTGCTCGAAGAATACTTCTGGCGACTGTATTTTATGTTGTTTTTCAATTGTGTGTAGCAATTATATCACATATTAATTTAAGTCATCAAATGAATTTCAAATCATTTTGTAATAGATAAATTAGAGTCTATTTATCACCAAAAAAGTGATAAAGAGCCAAACATAGCAACCTATTGGTTCATGTCACGTGATTCATCTTGAACCACGGAAAGCTAATCCTTCATCCATTGAATCAGCACTCTAATCTATATATCTCGTTGAGCGTAACTATATATGCTGATATTTTGTCAGTTAATGTTTGACTCCACGAATTAAAAAAGAAGTAAAATAAAAATTAAATTTATTTAAAACAAAAAATATTAAATTACGTAAAGAAACAAAAACATTGGCGGTTACGATTTTCGCCAAGTACAATCTTTTCAAAGAGCAGCCATAGAAATTGATTAAAAATAAGCTGTAACCAGGGAAAGCAACGCATAGATGGTTCATGTCACATGACTTATGTTGGGCCATGCCAAGGATTACCATTTATTAGATCACTCTACTTTATCTCATGGGTCTTTCCAGTGCAAATTTAAAGTCACAGACTATCCAAATTTATCAACTCTGATCCGTATCTTATTCTTATTGCTTCTTTTGTCGGATTTTGAGACATGCACATATTCTAAGAAACCCTACCTTTAAACTTCACCATATTCCCACTCTAAAATGTTCAGGTTATATAGCTTTTAGTATTACAAAACACATACAATATTTTCATTTTTTGCTTTCTTCTATATGTAATATAGAGAAAGTATTGGATCCGTGAAAATTTTCGACCTCCGTTTTTTGATGGATTTGCACGTTTTGGGATGTCCAGAACACGAATTGATAGATTTTAGAAAATGTGTGTCTGTCTGTATCACTTTTTTTGAACGCTGTAGCTCACGAACCAATGAATGAAATTTAGCCAAACATGGTATTTAGTTGCACCCTGACATAAACTGGTTCTGATTAGATTTGGAAATCAATCGCACAACAGGTGGCGCTGTGATCGCATTTTATGCAAACTTTTAACATGGCAGTATAGGACAAAATTTCGTATAAATGTGCATAATGAGAGTTATTTTAAACTTGTGATTGTAAAATTAATATGAATTATTGATAATAGTAGTAGTTAACTAGGAAAAAAAAATTGTGCATGTGGGGGCATTGGTTGCCCCCCTGGGGGGAAGTCCCCCCCCCCTCAGGAGAGTAAATTTTCAAGATGGGTATCTTTCGAAAGGTCTCATTGATAATAGTAGTTGTTAACTAGGGAAAAAAATTGTGCATGGGGGGCATCGGGTCCCCCCTTGGGGGGTAAAGTTTCAAGATGGGTACCTTTCGAAAGGTCTCGTCAATACCTTTAAAACGAATGGTTGAACTATAAATCTGTGATAATTTAAAACAAAGTTATCGATTTTTTTTACTTTTAACGAAAACAAAATCGTAATTTTTTAATTTTTTTTTTTAATTTTTATTATTTATCTTTTTTAAATCTTGTTACTGAGTGAATAGGTATAGGAAAATATAGAAGGAAGTCTTGTGGTGTCCACAATATACTAGTTTTTTTTTTTTTTACTATCTTTAATGATATTATTTTTTTTTATATTTTTTTTAAATTTTATTTAACATATTCAATTTGTATATCACATTAAACCTTATAAAATTCTCTTTAAAATGACAAGTGAGGAAGTTTTTTTTTAATCCCTTATAGAACATGAGAAAATTGAGATTGAATGTGTTCATCTAAGCTAAAAATGCTGATTTTCCAAAAAGGAAAAAAAAAAAATAATAATAATAATAAAAGGAAAACTGAATGAAATAAAAAAATTCCAAAAGTATATTTTAATTTATATAATTAAGGAGAATAATTCCTGAAAGTCTCATCTAAATCTGAAATGATCGGGTTGGATGACTATTGATTTGGCATTAAATTACCCATTAACAAAAAAAAAAAAAAAAAAAAAAAAAAAAAGAGAGAAAGAAATCAGGCGCTCCTAATCATAAGTATTTAAAAAAAAATTATGTTTATCAGTTACATAAAATTATACAGTTTAAAAATTAAAAAAAATAAAATCGCATCAACCAACGTAAAAATCTGCAGAATTATTTATTTGTTTTGGGAATTCTGATAATCAATAATTTCTACGATGTGAAATTTTAATAAGTTTATCAACATTAGACTACATATTTAATATAAAATCATCTATTGTACATGTGGAAAGCACTAAGATTGCATTTCTGAAGATTCTTTATCCTTTTTTATGATAATATTTACAAAACTGTATCTGCCTTTTTCTTTACTTTTTTTTTTTTTTTTTAATAAAGCGTGTCAGTGTTGGTTTCTTTTGTGCTACCGTTTGGTTTTATCCTTGAGAACTAAAAAAAGCACTAGCATGGTGTTGAAACATTGTACGTTCTGGAAATTTTCCTCCAGACCAACCATTAAGCCAAATACCTGACTGTCGACAATAGCACACTGCGTAGCTCTAGTGTGACGTTAAATCCACTCAAATCAAACTCAGACTTGCCTTTAGGAAACAGACAGAGCTTACATTTTTCATAAATTAATGCAATAAATACATTTTAGCGAAACTTTCATATGGTTGTACCTTATGATATTTTCCATCTAAATACTTGTCATCTTAGCCCGCTCTCGCCTTGTTAGAGGAAAGGGTACAATACCTAATCCCACAAACAGCTAAAACCCATGTTATTCTATGGAAAAATTTATTTCCACAATTACTCCTAATCTAATGTATTTTTTTTAAATTCCGCTTTCCCATTCAGAAAATTCATAACCGTTAAATTAGTACTCATTTTCGAAAAATTGATGTTTTAAAACAATTATATTTTGAGCTTAAAAATGAGTATTTTCACCAAGTGCATTTTTCCGTTTTTTAGCCGCAAAATGAAATACTAAAAAATTAAAAAAATAATTTTTTTAATAATAAGCACTACTAATTTAACGATTATGGATTTTCTAAATGTGAAAACGGAATTAAAAAAATTACTTTAGTTAATGAGTAACTATGGAAACAAATTCTTCCATAGAATAACATAGGACACGGCTGTCGGCGAAATTAGGTTCTTTTCCGCTCTAAAGGATATTTCTGCTCTTGGTCAATTATTGCCATTTATCTTATTCAAAATTAAAATAAATAAAGATACTGGTTATCCAAAAATCATAGAAAAAAAAAAAAATAAAAAGCATATTATTCAAAAAGTATTGACTGTAGCATTATGCGATTTATACTGAAAGTCACAGAAAGGCATGGAACATTTTTTAAGTGTTAAATGATTTACTATCAAATTAGTTTATTTTTTTTCTCTTGAAGGTGGCGCTTTAATTGTACAATTACTGTTTTTCTTTACAAATAAATGTACATGAAAGCTGCCTTAAAAAATCCTTAAGACAGTTTTGATGTACATTCAACAACGTAACTAGGACTATAATTGTTCGGTGCGAAGGCCGTCATACAGGAGAATGGCCGTTAGACGTTGCGCATCCGAAATTCTCACAATAAAGCTTAACTAACAATGCTTTATTTCTTAACAGTATCATAGTTTTCGTTTTAAAACGATTCACAACAGTAATGAGCAATAAATGTTTGATTTAAATATTGGCTAATTTCTGAAATCATATGCAGCACGCCAAAGTCAGATTAATCGGTATTCGCAATATGGCGTCATTTGAGAAGGCAGATCTGTTTAAAATGCGAGAATATACTGCGAATACAGCGCCATCTATTAGTGAACAATGTAACTAATATTCCTCTCCCCCCCAAAAAAATAAATAAATAAATAAATAAATAAAAATAATAATAATCCCATACTTTTCTACGCATAGTGCTGCGCCAATACATTTTGAATAATACATATTTTATTTTTTCTTTGGCTTTTGACTCACCCAGTATTTATATTTTTCACTTCTTTATTTAAACGAATTCCAGTTTCCCATCGAGCCGCGGTAGCCCAGTCGGTAGAGCGCCGGCCTCGTAATTGGAAGTTCGGTACTCGAGCCGGCCAAAGACCGTCGTGTACACTAATGGTGGCTGGTGCACGTAAAATCTGTCGTGGCTGCAGTGTCCTCCATGTTCCCATCAAAAATTGTACCTCTGGGGGTCACCGAAGCGGGAGAGCCATCCCTTTCCTTGGAGGATCAAAATTGTGATGGCATGTCTCCGGACCACCTCTAGGGATGTGTACCAGACCGTCGCCAATTGCCCCTCTGCGCCGCACTAGTGCGACGTTAAACCCAACCAACCATCCATCCAGTTTCCCATCTCGCAAAGAAACGTGTAAAATTATTTTAAAGAAATTGCTCACTGAGATAAATAGGTGACAATTTCAAAGAAATTGTCACCTTTATTTGGAAATCAAAAATCAGAATTTGAAAAACTGCATTTTTCAATGGACTCTATCTGTTTTTTGGTTTCGAGGTTAAATCATACCCAACATGTGACTTCTGATTCTCCATTTCCCTATAAATTTCCCTCTAGGATGCAAATATTTCCCTATTGAATGTAAACATTTCCCCATAAAACACAAATGTAAACATTATAATTCTGCATTTTTCCTGTAGTAGTCATGTGTCAAGGGTTTATTGCGTAGCGCCGATAAAGTCCATTAGATATTCTTAAAATGCGAAGCAACGACAGTTCCGTAGGATAAAAGGGAAACTGCGAATTTCACTGATCTAGAGTCTTGTGGTGAAAAAAAAAAATGGTTGATCGAGAGTGATAAAGTTATCAAAAATGACAAAAATAACATATTTTTAAACAAAATTTAATTGAGGAAAAATATCTTGAATGCATATGTAAATAATAATAATAATAACAATAATTCTGTTTACATTCTTTGTAAACAAAATTTTATTTAGTACGATAGGACTTGGCAGTTTTGTATTTTTGTTATCATTTTGGTGCTGAATTTAAATGGGTATCGCAACTGAGTAAATAAAGATCTTGTCAAAAAACGTCCAAGCTATTTGGGTGTCAAACTTCAAATTTCCTAAAAGGTCCAAGCTGTTTTATTGCTTTATAATGATTTTTCCCAACTTTAAGTTAAATATTCTTTAACCTAATGCGAAAGTGAAAAAAGGAAAAAATAATTTTATAAATTGCACTAAATATACAAAACGTCTTCAGGTAAAATATTATCCGTTTTCCGTTCTATTAACTATTAGAAAGAGCATGGTTAAAGCAGTGTTTCCTGTATCAATCATATTTCTGTAAATTAAATTATATTAACACTATGTTTCATTTTCCACGCCTAATTTTTATTTTCTAAATTAAATATTATCTAAATCTAAAAGGAAAAAAAAAAATTCAACCTGTAATACCATAAACAAAGACAACGCAAAATCGATGTCTGCAAAAAAAAAAAAAAAAAAAAAAAATAGTCCTGTCGTACTAAAAAAAAAAAAAAAAATAAAAATAAAATAAAATAAACAGTTTTTTTTTTTTTTAATCAGTCATAATGCTTATTCTGTTATCATACCTTTTTGGTATTGTAAATAATGTAAATTTCACCGTAATTAAACTAGAAAATGTATTACAATGCCTCTGTTTTATTCCCGCCTAATCATTAGGTTTTTACTTTTTAGCTGTTTGGATATGACGTTGCCACCATATATACATACACGCAAAAACATAATAAAAAATAAATATATAAAAGGTATTTTCTTTTCGTTTAGAAGTCCACGCAAAAGAAATCGTTCGAAGTACACATTGAGTTCTATCATGCAATATTTTAAAGATCCGTGTTCGTGTATGTATGTGTGCTAAAATTAAGTACACAATTTGGTGCGAATATACTTTATAGGTAATATACAGAGATACTCAAAATGAGTCAAATGAATTTTAATTAGTGGTATGGGCAAAAATATTCTAAATAATTTAAAATAAATTAAAAAAAAAAGCTATAATTGTTTTACGCATGTAGCTGTAACACTCAAACGAGGGGTTAAATGAAGCATTTGCTCCTCCTTAAGCCCCTATTACACAAACGTGTTTACGCACAACTTTTGAGCCAATTTTGTTGGCTCAAATCACTTCAATGCCCAGTGTAATATAAATTGGGAATACGAACATTTTTTTCTGGCTAGTCAGAAAAAGTTGTTCGTATGAGCAACTCCTTTTATTGTGACAAGCCAATGAGAAATACAGCACCGTGGGGGAATTCATTCACCGTTGTTCTCTTCTCTCTCTCACCTCTCGTCCCCTTTAAAACAGCGATAAGCAGCTGCACTTGACGTGACGTGTAGTGTATACCGTGCAAACCAGTTTTTCGAACAATTTTTGACTCAACTATTGTAACCCTCTTTCGGATTTCGACTTCCAAAAATTGCAATAAAAATTGGTTCAAATGAAAGTTCTCTGAAAGATCGTTGTGTGTAAAGCGCGTATCAGACACGACGATTTTATAGGCGATTTTAGAGCCAACCACTGATCAGCGCCGATTTTTCGGAAAAAATTGTCTCTACTCTCACTGTGATAGCGCGCACCGTAGTTGCCCAACTTTTTCAAAGCTGTCTTGATAAAATTGTCTCTACACACAATTTTTCCACAGATTCATCCAATCAGGATGCGTTATTTTGATACGTCATATTTCCAAGATGGCGGAACACGGGAATCGCTTAAAGTGGAGATTTGAAGAAGAAATATTACCGTTGTTAAGCACGTTTATTTTACCGTTAAACGATAAGAATTTTGAATTAATCGTTTTTATTTTCGTATGGCGTTATGACAATAGTTGTAACGCAAAATAGAAATAATAATGCGATATTTTACACAAATTAACACGTTCGCTGCCGGTTTCACGTGACTAAAATTTGAAATGACGTTTTTTTCCTTTAACCCGCCGAATGTGTTTGACGTGTTGCACAAGAGCGCTACATCGCCAGATGTTATAGGCCTTGTGTTTACCTTTGCTTGTTTGCGTCATGTGTTACGTCAATACACTGTATTACGTCAAACGTGTAAAAATTCATCTGCTCGTTACAAGCAAACTCTGGAGTTAATGAGTAATAAGTTAAATTTCCATAGCAAATGGTTTCGTTTGTACTGAACAGATAAAATATCTCGCTGACGCCATCACTTCGGTTGCATATTGATGATACGTGTTTTATTAGAGAGAAAGTATTCTATTTTGAAATACCCTTCCATGGAGGATCAAATTTTTGATCGCATGTTTCCGGACCACTTCTAGGGCTGAGTCCCCTACCGTTGCCAATCGCCCATTGCGCAGCACTAGTGTGACGTAAAACCCAACCAACCAACTATTTTGAAATATGAATATTTGTGATGTTTGCGTTAGTACTGTTTGGCTGGTTGAATAGAGTTGGAATTTAAGAGGTACTTTTGAATTTAAGAGGTTGGTTTGTTGATTGTGTTTTACGTTACACTAGTGCTGCGCAATGGACAATTGGCGATGGTCTGGGTCTCACCCCTAGAGTTGTCCAGGGACATGCCATCACAATTTTGATCCTCCACGGAAGGGATGACTCTCTCGCTTCGTAGACACCCAGAGGTATAATTAATATGGGAACATGGAAAACATTGCGGGCACGACAGATTTTATGAGCACCAGCCACCATTAGTACACACAATGGTTTTTGGCAGGCTCGAGTACCGAACCCGCAATCTTCCAATTCCGAGCCCGGCGCTCTACCGACTGGGCAACCACGGTCCTGAATTTTAGAGGCATATTTTTGAATTTCATGCCAATACTGGTTGCTACAGTACAAAATTTTGTATACTTTTTAATTTCATGCATTTTGAGATAAGGGTATAGTGAACATATCAGAGTACCATTATAATAGAGAATCGTTAAAATTTGCTATAATTATCCAGTTGCGGATTTATTTTTTCATTCCTAATGAATGAGGACTATAAATAAAATATTAATGATAAATAATTTACTTTATACAACTTTTGAAAACTTTTAAATTTAAAATTCCTAAGTAAAAAAGTATACTTCATACTTTTTTGTTAAACAAATCCTTGTCGAATCCTGTTCTTAGTCAGTGTAAGAACATGATTCGATAAGGATTTATTTAAAAAAAACCTTATGAAGTGTACTTTTTTTACATAGAAATTTTTGCTAGTGTTCGGACACTTTTGTTACCGACTGTACTTATAGCTGTTAAATTATTGGAAATAAAAAAACTATCATCTAAACACTTATCATCAATTACTAAAGCAACACACTTTTCAGGGACATTTGGTGTGATTGTATAATCTAAGTTTTATTTTGTATTTGTGATTAGTTATAAATTCGTAATTATTTTTTTTTTCTTTTAACTCTATTTTATGAAAATTTTCCGTTTGTCCTATGTATTATTATTATTCGGATTTTTTTTTCAAGACGCGTTTTCTTTTTAGGTTGGATCGTCGAAAAGCTCGCTTTCGTATACCGCCGCTGTAAGGTTGCTATTCGGAACACGATGCAAAATGGCGCCGTCTTGGCGATTTTCGAAATTTCGCCAAGCGGCAGCCTAAAGTAAACTTGTACCTTTAAAGCAATACGTCACATCCCGCGCTAGCGCGGGATCGGCAGCGAACGTGTTAAAGGGGATTTTTACACTAATCATTGTGTATTTTATTCGCGCCAAGAAAAGTGATAAGCATCAGAAGTTAGTCTCCTTTCATACAACTTTTCACCCGTCTATTGTAACCTCTACGGTGTTTTCGTCGAGGAAAAATCGGCGCTAAAGTCGGCTCAAAATTTGGTTGTTTCTAACGATGCTGGGTCTGATACGCCCTTAATAGGAGCATTACACTAAAGTGCATATATCAACTAAAACTGTAATATGTCCATATTAATGTAGGGTAACAGAAATAAATTTGGATGCCATACCAGATTATTTCTTGAATTTAAATTAAAAAAAATAATAATATAATAATAAGAAGCTTCTGTGTGAGAATATTTTTTATTTTTTTTTTGCGAACCGCGTTAAATATATATATATATATATATATATATATATATATATATATATATATATATATATATATATAGATAGATAGATAGATATACAGTCCTTCTCATAATTATAAGGACACCCGTTTTTCTATATGAACTAAACACTGAACACTATTATTTAAACAAATATATTTTTAATTAATTTGAATTTCATTAATAGACTATATTTAAAAAGTTTTATCGTTTTTCTATCTTAAAAAACTTTAAATATGGTAAAAAGATGATTTTTCAGGTGTTCACAATTATAAGGACAGCTCGAATTTTAGTAATTTTTTTCAGTTATTCTTTAAATTAATATTTTATGGGATAACAGTCAGACATTCTCTCTGGTATATCTTTATATATATATTTCTTTTGTGCGTGTGTATGTCACTGAACTCCTCCTAAACGGCTGGACCGTGTTTAATGAAATTTTTTGTGTGTCTTCAGGTGGATTCGAGAATGGAATAGATTTACAATTCAGTTCAATCGGATAATTGGATCGAAAGATATTAAATAGAAACTCCATTTTAACTTTAAAATGATTAAAAAGAAAAATATATTTGATGCCAAAATAAGCAAAATTCACGTTTATTTATTTTTTTTTCGGAAATAAAACATTTTTAATTTTGCGTGATAAACAATAAAAATTAGAAAAAAAAAATTAATATACTATGAAAATATTCGCGTGTAAATAAATATTTTCATAGAGATACTTGGTATTAGCTTAAAATTTTTATTTAATTTAGTAGTACTTTTCTTTCTACAGTAAAACAAAATTTTTCGTTTTAATTGATACTTTATATGTAACTTATAAAGGTTCTTTTATGTTTTCACCTTAATTGTAAATAGTAATAATTTCGAATTTATTAGAATTTTTTATTTTTATTTTGTATATATCATAAAACAGTTTTTCTTTGTATGGAACAGCTTTAGTTTGGAAAAATTTGAAATTTGGCACCGAAGTAGTACGGACGTTTCTCACCAAGATCGTCAGTTACGCAATTGAGATGGCCATGTTAATTCATCGCAAAAATGGTCAAAAATATTTAAAGTCGACAAGGGGGAGGGGAGGTCTATACTAAAGTTGTGCCTTTGTATTCATCTTTATATATATATTTCTTTTGTGCGTGTGTATGTCACTGAATTCCTCTTAAACGGCTGGACCGAGTTTAATGAATTTTTTTGTGTGTCTTCAGGGGGATTCGAGAATGGTTTAGATTTACAATTCAGTCCAATTTAAATTGCTTATTTAATTAATTTATCACTTATAAATTGTTGTTGATTTTGGAATGTTTCACATTGGATCCGGCAGACTGCGCTACGATCGTAGTATCGAATATTCAATAATACGCAAGCGAAGTGATGACGTCACTGGCCATTCGTGGATGCAAGAAAAATATTTCCTATGTTAATCGCCCATTGGATTTTTTGTAAAAAATTACTAAATATCGAGGAAAATTATTTCCCGATTTTAATCCCCATATTTGGGTATAGATATGTATTAGTTATCATGTGCATGCGTTAGATTGAGTAGTTTTTGCTGTAAAATTGATAAAATTTGAATATTTAATCTCAAAACTCTCATCTTTGGCGGAAAAAAAAATATCGCCATATCATCTGGCGAACATATTTAATTTCTTTCAAAAATAATGGTTATTTCAACAACTTATATTAAGAGAGTAATGAATAATATGAAACAATTTCGTACAATACATATTACGAAAATACACTTCTGGCATGTATATTTTCGCATTACGTTTTTGATCGCCAAATGCAAAAAACGCCAAGGAAGACAAAGTTTTGAAATTTAAAATTAAAATTTTGTCAATTTGAGAGCAAAATAACTCAATCTAACGCATGCATACGATAACTAATACATATCTATAACCAAATACGGGGATTAAAATCGAGAAATAATTTTCCTCGATTTTAAAAATTTTTTATAAAAAATCCAATGGGAGATTAACATAGGAAATCTTTTTCTTGCATCCACTGACGGGCAGTGACGTCACACTTCGCTTGCGTATATTCTATTGTAATTCCAGTTTGTCCCGACAGTTGGTGCTGCGATCAAATTTACACTGTAAGAAAATTCCGTAACGTTACGCGTGAATTCAGGCAACGTTCCTGGTTTTCACGGGTTTTTTTCAGATTCCTGGGAAAAATAAGTTTCCGTGCGAAAAATTTCCTGAATTCAGTAAGTACGTGTTTCTTTTGCGTGGCAACACCTTTGGACCGCCATCTTGGCTTCGTGTTCGTATCGTTCTTCACGTGTGTCGCATGCGCTTACTAGCATTAACGTAACTGTTGGATAATATACTACAGAAGCTGCTTTATTTTTCGTAAAATTAATCAGTGCACGATTACTTTATTACAGAGTGAGTTTATTACAGAATTTCTATGGTAGTTTCTTATTGGATTATTATTTTATAAAAGGATAGTGAGTTGGCAGTATTTTTACATATAATCCTTTTATTTTATATATCTATATCGTATTTTCTAAACAATGTTTTTTATGACTTCTTCATTATATTTTCTTGCCTTATTGAACTGCTATGGTAGTTTCTTGTTTGATTATTACTTTAAACCAGGTTACTGTACATTTATGTTGACCACGAAAATTTTGTAGATTTTTTTTATGTATATATATATATTTTTAATTTTGAGTAGAGGAAATTTAATCTAAATGCAAAAAAAACTATATAGAAATTAATTTGCCAAGTCTGACTGGTGATAAATTAAAAATAATTTTGTCATGGTTTGTACCAGAAAAAAAAACTGCTGGTCAGACTGTCCAGACAAAAAGGCTTAGGGAAAACACTGGAAAATGTTATAAAGGTATAACCTATTATCTGGTTTAGTTATGTGCAAACCTCTAGTTTGTTTAAAGTGATTGAAATTGCTTCTCAACATCTAAAATGTCCATACTTAAATCATGTGAGGGTTTAATATTGAACAGGGTTTAACCTGGCAAAAAAGTTTATTTAGCATCTTAACTAAAACGTATAAGCAGTATTTTAGCTTTTTCGAAAATTAATTCTTTGAATAGAATTGATTTTTTTCTTAACTGGGTTATGGTTATCCCTAATTTTGTTTTGTTTTTTGTTCACTGGTAATTTCTGTCCACGAATATTTGCATAAAAACTAGAGGTAGTTATATTAAGATATTTTATGAAATAATCCAGTTTTAGCTGTTTAGCGAAATTCTTACTGACATAGTTTAGCAAAATAAAATATCTTTTAGCAAAATGCTAAAAAAAATAAAGGCAGTTTAAAGCCTGATATTGAATATTAAATGAAATAAACAAATAATTTCAGTTCAATTTTCTGTTTTTATAATGACAAATAGCATACATTGCTCAATGTGTGGCAAGAGGTTTTTAAAACACTCTTACCTTATCTCACACATTCGTTTAAAACATCAGCATAGTGCAAATTTCAGGATAGCTTGTCCAATGAATTGTGGTAAAACATTTAAGGTTTTGTCATCATATACATCCCATGTAGCTAAATCACATTCTAAACTTTCAAAAGAGAAAAGGGGTTATAATAGAGCATCATTATGCTGCTGTTATTGTAACACAATGTGCATAAATCTGTCAAATCTAGTGTCGCATTTTGAAAAACATATGAAAGCTGGTATATCAGTAGAATGTCCTCTCACAAATTGTATCAAGTCATATCAAAATAAATCATCCCTTTATGCTCACATATACAAGCAACATCGTTTTGATAAAACTGTAAAAGATAATTTATTAATCAAACTACCCCTGTTTCCAGAAAGTGAAATTTTGCCAGATGTCAGTGCCAGTGAAATATGTTCCAACGTTCAGCCTGGTGACACTGAAGTTGTAAATAATACTTATGATAGTATTAATGAGAGGACGGCTCTGTTCTTTTTAAAACTACAAGCAAAATACCTTGTACCATCTAATACAATAAATGTTATAGCTGAAGGTTTTAAAGATCTAATGAATGGTCAGTGTTCAATGTGGTTGCAAAATCCAGAAAATGAACTGAAATCATCTAGTGCATCTGTAACTTTTGCCGAGCAATCTTTAGAAACAGTTTTAAATACAGATCTCTTTAACTGTATGAGTACGTCTCATAACAGGTTAACGTTTTATTCCAGACATTTTCAATTTGTCAAACCAGTTAAGTACATATTGGGAAGAAATCAATATAATGTAGAATGCTCATTTCAGTACATATCTATAATTGAATCCCTTATAAAACTGTTGCAGCACAGTGATATTAATAAGCAACTCCATCGAGAAACAAATGCTGTGGATGGTATTTTTACTGATTTTTCCGATGGTGTTTTATGTAAGGGAAATAGTTTTTCTCAATCAAGAGAAACACTTAAACTTTTATTATATTTCGATGAATTTTGCATTGTAAATCCCATTGGTGCCCATCGAAAAAATCATAAAATTGCATCATTTTATTGGACACTTGGGGATCTTGATTTTCACAATAGATCTTCTCTAAATTTAATACAACTTAGCATTTTATGCCGTAATAGAGATTTGAAGTATTTTGGATTACAGGCTATTATTTACCCATTAATACGAGACTTGAAGATATTATGCAATGAAGGTGTCTTTGTGCCAGGTTTTGGCCATTACTATGCAGCTGTTGCATTTATATGCGGTGACAATCTTGGGAGCCATTTTTTAGGAGGTTTTGTGGAAAGTTTTTCTCCAAATGTTAAACATGTTTGTCGCACATGCACAATTACATCGGATGAAATACAGCATAATTTTGATGTTGAAACTTTTGAAATACGAAACCCTAGCATGTATAATGATCATGTAAGGGCTGTTGAACAAAATGCATCTCAAAATTCAGAATGCGGAATTAAACTTAACTCTCCACTCAATGAAATACCTGGTTACCACGTTACAACTGGTCTGCCACCAGATGCAATGCATGATATATTAGAAGGTATAGCACCATATGAGATGTCATTAATCCTTCAAAAATTGATTGCAGATGGATATTTTACTTTAGATTTTCTAAATAGACGCATACTGTCATTGAGGTATGGAAAACATGATGCTCTGTCCAAACCTGTTGAACAGACTTTAAGAAATAACACACTTATTGGGACGGCTACTAGTAATTGGTGCCTTTTACGCCTATTGCCGATTTTAATTGGCTCTAAAGTCCCAGTTAGCAATGCATATTGGCAATTTTTTTTGGAATTGAAAGAGCTTGTTGAAATTATTTTTGCACCTTCAATTAGTATAGGACATGTTGATTCACTTCAATATGAGATTATTGTACATTTACAAAATTTCAAAAAATTGTTTCCTTGCAGTCCTTTAAAACCTAAGCATCATTTTTTATTGCATTACCCTCTTCATATTTTAAATTTTGGCCCACCTATTAGATATTGGTGTTTTAGATTTGAAGCCAAACATCGTTTTTTTAAAGAAGTTGCTAGATATTGCAAACAGTTCAGAAATCCACCATTTACACTGGCAACAAGTCACCAGTTGTACCAGTGCTATTTACACCAATCTAACCAAGGATATCTTAAATCTGAATTTGAGTGCCCTTCGTCTGAATTGTTATGTTTAGGTGACTTGAATTTTGAATCTCTTGGAGTACTAAAAAGACTAGCAATTTCCTTAGATTCATTATATCAAACAAATACTGTCATAATTAAAGGAACAATGTACATGTTACAAATGTTTGTAGTCATGGATTTTCAGAATGGAGATATTGTGTTTGGCGAAATTTTAAAGATATTGATTTTTAAAGAAAGAGCTTGGTTTCTTGTTAGAAAATATCTTTCAGAAAAATTATTCAACATGGGGTGTCGCAAGTTGACATCATTAGAGATTTATGACTGTCTTGAACAATCAGAACTTTTGGATTATTATCCCTTAAGTTCATACACTATTGAAAATAATACTGTCATTTCTCTAAAACATTTTGTTTATCACCAGTTTGATTACCTTCAGTAAGGTTTTACCCACCAGAATGGTTATCTTTTGATTAGTCAATATAAATGAGTAAAAAAAAATCTGTACATCTTGGGAGGCGGTGTCCAGATTTTAGGACAATTTATTTACTTGTGACTTAAAAAAGCAATGTTAACATATTTGTTTTGTAGCAGCTTTTTTGTTTAATTTCTTTGTTAACTTACACGACTTCAATGCTCCACAGATTTTAAATATTAATCTACCATATACCAACCTTCATCAAATTGACATATTTTTTTAATTATCGTGAAAATCTTTATTCAGAAATGGCAACTTTATTCAAAATATGGAGTTTAACAGCAAAGAAAGCAGTGATGGCATCATCTCTCGAACAGCTGATTTCTTCTGGGAAAAAAAAAGCTTAATTTAGAAGGTGATGTGCTTGCTTATATGGAAGATGGCACAGAAGTAGACGATAGTGATATCCTGTGTGCATTACCAGCCGGAACTATAATTTACCTTCTCTCTGAAAATGATCCGGTAAATATTTTTTCTGCTTCTTTTTATTCTTTTAAATTATTTCTCTTGTATCCATGAACACTAGCAAACTATTTTTCTCATACTAAGAAATGAATGAAACCCTTTTGATGAATTTTTTCTTAATCTTTAAATATTTTGAAACTTAAAATTTTGTTTTATTAATAAGCAGGCATGAAAGTTTTCCACATTTTCAAAGGTGGTTTTGGCTTTTCTGAGATCTATCCTAAACCACCAAGAAATCTAGACTGAAATAGGAAGCGGGCAGAATGCAATATTTGGTGGAAGTATTTTTGTTTATTTTAACTAGGGATGCACCGATTAATTGACCAATATCGGCATGTTTGTCGATTAATTGGTAACGACTTTTTTAAGCTAACTGATCAGCAAATGTATTTTTTTTTTTTTTAAGCATTTTTATTATTAATTCTCTAGTTTTATATATCTGAATGTATGCTTTCAATATTTTAGATTTATTAAAGTATTATATATCTGAATGTATGCTTTAAATATTTTAGATTTATTAAAGTATTTCAAAATAGTTTCAATTCAATTATGAATAGGCAGAAAATTTTAAAAAGTAAAAAAATTACATTTATTATTTCATTAAGGTATGTATTTATTCATGAAATAAAATAAAAATAATTTCAGCTGTTACATACATATATATATATATATATATATATAGTGTTGACTCTAGAACAAAAGGGCCGCTGGGGGAAACTTGATAAAAGGGCACTTTAATATTCTCAAAAGGGGCACTATAATATTCTCAATAATTCAAAAAGGGCACTATAACATCTTCATAATATATCACTTACAAAATGTAGCCCCCCCCCCAAAAAAAAAAAAAAAAAAAAAAAAAAACTTACTAATTTTTTTTATAGCAGCAATGTATCCAAGGTATAAATAAATAAACAAAATAATGAAATTTTAAAAGAAAAGAAAAATCAGATATAAAAGAAAGCTTGTACAGATAATATATCATAAAATGTACCAAGACAAAATCAGATTTATATGAGAAACAATGAAAATTTTTTACATTTTTGAATAAAATATATCACTTACAAAATGTAGGAGCATATCGGAGCAGAATAAGTATGGATTTGGAGCATATTGGAGCAAAATAATTATGAATTTGGAGCATCGGATATGGAGCACATTGACCAGAATAATCTGTGGGTGCTTGTTTATTTAAAAACTAAAGATTCTGCAAAAAATTTTAGCTACTTTTTTCGCACTTAGTTAATGCATAAAAATTAACATCACATGCATAATAAATTACACTTTTAAAATTTTCAGAAGAAATGAGTGAGGGAAATTTCTTAAACTTGTACCACCATACATATACGAAAAAAAAGGTAAAATGTAGGTATGCATCGAATTTTTAGTTACTATTTGGTATACTGAATATTCATTATTCAGTAATAATCAAACATTTAGTGCATGCCTATTCAAAAGAAACTTGCTTAATTACAAGAAGACAATTGATGTGAAAATAATTTCAATGCTATCTACTTAAACAGATACAAAAAATGGATTTTTTTAAACAAATTCTTAAATTTTTGGAGTAATAATAAAGTCAGAATAATGGACAATTTGAATAGTTTAGATATTAGAAAATGTATTAAAACTGAATCTAGAATAAATTAATCATTGTTATTAAGGATGGAAAAAGATTGAAATTGTACAACATTAAATTCAATTTTAGTGCAAACTAACAGCCATGAACTTTACTGAAACGTTTTTTCTCTCTCTCTTCTTTCTTATGATTATTGCTAAATATACCTCAAAAATCAAGAGTTTCTTGGTGGGGGGGGGGGGGGGTAGAATTACGTTTTTACCGTTAATTAAATAAATATGCAATTTTTCCCGTATTTGACAGAATTCGCGATATTTTTATGACCGATTGCCTAAATTCGTAATTATTTCACTGCAAATTTACAAAATCTTCTACGTTTAATAGCAAATAATTGCTAATAATATACTATAATTTTGAAACTAATTGATAAAATTCACTCTTCTTTCAAAGCTGATTCCTAAAATTCGCGATATTTTTGCAGTTAATTATATCGAAAATGGGGTTAATTATTAACGAAATATACAATTATCTGGCTGCTAATCGATGAAATTTGAGCCCTTTTTAAAGCTACATCCCCCAAATACCAAACTTTGTTGTTTATCGATGAAATACGCACGTTTTTCAAAGCCTAATCCAGAAATATGTGAAAAATTGCATGAATTAAAAAATACTGGATTATTTCACAGCTAATTATCAAAAATTACGTTTACTCGGAACTAAATTATTTTTTTCCCCTAATAGGTAAAAAATTGCGCATTTTTTTCAAAGCAGATTTCTGAAATACGTGATTATTATGCGGCCGATTGCCGAAAAACGCTATTATTTACCTACTAATCTATGAAAAATGTGTTCTTTTGAAAGCTGAATCTTAAATACTCAACTATTTTGCCACTAGTCAATGAAATTTGCATTTTTTTTTTTTTTTTTTTTTTTTTTTCCAAAGCGGAATCTCTGAAATCGGGAATAATTTAAGTAGATTTCGCAAATACGAAATCGCTTACCAACTAATAATAAAAAATTTACGTTTTATATGCTATCATTTGGCTGCAAGCCAATAAAGTTTTTTTTTTTTCCCAGTTGATTTCAGTAAATCGCGATATTTTTGTAGCCGATAACGGAAACACGCAATCATTTTGCCGCTAATTAACAAAATTTATGTTTAATCGCAATTAATCGCTGAAAAAGGCTTTATTTTGATGCTAATCGATGAATTTCTTGCTTTTTTCAAACATGATTTGCATTATATGTATAATTTTATGGCTTTTTATAGAAATACGGAATTATTTTACAGCTAATTTTTAAAATTACGTAATCGTAAATTATGATGATGATATAGATGTTATTTTTCTCAAAATGTGTAATTATTTATTCATAAATCAGCTTTATTTTTTTATTTATTTTATTTTATTTTATTAATTTTATTACTGAAATTTCATTTTTTGCGGCTGATTTATAAAATATGCAATTTTCTTGTGCTATTTTTGTGACGAATCCATTTTAAATCTGACGATTTTTGTGAAAGTCCCATTTTCAGATATGAAAATTTCTTAGAATCACCCACGCACTATAAAAACTAAGATATCGCGTGTTCAGTTATCCCAACAAAAAGCACAGAAAATATACTTTTTTCTTTCTCCAACGGTAGATACTTGGTACGATAAAGTTCGAAATTTTCCATGATTTTCTCAGAAACTTGTATATTAAAACACTTAAGAAAGTTTCCTATTACAGAGGACAATTCCTCCGTTAAAGTCTGACTTTATACTGTTTTCTACAAAACTCGCGTGATTACGGCCTAAGACACTTTAGAAAGTCTCCCACAGAAGATACTTCTTCCTGCCTTAGATTCCTTGCGTTGTCAATCGTAAAGTTCAGTAGCTTTGAACCCATTATTTTTATCGATAAATAATTAAAATAAACAATTATTTAGTTAGAAAATATTATTTTTTAGCGACGTATTAAGCATTAAGGTTGAAGCGCTTTCATGGATAAAAAATAAAATTCAAAGAATGTTTTATGATGCAAAATCAAAAGTTGATAAGGGTTGGATTGCGATTTCTGTCTATATAGATGCGTGCAAGGCAAAAAATAAATAAATATATAAATAGAAAGAAAAAAGAATAGTAGTTTTTTTTTTTTTTTTTTTTTTTTTGTCTGCCACTATTTAGTTTTATGTATTTAATAAAATATATTTAGTTAGATGGTCAAGACTGAATTTGCGGAGCATAAAAAATAACTCACGGAGTTTTTAAAATTTTTCTGGGAAACTCCGCAGAAATCGGAGCAGTTGGCAACCCTGTGAAAAATACAAATAGCCTTGCGCTAAAAATGAGTTAGTAACGGCCGCCGGGCGCTAGAAATAAGTTAGTAAGGGCTGCGTGGTGCAAAAATGTGTTAGTAAAGGGCTGCCGGGCGCTGCGCCCTGCTAAATTGGCCTAGAGTCTACACTAATATATATATATATATATATATTTTCACTGATTAATTTTCTTTAAATTTAAATCTTTGTATGAATTAAATATCATATAAAATTAATATTTTAAAATATTATATTTAAATATATTATTTATTTTTAGTCATGTAATATTTGAAAAATATAATTTGAATTCTTATCAAATCTTTAAGTTCATCTGAATTTTGATATTTGCACAAAACTTACTTCACTAGATTCTGTGGAATTAAAACTGATAAAAATAAGAAATATTTTTGTACCTTTATTATTTTATAGCATACCAATGGTGGCTTGTGCAATGCAGCTAGTACTGGCGGGCTGCATCTAAATTTATTATTATACTTTAAAATACTATATTTTTCTAATTTTTTTAAATGCAGATTAGAATTTTAGAATTCCCACAATAAATTTTTAAATCTAAAAAAGAGCGAAGCTAATGTAATTAAATGCCAGATTGCACAATTCAATTAAAAAAAACTCTAATCCTACTCTGCAACTGAAAATAGTGTCAAGAACAGCCGAAACACTGAGAAATTAATTAACTATTGTCATGACAAGATCACATATTTAATACTTTTTTTATTTAACTTGCACTTTCATGCCTGCATAAGAGAAAATTTTAGTAATTTTAGCATTTTTGTAAATTTTTATTTCTAAAAAAACTCCTTTGTGTTGTGTATACAGTAAAACCAGAGATTTTTCAGATTTTTTTATTTTTTTTTGGAAAGATGGTTTTCACAGTTAGCAGGTTCATCTGATAACATGTCCTTAATTGTTGATCTAGATCTAGGCATTTTTTTCAGGCATGAGATTCATGCCCATTGTTTGAAATTAACTATTTTTCTGTTTGATGTACTTTTCATCCGTTTTTACATTTCTGCAAACTCATGCCTGAATTTTAATTCTCTATTTTAGTTAAAAAGGTGGGTATGAATTTTTCTTTAAAGTGATATCTTAAATTATTGCATGATTTCTTGCAAATGCAGAAAATTAAACAAAAGCTTTGAAAATTTTATAAAACTCATTTTATGAATTTGAAATAGGTATGTAATAAGGCATTAAAGCTGCTTAAATTTTGTATGTATCAACCCCTGACTAATAGTAAGGTGTAATGTGTGTTTACTTATTTTCTTTTGTAGAAGCCATGGCAACAAACACAAGTTTTTGCTGAATTTGTACCAGCCATTCAAACAGTGCCAGAGACTCTTGAAGAACAAGAAGAGATTACTGAATCAAGTAAGTCATGTATTCTGTAAATATAACTAGCTCAGCTTTGCTCTCCTAGACTAATTGGGAGGTAGATGCTATGTGCACTAATCTATTTATAGAAATGCCACCTGCTGAGATTTTCATAAAATCTTTGTGCCTCTAAAAATTAAAATAGAGCCTTTTAAAAATTGAAAATCAGCCTTTTACTCCGCAAAAAAGAAATATTTATTTGTGTAAGAAAAGAGAATCATCAGAAAATAGAATATGTGGCTATATTACTAGTGCTGCACCGAGTAGCACTTCGGCCGAGTAACAAGTACTCGGCCGAGTACCGAGTAGTTGTAAGAAAGAATAATTGAAATTGACGTATATATGAAGCATTTTGCACATCTTGAAATTTAATTGGCAAACAGCATTGTTTACATGAAACATTTCAGAACTTTTGTAGTGTATATACACAATTAGGTTCATTGTTATATTTGATACTTCCATCTTAGTGGATTATTAAAACCATAATAACTGATAACTTCATTCTTTATTAAATAGTCTTTCTCAGATGCGAATCATTCTCAGATAATTCTTAGAGAATATAAGTTATATAATACACTCAGGCTTAATTTAAGATGCATGAAAATTGCATATGAAATGAGAACATTAAAATAAATATTTTATCACCATTTCAAACATAATAGACTTTATTAATCTTCAAATTCTAGAAGAGTAAAAAGATAGGTGCTTTCGGGCCATAATTTGCAGAACAACAAATTTGATAATATATTTATAATAACATTTTAGTGTATTTACCTTTTTCATAATTTTTTTAATTATAAAAATCAATCTTTTTTTACAGTTTTAAAACTGTCTTATTTTTATTTGCACAAATATGTAACTAAAGTTTCATTTACTATATTAGTATTATATAAGGGTTCTTTTTTCTAAAATATTTTATTTTTGTCTGTTTTATAGATGCGATTTTATGTACTAAGATTTTATTTTAAAAAAAAAAAAATGCATATTATACACATACAAGATGGTTATACTTAAATTCTTGTAACTAAAATGGATAAGCTCAAATCATGAATTGTCTCTATGTCGAGTTTAGTGGCAATCTACTTGCCCTATTTAACTGCAGCTGTTTGCAGCAAAAGTTTAATGACTATGTTTATATTTTCACATTTTTTTAGTTTAGTTATTAATAAACAACTCTTATGAATACATTTCTTTCTATAATACATAAAAATAATGAAATTCTTACAACTACTCGGTATTGGCAGAGTACCGAGTACTCGGTACAGCTTTATATATTACAATGTTTAGGCTATACAAAAGAATCCATATTCATTATCTGTGAGGTAATTCTGAAAACAAATCCCAAGTGATGCCGCTAGTCTTTCAAAATCCTGGGACCCATGAGTTAAAAAATCTGGGTCCTTTTTTCAAAAAGTGGGTCCCCATATAAATTAATTTATATACAGGGTTGCCACACTACCTGGAGAACCTGTGATAGTCGGGGAATTTAAAAATTGACCATGAAAATCAGGGAATTTAAATATGGAAAAAGCCAGAACCTAGAAAATTGAGAAATTTTCATACAATGATTGCCAGAAAAAATTTTCCTCCAACATAGTCATTTTTCTTGTTTTTTTTTCTTAGCTTCCGCTATATTTTTAAAACGAGACCTCCTAGAAAGAACCCCGCATGGAGGGCAATCTGTCTTTGGGTCAAAGTAATATGTAATTTTTGTGTTTTCAAGTCGTACCATAATTATTTTGCTCTCAATACAACCAATGCACAATATATGGCTAGACTGGAATTTTCTTAGAACACGTCTGGTGGAAAAGTCAGGGAATTTCATTCTGCTGTTTGAGTGGCAACCCTGTATATATTACAGATATAAATTAAAATTTTATCTTACTGTAGATGAAAAACAGTTTATGAATTTTTAACCAGCTCTTTTTAAGATTGTAATATTATGTAGGAGGTAGTTGCTGTTAAGAAACAACTGAGAACATTTAGCTCAATGTGCTCTGGAACAGAAAAAAAGAGAGAGAAAATATAGTTAAATATCTAATTATTATTGTTATTTTAAACTAGAAACATTTTTAAAATTTCCTCGAAATTATCAGCATTAAGAGAACAAAATGAGAAAAAAGTTTTTTTTTTTTTCTTTCAAGAAATGAGGAGCTTTTAGATAAGCAGATTGATTACAAAATTTAGTTACACATTCCACTTTAAATATAGTACAGAATCCCTTATACGGAAATCGCGGGATGGACCTGATTCAGATTATCGACCCCTGCTGAAAATGAAATATTACAACTGCAAAAGCTATCCCAAGTCTCCCACCCTCCTTTAAACACAAAATAACTTACAAATAAACTGTACTTTTTTATTTTTTGCTGATCACAGCCAGTACCACCTCTGAAATCTGGAACAATCAATTTTTTTTTTTTTTTTTTTTTTTTTTTTACCAATCACTAATAGATCGACTGTACGGGAATAATTGATACAGTCATGTCACTCTGCGTTTTATAAAACTAGTAGAAAAACTGGTCAAACAGTTGTTGAAATTGTTCACTGCAAGCATTGTAAAAGAAATCAGTTAAGAGGCCCTTGAAAGCGTTATGCACTTTTTCTCCCCTTTTCGCCATGCGCACGCACTACCTTTCCTGCAAGTTGCTTTATCCTTTGATATTGCGCTTAACTGGGAACTGTTTCATTGCGTTAACTGGGAAAAGCGTTTAACTGGAAGTTTGGAATAATTTGTCTGTGATCGATAAGAGTGGGGTGTTGAATATGAGTAGGCATTTTCTTTCGCTCACTGGAATCGTGACGCTGTTGATCTACTTTTGCACATGGTTTTATCTTTTCCTGCTTTGTTGTTTTAGTAGCTATGTCAGCTGCAGCCAGTAAAAAAAGAATACATATTTCTCTTTCGATTGGGAAAAAAAAAAAAAAAAATTGCGCTACTGAAAGAGTGAAAAAGGAACCCCTGTAAATAATCTGTGTATGAATTATGATGTTGGAAAATCCACAGTATATGATGGATTTGGCAGAAATGAAGCAAAAATATACGACTTACCAGGCATATGATTATACAGCAGGCAAAAATTTTTCATGGAAATAGATTCTCACTGTAACTATTCTTCAGGCTGGTTAAACAAATTTAAAAAACATCACGGCATTCGTCAACTTTGTATATGTGGAGAAAAGGCAAGAGCTGATGATGAAGCCAGTGAATTATTTGTTGAAGAATTTTCGCAAAAAATTATAAATGAAAAAATTTCCCATGAATTGATACACAACCAGGGTTTTGCACCTGCCCACAACCCCCCCCCCCCAAAAAAAAAAAAAAAAAAAAGAGCAGGTAGTATGAATAAAATGTCATTATCAATATTATAACAAAATTTTAAAAATAGATTTATTTTGCATACTTTTCAACTTTACCCATACAAATACATATTTCAATGAAAATCATACATGGAAGATGGAAGGGTTAAAATATTTTGGTTTTGTTACTAGTTTTAATTTTACACAAAATAATTTAAAAATAAATTCAAAATTTTGATATATACTGAATAGAATGAAATAAGAGTTCATTTCACTTTTATTACGCAGTTTAAACCAAACCAAACATTAAGAATGTTTGGTTTATTTAATTTTTAATTAATTACTATTATTTTTGTAATAAGTTTTCTTTTAGTCTAAAACTGTTCTCTTTTGAAGTAAAATTTAAATTTAAAACCCAATTGTTTTATTTTGTGTTTATTATAAATATCCCAAAAAAGCCCATTAAAACCTAATTAAACCCAAAAAACCCACCCGGGTTAGGCTTAAAAAAAACCCGGGTTTTTTGAAACCCTGTATACAACGCTGATGAAACATCATTGTTTTGGCGTTATGTTCCGAGAAAAACACTGGCTACGTCTGAAGAAAAATGTGCAACTGGAATAAAGGATATAAAAGAAAGACTAACTGTTTTAGCTTGTGCTAATGCCGCGGGAAGTCACAGCTATTCACCCTGTTTTCTAAAAAAACAAACAAACCGTTTGGCTAGCGGAAGTGACGTAGACCGGTCCTTTAAAACTTCCGTTGCGTCTGCTATTTTGCTTTCTGCTATCTGTTTCTGTGCTATCAACGATCCTAATATTTTATTTGATTATTTTATTTTATTAAGTTTTGATTTATATTTTCTTCTGCTTTCTTATTATTTTCTCAATTTGTTATTTTTATATTATATTGTTTGTTGTTAACTTAAAAATGAGCTCTTTATATTATAGCATGTTGAACGATGAATGTAAAGAGAGATACATTGAAAAGTTAACTTTTGCTAATTTCCAATTGCCTGATCCTTTAGATAAGGATATACGTCAAATTGTATTTATTAGTAAGCGATGGCCCGATATAAGTATATTTGATATTTATACTTATTTAGCGGTAAAAAATAATATGTACTCCAAGTTAGCATTTAAAGATTATGTTTCTCTTCCATGCTACAATTATGTATTTTCGGAAAAAGTACGAAACATGCGATGCTATCGGAATGATATTGGAGTTTGTGTTGTGACAGCTGATGTTGAAGCTAGTCAGACAGCTAAAAAGTTTCATTTGCCATGGATTGTTTCAAAACATGATGGAGAAATCATTTCTGCACATTGTACTTGTATGGCTGGGTAAGTATATATTTAATTTCGCTTCTCTTTTTCTTTCTTTCTTTTTTTAATACTGAGGTTCATAAATATGATTGATAACTACTCATTAAACATATTTGTTAGGAAAAAGAAATTAATAACGATGTAAATAATTTAAATAAATATATCCCTGGCTTCCGTGTAGGGGCACTTTCAGAAATGTAAATGTTAAGTCCAGTCCCCCAACTAACAATTTTTTGTATCCTTTAGAATGATTGAAATAGTAACAATGGACCTTTAGTTTGTCTTTATACATATATACATATTTAATGATCTTGTCTTTTTTTTTTTAACGAATTTTATCCAGACACAATTTTCAACAAGCAAACAATCCGATTAAAAAATTATTTCTCCCAAAAAAATGAGGTCCCTAAAGATAAATATAATTAACTCAGCCTAACAAGTTTTATTTCAAAATTTCATTCTATTCAGAGAAATGTGACTCATTTGGACGGGAAAAAACTGACAGAATTATACCAGGTATTTTTAAAATGTCAGTAAATTTTGTGTCCCTTAGAAATTTCTTTCCTATGACATTGGCCCACGTTCCCATGTGACAGTCGAGCCCTGATTAAGTTTATGTTAATGTTGCTACTTCTCATGTCTTTTTTTTTTTTTTTTTTTTTTTTTTTACTCTTAACATTGAAAACAGTCTCCATTTTATGTAACCTCACTTAGACCTAAATGTTAAATATTATTTTTCTCTATGTGTTTTTCATTCACGTATATTCTTTTTTATGATTATCAGAGCTTTTATCAGGTGAAGATCAGTTCTACATGAACTATTTATTAGTAAATAGTGAATGATTTTTCTATTTATATAATTATATTTTATATATCTCAAATATTTAAGTTATATAGTATCATCTGAACATTAACTGTCTGAAAAATTACCAACAAAACTAATTGTGATAAAGTCAGCTTTTATTCATTTATTCTTTTTTCAGACTTGGAGAAACTTGCTCCCATGTTGGAGCCACTCTTTTTTTTATTGAAAAGACTGTAAGAGAAGCAAGAGAAAAGCCTGCTTGTACATCTGAACCTTGCAAGTGGAACAAAACTGCCAAAAAAGTAAGAAATTGTTGTTTTCTAATATTAAATTACTTGTGTGCTCGAGGATTTTTCATTCTTAAAATTTATTTTTAATGATGTTCTTATAAATTGGAATTTCTCCATATTGTCCCTTATTAAAAGAAAAGATTGATAGTTAACTGAACAAATGTATTATGAATTTATAGACAATATACAGGACTCTAAACAACATTATTTTTTAATGGATTTAATTAATAAAAGTACATTATACTATTTTTTTTTTTTACCTTTATGTAAGACAAAGGTTTGTCTTGGAGGTCTAACTTTTTAAACATAGTTCTTGTTAAAATTAAACATTTTGAGTTATGCTGAATATGAAAATCAGATCTTTAGTGATTTTTTTTTTTTTTTTTTTTTTTTTTTCAAAATTATTGGTGAAGATCCAATGTTTGGTGCCCTTTCATATTCCTCATCTGAAAGTGCCATTTGCATTTATCTTTATGTTTTAAGGTAAGGGAAAAGATTTCCTATTACCATTACCTACTTATTTAGTGTATCAATTCGACTAGTACTAATAAGTTTATTTTTTTGATTTACTCAATTTACATTTAATTCAATTTAGTGATTACAGTGCAACCAGTGACGTTGCGTGAATGATGCTTTTGGTCATCTCTATGCAAGTGGCTAAAAGTAGTACATTGTAATAGAATATGTATTTTAGAGTATTAAATACTCTTCTTTCTTTGAAACTTTCCTTAGTTAAAGAGGTTGGTAGAGTGTCGAGTTTGTAATTGAAATATTGCTGGTTTGATACTTGAGCCAGTTGAAGATTGTAGTGTATATTAATAGTGGCTGGTGCATGTAAAATTTATCATGGCTGCAATGTACTTATGTTCTGTATAAAAAAGTGAAGAGGCATGACTTTCGAGGTTTCCTCAAGCTATGTCTATGTGAGAATGTTCTAGTTATTTGAAAGATTTACAATTTAGATGACTATATTTCTATTTTAATTTAAATTAAATACCTTTATTTTTCTTCGTTTTCCATGGCAGAAAGATTTTTCGCAGGAGGATCCTCCGTGTCGTCTGTGCATACTGCTTGTTGTGGATGGTGACTGTTGATATCTTGGTCTTGACTTTTATTCACAAACAGATGACGACACACTCTGTCGATTTCGGCCGATTCATGGTCGTTAATGATGTTTTTGTTATGTGCGATTTCGGCCGATTCATGGTCGTTAATGATGTTTTTGTTATGTGCGATTTCGATGCTATCTCTAAAAAATGTGTAATTGATTATTGTAGTTTGCGTGCAGTAGGCACAGAAGATGCAGAGGATCCTTCCACGAAAAACCTTTCTGCCATGGAAAACGAAGAAAAATAGAGGTATTTAATAAAAATTAAAATATGAGTATACTTTGTTTTAAAAAAGTGTTTGTAATGACTATATTTCTGTTTTAGGTCGAACCACTACCTGTGGCTGAAATCAATTTCAGAAAGTCTAAGAAAAGTAAGCCTGTGAAGCCTGCAGCAAATGTGCTACCAGTGGCAAGTGATGCTACCTTTAACGCTTTTCTACAAGATATAAAGGTAAGGTTTTTATGAGATGGATATTATACATTAAATTCAGGGCCTGTCTAAACAACTTTTGTGTGAAGACACTTTTAAAATCTTCACGTTCTCTCAGAAGGACGAAACTGTGAATTTATTACAGGCATAGTTAGGACAGATGTCTCCAAAGTTGGGGAGGGGGGGGGGGAATTCTATCTCTCCAAGCAACTGATACTATTTTTTTCATTCACTGAATAGTTGTTTTTGCTCTAATACACTTGTTAAGTAAATATGCATAATTACAACCATGTGTAAAAGTTTAAGACCACCCACAGAAAGAGATATTTATAGAAATTTTGCAATGGTAGTATTTTAGAAAAGAACAAATTGGACATACAAGAATATTGAAGTATAGTCAGAATTTTGTAACACCACCATTGTTTTTATAATGATTGCTGCAATCCTTTATTTTGGCCTAAACGCCTATGTGATAGTCAGGCCCAGATTATATTTATAACCAGAATATTAATTTCTCATAATTTTAAGTATCTGTATACCTATGATATTTGTAAATAGTTATACTTATATACAATTATTTTCTCTTTCTCTTATAGGGAGCTTTACCTTCTGCTGCAATATTTAGTGTTATTTCTGACAGTGAAGACACGGATACTGCAGACGAAATGGACTGTACAGTTCATGCCGTAACTTCATTTTTTGAAAAAGCAAAAATGTTTCTTGAATCTTTACCACAGGATTTAAATCTTCTGGAAAAACAAAAGATTTTCGAAACAACATTTTTCTCTAAAGATGAAAAAAATAAGATTGAAATTGAGACAAAAGAAGATCATGAAACATGGAAAGCTGAAAGATTAGGACGTATAACAGCTTCCAATTTTGGCAGAATTGCTAAAAATAAAAAAATATCCGAGAGTCTTATTATAGACCTCTGTTACCGAAAAGACATTCACAGTGAAGCAATTGCATGGGGCAAGACCATGGAAAGGAAAGCAAAAGAAAAATTCTTAGAAATCATCAGCCCATTACATGTAAATTTAGCAATCCAGTGTACTGGGCTGGTTATTGATAAAGAAGATTTTTTTCTTGGTGCAACACCTGATGGTCTTGTCACATGTGATTGCTGTGAAGACCATCTGTTGGAGATTAAATGCCCATTTTCTCAAAGAGCAAAAAAAATGGTGGAAGTTGAGAAAAATAATTTTTTCTTGGACAACAGTCTTATCTTAAAAGACACTCACAATTATTATGACCAAGTCCAAGGGCAAATGGCCATCACTGGAATTTCAAAATGTTATTTCGTTACTTACACCAGCAAAGACATTCACTATCAAACAGTGGAGTTTGATGATTTGCGGTCGTCAAACACAAGATCAGTTCTGAGATACTTTTTTTTTAATGCTATATTTCCCGAAATTGCAAATGGAAACATTTTATTAAATTTAAAAGCTGCATCTGAACAGTGTGTATGCAAAATGGAGAAGTTTGTAAGCACAACAAAGTGCTCTAAATGCAATAATGCTTTTCACTGTATCTGTATAAAACAGCAAACTAGAGTTAGTAATTATATATGTGAGAAATGCACTATAAAATTTTCAAAATAAAAACACATTTAATTTAAAAGTAGGTACAGTACAGGATCCGTTATCCGGAAACCCATTATCCAGAATGTTCCGAAAACCAGAATGCAAAATGCCAACTACCAAAATTTTTAATTATCGTAAAATTTAAGAATTAAAGTTATACAATAGCAGCAGTCAGAGTTATAGTTTTACAACCTACTTTCTTTAATGCTACAGTGTTATTCTGAGGAAATATGGTGAGCACAAAATTGTCTAAATAATTACTGAAAATTTTGCAAATTTAGGTTAGAAAATGAATTTTTATTATATTTTTTAATAGTTAAACATTAATAACACATACTTCTTAAAGTGCCCAATAGCAGATGAATTTTATCCTTGAACTCAGGTCGCATGCATGAAGTTCCAATTGTTATAAAATTTTTATATAGTTTTTATTAATTTCCATTATTTTTAGAATTCATTTCATAAAATATTTAGCATTATGTGCTAAAAATATTTGAAACATTTATCAACTATTAGTATCAGAGCAGAGATTCATTATAAGCAAAAAAATATCATAGAAATTTTTGCAAAATCCAAATGAAAGGATTTTACTCTCAGGTCCAAAATTAAATTTTATATAAGTTTATTTATTTTTCATTTATTATAACTATTATTATTACTTATTGTTTGAAATTCTAATTAAGAATGATTTTTATTTTGTGGAAATAATTTATTAAATGAACAAATATATAGGTAAAGAGTTTACATATAAATTATTCATGTTTATCACTGCTATTTATGTTTATCACTGCTGCCTATACTGTACCTTGAAAACGTCAGAGTACTAGTTTCAACTTGGAGGGGGGGAGGTTATTTAGTGCTTATTAGTATGCTGTTTGCATCATTTTCTCTTTTGATTTGTTGTCTTTAAATATTGAAAACAAAGTTAAAAAATTTCTGTTTATGAAAATTTTCACGACTTTAACAATAATGGTAATTTATATTTCTTTGTTTCAGATAGTTTACATTAATGTCAATTTTAAATTTCAGTTAAAGATAATAAAATGAATTTATTCTCCAAATTGATGCCTATCTTTTTTTAAAAGGTTTTTTTTTTTTTTTTCATTTTGCATCTATACATATATATATATATACTAGCAGGCTTTGCCCGCTTCGCTGGTCACTAAATTTAAAGGAAACTCTTTTCTATATAGCTTTTTAAAAATAAAATAAAATACTAAAATTGCTCAAAAGCTCGCTTCGGATCCCTGCTGCCTTCGGTAGCGATTTGGTCATCCGCTAAAACTCGGGCGCTTGTCCCTATTACCTGAGACAATGGTTTACCAATAGGCTTGCATTAAGTCCTTATTAGATAACAGTTTCGAAATAGATAGTATCGAAAAAAAAAATGAAGTATCCCCTTTATATTTGAATCCCAGTTACATATGAACAACACTATACGTGGTGCACATGATATTTGCTTTTACGTTATTTCCTATGTTTATTTTGTTTATCCCCGATCAACCATAAAAATGATAACGATTTCACGCTAAATATTATAATATGCTATGACCGGCTACGTCTGTTGCATGAGACAATTAATTTTTTGTGGTTATTAGTATTCATGGTTTGTAAGCATGATCATAGTACCGCCTTAATATAGCTGTCTTTGGCGACTTTTGAATTTTTGTCACCATTTTAGATTTTATCCCTTGTAAAAATAAGACTTAATACCTTGTAACAATATGCTATGAGCGCTATTTCTGACATATTTTAGACAACTAAACTTTTAATGGTTATATATATTTCCCATTAAGCATATTTTTATTTTCATTTATTTATTTAAATATTGATGAAATTTGAACTTCAATTTGGTCTAGTGTTGTACAGGCTGTATACTACACGTTTGTGTTTGTGAAAGAAAATGTATAAAATACATACATTAGTTAATTTTAAAAAATCTAATTGTCCGATCGATAAGCTGTTTAATCCGTTGGATTCACAAAAATTGCATCTTTCATTTGGTATCTTATTTGTAACGATACGACTGATATTTCTAATTTTTTTAATTTACTTTCCTCATTTTAAATACATGTAATTTTTATTGTTCACGTTTTTTTTTTTTTTTTTTCCGTCGAAAAAATAATGATAATTTTTTTTGGCAACAATTAAATTAAGGAATAAAATTAAATATTTTAAATAAATGTAATTTTTATTGTTCACGTTTTTTTTTTCTTTTTTTCTGTCCAAAAAAGAATAATTTTTTTTGGCAACAATTAAATTAAGGATTAAAATTAAATGGCCATTTATCAGTTATTAGAAGGTTTTTATTTTAATATTTTAATTAATTAAAAGAAAACTAAAACAAAATTCGAAAATCCGGCTTCGAGGTGCATCAGGGGAGGTCATTACGAATCAACATGCAAATTTTTGTAGCTCAGCCATCAGCCGTTAGGAACACACCCAAACTTTATTGAATAGCAATAAAGTTCAAATTGACTCTAGAAAACGTTTGTATGGGAAATAGAAAAGGGCTGTTTTTAGGGTTTTCCCGGAAATTATTCGATTTTTTCTCGCCTTTTAAACCTTCCCTAGACCTCCACGAACATTTCAAGACTAAGATAAGATAAATCCGTTCAGCCGTTCTCGAGTTTTAGTGAGACTAACGAACAGCAATTCATTTTTATATATAGAGATATATACACTATTGGGAGAGTATTTAATTAATAATGTTTTTAAGACAATTTAAGTTTATTTAGAAATTGGGCCTAAAAGAACTTGAGGTTATGAGCTTATGATTTTTCTGGAATAACACATTGTTTATATATGAGACCATTTTTTTTTACATAAAATTTTCTTATATGTAAAAACATGGGGGGGGGGAGGGGGAAAACCTTCTTTTAAAGTATGTGTGTTAATTTGTGAGTAAATTACCTTTTCGGCCAGTCTAATCTGGGCTGAACTGTTAGGTTCTGTTTTAACCCTTAAATGTCGTGTGTTGCTTTCTGACAACATACCCAATTTTGTCTTCTAAATTATTATTAGAATAATATTGAAGCTCTAATGCCTCATTATTGCCAATTGACAATAACTTGTTTTTTAGCTATAAACCAGAGAAAGTATGATTTTAAAAAATAGAAGTAAAAAAATACGTTGTACAGCTAATATTGATTACAAAAAAGTCTTATGCAAATCACAATTCTGCATTTATGCAATTGACTTACTTTTATTGACAGAATACAATACTTCCATTACCTATGGAAGTAGGGTGATGGGAAGTAATAATGCAAATGCTTATATAGCAACTTTGAAGAAAATCATTTGAGCCAATTTTGAGATATGGACTTAAGGTCCCACTTCCCGATGACCAACTTCCAGTTTCCACTGAAATTTGGAAAATTTGTCTGCACCCCAGACCTGTATCAATTCTGAAGTTTCATAGTTCTATCTTCATATATATACACACACATGATTATGTGTAGAATTTCTTTAACTTGGGGGTATTAATGAAAAGAAAAGGAAAACACAACAGAGATATATGTACCTTGTATATCAGAAGGTTATGATTGTGTGAATACATGAGTTCACTTTGAAATAATAGGCTAACTGCAATTAAAAAATACATGTTTTTCCAAAATATTTATTAAAATAAAAACATCATAAAAAGTAACAAAACAGAGTAATAAGATGCATAAATACAAGCATCTAATTATTATTATTTATTTATTTTCTGAATAATTGAAAACTACATTAGAGAAACATATTGAGCAAATATTTTTAAAGCATACAGTAAAGGATGATTTGTTAAGCATTTCATAAGCTATTTTCAATTTAATAAAGCATCAATAAAAGCAACATATAAGGTAATTGATTATGAATTAAAATAACAGGCAATCAACAGTTAAAAAATAATCAAACTGATTAAATATTTTTCATAATGTTTGTATTTAAATAATATATATTTAAAAATAAAATAATGATTTAAAAAAAAAAAAAAAAAAAGTTATATGCTATAAAAATGAGACAAATGACTATAAATATACAAAACATGTGCAAATTTTGAATGACAGAATCAGCAGCTAATAAAGACATTTGTTGATGTATATCGTTACAATATATATATATATATAGGCGTTTCAAGCCTGCTTTTTTTTTTTCCCCTCAGGGAGAAAAAAAAATAAATGTTATGTTCAGGCCATCACAAAACTGTGCAATACTTCCTGAAATATAGCCATCCCTGAAATTGTGGAACTTGATGTATAACAGCCAGAGTTCGAAATTAGCAGTCGTTAATTATATTTTGCAACTAAATATTTTGTTTTGACGACCACAATTTTATACCTAGTCATCACTTTGACGCATAAAATTGTTTTTTCACTTCAGTGTGCAGTTATGATATGCGATGAAATAAAGGCAGTAGTAACAAAGTAGTAGAATCAAATTCCTAGCTTTCTTGTAAAAAATATTAGCACTAACACATTTTTAAAATGCAAAAAACTAACTAAATAAAGTATGAGCATTCTAAATAATTGCAGTTTATGTACAACGTTTGCGCATATGTTTCTGTGTGTGAATAACAATTTTAAAATGGCATCTTAGTGCAACATAATTGCAACTGAGAAAACAATGTTAGTTACCATTTAGCACACAACTTGTTGATTCTGATTTCAACCACTGATAACAGCGCCAACTTTTGTGCAGTTGACACCAAATGTTGAGTCGCACTAACTTATGTCAAGGAGCATCTGATCTGTGTATAAATTAATATGCAATTTCGTGCTGTAGTTCCCAAGATAATGCTTTTTTTTTTAAATTACTGTATAGACAGCGTCACCTGGTGAGTGTTTGGCACCAAAAATTGATAGACACTAATTCATGTCAAGGTGTGTCTGTGTATTAATTTATATGCAATTCTGTGCAGTAGTTCCTGAGATATAATCGTCACAATTTTTTTGGCACACACAGAGATTGACAAACATTTTCTATAGTCAAATCATCTTCTAGAGCTCTCAAAACATGTAAATCCATCAAAAACCAGAAATCAAATATTTTACGAATTCAATACATTTTACATTCTTCTATTGAATCAAAAAAAAAAAACTAAAGACTAGTATGTGTGTTACTTTAATGCAAAATAATTTTTAATCGAGAAAATAATATAAAAAAGCTTAAGCATAATTTTATATTAATAACAATTAATATGAAATGATCTGTTTTTCTTTTATGGATATTTGTAGAAGCAAGAAGTTTTAATTAATTGTTAAAAAAGTGCTATGTGAAAACTAAACTTTAAAACACAAAAAGGACCTGTAGCCGAGCTATTCTAAGAAAATAAATAATATTCAAAATTTTCCCTGAACATCGTTCTCACATTCAGATATATTCTGCACCCCTGAGAGCTGATACATTGATTAAAAAAGTATGTCAAATATGTGATCACCTTGTTATGTTTCAAATATGTTTGAGGACAAGAAAAATACAGTAAAACATGAATATTTAATTTATAAATAGCAGAAAATATAAAAATATGTCATTTAATACAATTAAATAGCTTTTGAGTAAACAAATGAGCTTAACATTATTCTACAAAATCAATAAGAAAAATTATATTTACAAAGGTCACAATAAATACAAAACAATATACCTTTACTATATTACATTGCATGATTATATTTTTACAATATATATACAAATAAATATTATCTATTCATTTATTACAAATTGCTGTAAACAAACTGGCAATGCATGCTTTATTTGCAGCACTCATGCGTACTTTGTTTGCCTGACAAGGGGTGGTGTCTCCTTTCGACCCAGAACAATTATTACAAGTTCTTGAATTTCATGGTGTTTAATCAAAGTTTTGTACTTAACCCATTTTAGGCCAAGCATAGAAATTTTATAAAATGTGCTATTACTTTCATTGAAATATGCTTAAATTACATTCATCAAGACACAAAACAGTTGCGTGCATGAAAAATGATATTTTATTTAAGAAATAAAATGGTGCATATTTAAACAAAAAAATTAAAAATAAATTTACATGAAAATTTCTAAAAGTTTTATGACATTTCTTTTATTTTTATTCTATTTACAGAACTTGCAATATTAATCTATTATAAAAACATGCTTAATCTCAATTGGAATAATTATACATTTTCAAAAAGTGGAATTTGTCAATAATCGTTTCAGGTTAGAACACTTGCATACTTTGAAAATTTCTCAACATAAAGTTTTTAGTCGAATTGAATTACGAATATTTTATAGATATCTTCAGCACCCTTAAAAATAGCAGAAAAATAAAATTACGGAAAAATATGTCACAGCATTAATAAAAAAATATTTATTGAAATGGTGCGATTACGCACCTTTGGCTGAAAATGGGTTAATAACAGTGGCGGCTCATGCACCAAAAACTGGTGAAGAGGCACACTGTATTAATTTATAGAATATAAATTTACATTTAAATAAGTATTTTTAGTTAATTTTAGTTAAAACCATGCTTAATAAAAATTATGATTAAAAATACTTAAATATCACTTTTTGAGCTCGTCACCTATTTTTGGGTCACAAGCCGCCACTGGTTAATAATCAGGATTTGGCTTGTACATGCTTAGGATTACTAAATTTCACTTTATATTACAGTATATGATCTTTAATGGTGACCAGAAATAAGTTCCATCTTGATTTTTTCCCTTTAAAACTTTACTATAAATTTCATTGTTTACATTCGTTGTGATGTGTGGATTTCTGGAGTTTGTAGATTTTAGGAGTAAGGATTTCTGGGAGTCTACTGTACCAAGTTTTAAAAATAAATAGGAATTAAACTAGCAGGAGGACTAAAACAAGCGAGAGCAATTTATAGTATTTAGATATTTTTAATGTATTGGAAGAATTATTTCTTACAAGAGTAAATAGGGAATAAGATTTAGAATTAAAAACATTTCAAAAAGGAATCCTGAATTACATTACTAAATTATACCTTACATGTTATCCTTTTAATTTGCACACAAATATATTTCGAGCACAGCGTTCTCATCTTCAATGCAGAATGACAGTATTCTTCATTGTTGATCTTTTCTTGTTTTCTTTGCTCAAAATATATTTGTGTGCAAATTAAAAGGATAACATGTAAGGTATAAATTAATTTAGTAATGTAGGGAATAAGATTTAAACATGATAGCTTTTGGATTATACCCCCTCCCCTTCCCCAGCATTTGTTTTAAATCATGGCCAGATCATTTTTTGCTCTTGTAAAAATTAAATTTACCAATCTATCAAAAATCTACAGTATAGATGATGTGGTATTATCTGATTGAGGTTCTAAAATTGAAGATATTAATAAAGGCAATGTAAAAAGAGATAACATAAAGACAAGAAAAAAAAAAAATACTCATATTAAACTCATTATGAATGGAAATTAACTTTTTATTATGGGGTTGCTTAAATTACAGAGTGCACATATAACGCATAAAATTTTATCAATTGCAGAAAAGTCGCCATCATCCTTTGTTTTTATAACTGAAATTGGGAGATTTGACTCTAATATCTTAAATGTTTTGATTTTTCTGATTGCTCTTTCGATGTGCACTCTGACTTTTGACATTTTTCTTGAGTGGTGAACTTCGTCTGCACTAAGCTGGGATTTATTTTTAGTTGAGGCAGGTATATGCAATTTTGCATTTTTTTCAGAAAGCAGATCTTCAATTTTAAAACCTCTATCAGCTAATACCACATCATCTTTTTCTAGCAAATCAAGAAATCCACTTTTTTTAGTTAAGTGTTTATCAGTAACCCTTCCACCCCAAGCTTTTGAAATGAAGCAAATTACTCCAGATGGAGTTATTCCAACTAAAAACTTAATAGTATTGTGATGTTTGTAATTAGAATATGTCTGTGCTCTTGCAGTAAAATTGTTCGGTTTTTCAATGAAAATTTCACTACAATCAATGATGCATTTAACATTTTCTAGAGAAACATCCCTAAAACACTGTGGCATGTTTTTTAAAATTTCTTTTTTGGACGGCCAATAAATTAGTCTCCTCAAATTTACAAACATTATATTCAGCCAAGAGTGAAAAACAGTGCTCACTGTCCCTACCCCTATTTGAAACCTACAAGCCAAATCCTGATTAAGCAGTCCGAGGCGCAATTTCATTAACACTAATAAAAACTGTTCGCATGGCTGCAAAGCAAATTTAACCTCTGGCTGCCAGACAGCAAGAAGAAATGCCAAAAGGGAATTAAAAACAGCAATATTTTCTACCCCTGTATAAAATTTTAATTGTGAAGGACTTTTTGTTACTGAAGAAAATGTTCTTGTCATAGTCGCTTCTTTGCGAAGATTAAAATTCTCTTGATGAAGACTTTCAATCTGTCTTTCACATGCATCAAAATCCTCCAAGGTGAAATCCGTTTGTACAGCAATATCTTTAGTCATACTGTTCATCGATACTTGCTGACTATTCTCCAATGATACATTATGATCATGTGTTGATACTAAAGAAATAAACTTTCATAAGTAAGAAAGTAATTTTTTGCATGTAATTTTTTTAATGAGAAATTATAGATAAAATATCATTATTATTATTTACTACAGTGATTTAAAAAATAAATAAATAAATAGACAAGCATATGCATTTAACAAAATTATTTAAAAGAACAAATATATTTAAAATTTACAAATATTTTCATGACTTAACATTTCTTCTTTGTAAATAAAGATACATAAGACTTAAAAATTATTAAACTATTTCTGCCTCACTTTTGTAAAAAACTCTGAATATAGCTATTAATAATGCTTTAATTAATAACTAAGAAATACTTTTATTAGATAAAGATCAAAAGCATACATAAATAATTATTTTTTATGGTGATTTTCAATAAATCATGCACATTTCTTTCAATGAATTATATTCAAACAAGTTATTACAAAATAGCATACCACTTTATTATATAGTGCCTATTCAAGGGGAAAAAAAAAGATGTGTAACAATCATGATTTCTGTTAATACTACATATTTTATAAACTATCTATGATATAAAAAGTAAAAATCTATATATAAACCCAATAAAATGCAAAAAAAAAAAAAAAAAAAGCAAAAATTGTTTCATGTTGAAATAAAGCCCAACCCTTTGTCAATGTAGGCATGAGTGCTATGAAGTACCTACACCTACATTGTTTACCTGACGAAAAGTTGTGCTTTATTTCAACCAAAAACAACGAGAGGACAGATCGGAAGAGGCACTGCAGGTGCCACTAAGTGGGAGTCTGCTACAGTTAAGCTTTTTCGAAAATCATTTGCATGGTAACCGAATAGGCAGTTTATTTATAAATATTACAAGTATGGTTAAATATTTTATCAGGTTATGAAATAGGACGAGGGTTCAACAGGCACAACTGAGTGGGAGTTTAACACAGTAAGATTTTTCAAGAATCGTTAAGCAGCTAATCACCAAAGACGGATAGTGTTCTATCAGAAAAGTATTAGATTTTTTACTTAACAAACTTACCATTGTCTGTGTCTGAATCTGTGTTCAATGAATCACTCTTCACTCTTTTAACATTCCTTTCATAACGCATAAGTTTCTTTTTACCTTCTTCAACACATGTTTGTTTAAAGTTAAAGATGGATGGCACATAATCTGGATGCTGTGGATCAGAAGATGGCATTCCTGGGAGGGGAAAAAAAGACATATAATATGTATTTATATATATATATATATATATACACATATAAATTGAATTTGTTATCATTTACAAAATACTGTGTTTCATTCTGATTTAATAGAATTTTACAGTACTTTCTTATGGCCTTTGACAAAGAAAGAAAAGTTTCACAAGCATACAACACAAAGAAATTGTTCAAGATTTACAACATCTGATATATGCAGCCTGATTATTAAATACACTTACACAAAATTTAGATGAGGCACTACAGTTTTCTTATATATTTATTTAATATATCTATGAAAAATCAAAAAAAGTTATCAATCCCTTTAATCCACTTTTCATGCACTATAGTTAGTTTATAAATATTACGAGCATGGTTAAATATTTCACCATGCTGTTAATTACTTAATTTTACTCTTTTAAGAAATGTCAAAAATTTTGATTTACTATTATAATTTTTTTTTTATGTCCATACCCAATATATAATTAAATTCTCCTTTCAGAAAAAGAAAAAAAAAGGGGGGGGGGGTAAAAAATTAATAATTTTTCATAAAGGCCATATCTGATTTAAAACTATATATATATTAAAATATGTTTTGTAATGTATATTTTAAAATGCAATTAACTATGTCAAGACGATAGGTAATTTTAAAACAGATTGTCTTCTTTCTGTCCGATGTTATAATTTAAATTATATAAGGCATCGTTAACGCTATTAAAAAAGAAATCCTTCCTTCTAGCATACTTGCTCTGACATATCAGTTTAGTAAATTCAGATACATTGTTAAAGAATAAAATGTTCACTCACCTGTGACAAAGTGGGCATTGCATATCAAACTGTTGTTGTTCGGTGTCCATTTGTCTCGTTTCATTGCATTACACCAGGCAGCCCGTCGATCAGCATCTTTCGGAAAACGAAACATCTTGACTTTTGACAGAAGATTTGTATTTCTTCTCATAGAGCAGCCTATGGCTGAACAACCGCCACCACTTTTTCTATTTGGCATCATCGACATTGCACTAATTAAAACCACTTTTACAAAAATTGGAAACAAAGAGTTTGGATATCAGTAATCACCAAGATCTTTACGTTACGTTGAATTGTATACAAAAACACAGAGATGTAGCTACTTCCGGTTTCATTCCGGAAGTGATTTTGGACCGTGGCGTCTGCTAGCGAAACCAAGCTCCACCTACAGATAAGGTGAATTGGTGATTGGCAAAAGCAAGTAGCCTAGATGCTTGAAGGATATTAGCGTTTATCCCGTTACATACCAAGCTAATAAAAGAGCATGGATCACCAAAGATCTCTTCCAGGAATGCTTTGAGAATTATTTCGTACCACTAGCTCGAGCCCATTGTGTTTCAAAAGGACCTTCTGATGAGTCAAAAATTGTGTTAATTCTCGATAATTGTTCTGCCCATCCTGATCCAGCAGTTCTAAATAAAAAAAATGTTGAAGTTATATTTTTGCCACCGAACTGTACATCATTGATACAACCGATGGATATGGGAGTATTAAATGCTGTAAATTATAGATATCAAAACGATTTATAAAAAAAAAAGGCAAAAACGTAAAAGATTTTGTTAAGGAATTTAATGTGAAGGATGCACTGTGGTCAATTGCAAATGCTTGGACCAATGTAAATACGAAAATATTAAAAAAATGCTTGGCGCAACGTGTTGCCTACAATGATTTTCGCTGACAATGATAGTAGTGAAGGTTTTCAACCGTCTCAGAAAGAATCTGAAATACGAGAATTGTTAGAATTTGCTAATTAAAAAAAAAAATTAAACTCGATAAATTAGACATACTGGAAGTCTTAGAAATTGATGATAATGTGCCGATCGTGGGTGCTCTGACCGATTCAGAAATTATTGACAGTGTCATAAATGAAAAAAGATAATGATAGCGATGATGATGAAAGTGAGCCAGAATGTGCCAAAAGTGAAAAAGTGTCCACAGAAGATTTGATAGTCATTAAATAAAGTAATATCAAGCTCTATAGCGCGTAAACGGCACTACTGAATCCCCCCCTCCTCCTTTTTTTTTTTAAATTATTATTATTATTAAGAATAAAAAGTGTAAGTAATCAAATTCCCTGGATCATACAAACATTTTAACATTGTTCTGATTTAAGACTATCTCCAATCAATGAAAGTATTATTTGGTCCCGGCTAAAAAACTAATTTAAAATATCCTTCCATTTGACTTTCTCTGTTAACGACGATCTTCTCTGGTCCCCTTAGCATCGTTCAACAAATACACTACTGTAGATTGTTCTTGCATTCAGATTTTAATAGGGCAATCACTATGATCTAAAGTCTCTATGAGAGCCATTTTTGTGTCAGTAAAAATTCTTTGCAGCTTCCATGAATTTACTATGACGCTATCAATGATATTTATAAATAATGGTCACTACCATTTCTTTTCTTTATGCTGTAATTAGCTATAACATTGTCATGTAGGTTCTCCCATATACTTACTGTTACTGTAATCCGTAATAATGTTTGGTTGTGAAATCAAAACTTCCTTTCTTTATGACTATATCATTTGGCATTTACATGAAAGCAAAATGGTCCAATTATTAGTAGCAATCGTTACCACAACATTGTCATTCGATTTGATAGTGCATGTTTCTGCATCTAATGCAAAGTTGTAGGAACCAACTGGTTTTATTTTTTCCGTAGTTTCCTAGTCATCCAGTTTATAACCAGCTATGCAATTTTCGCAAGCTGTTCCAGATGCGAAGACCCTTTCCTTTTAAAATTTTGAATAAATTGTAGGAAGAGTGTAATCAAAATAAATTTTGTACACTTCTTTTAAATTTAAAAGATATCACACTAAACTTTGCAGTAAAATTCTGAAACCTCCCTATAAAAAGTAGATTTTCAGGTTTTGCCTATTTTTCATGCATTTTGCCAATGGTGCATTAACACATGTTTCTGCACCATTGCCCTTTTTATGACATTTGTTTTATTTTATTGACAGAACTTGTAACTTTAATCCAATTTTAAAACATATGATTAATCTCAAGTAGAATACTTGTATTTTCAAATTAATAATTGTAATTTTCAAAAAGTCAAATTTGTCAATAACCTTTTTCAAGTTAAAAAAAAAAAATAGTGCATTTTGAAAATTTTAGAACAGAAACTGTTTACTCCAATTGAATTACTAATTATCCCTTAAAAATAGCAGAAAAATAAAATTGGTTAAAAATAGATGTCACCGTGTTAATAAATATTTATTGAAATAGTACGTTTACGCACCTTTGGCCAAAAATGGGTTAATTTTTTTAAATAATTAAAATTTAAAGAGACAGTTTTAAACCCAGTGGCAGAAAGTTTTATAGCTGTCTGTGACAGGCTTTAAAATTTTCATAATCTGTCTGCAAAATTTGTGTGTAATCAGGGGTGAAAATGGCTTACACTCAAAAAGCGTGAAAGCTGATGGGGGGGGGGGGTTTGCTGAACATCAGTGGTGATCTCGTGCAACAATAAACAAATACAATTTTACTACAGAACAATATAGTATAAACAATTGTGTATTCATTCATTTCATCTCATTCAATTAAATATTTTATAGCAATGTTTGATACAACACAATATAAATAATAAAAGTAATAGTTTTAGTTTTGATACAGGAATTTTTTATAAGTGAACTGTTATCCGAAAGTTGCGGACAAATTTTTTAATTAGTGCAGACAAAAAGTGTCCGCAAGCTGTTTTTCTGTGTCTGCGACTAGGGATGAAACGGATAGTGATTTTGCCGGATATCGGATATCCGGAGCTCCTTTGCCTGCCGGATACGGATATCCGGCAATAGCTTTTCTTTCTTTTTCTTTTGTGTTCTATATTTCTTTTCTTTTTCTTTATTTTAAAACAATAAAATATAAACATATTTCATATACTATTCTTTTAAACACATTTTAAATATAATTTACTTAAGCATATTTATTTAATTTAGCATACTATTTATTTGTGCAATATTGCAATGAAGAATAAAACTTAAGTCTAACATACTTACTCCTACACTTGCAATTTGTCACAAAAATATAGGTTTTGTTCAGAATTATAAAACAAAAACTTATCATTTACACATTTTTTACAGTACTAAAAAATGTGTGCTTGATATGTATTAAAAAAAAAAAAAAAAGGACGCAAAATATTTTATTAATATAATCATAATTGAAGGGTTGGTTATTTTCATAAGAAAACGTATATATTGTGGCCATCGCACACCACTTAATGTTTAAATTGTGGAAAAGTTTAACCATAGCTTCACACAATAAATATTTTACATATGGAGTTTGGTGCAATTTTAATCAATAGATGCTGAGATATAGGCTTGTGAAAAATCATAATAGCAGATCCACTTGTCGGCTGATAAGCCCGGCATCAGTTAAACGGAATTTTTGTCACACACACACACACACACAAACTTTTAAAAATTGATCAAACCTTGTTGTTGTTGAACCAAAATTGTTCTGGACCTTTTAGAATGTGTAAATCCCGCAAAAAACCAAATGTAGAAAATTTTTATGAATTTAATACCTTCGTTTGAGACATTTAAAAGAAAGAAGAAAAGAAAGAAAGAAAAAGAAAGAAAGAAAAGAAAAGAAAAATCTAAAAGCTTCAATGGCTTACTATGTTATGGCCATTACGAAACTTTCTTTTATATCACTCTACATAACAAAACTACATGCTGTTTAACATGCACAGAAGAAACTTAATAATAGCTTTGCTCAATAAAGATTTTAGATATGGAGTTTAGTGCAATTTTAAACAAAAGATTGTGAGATGTAGCCAAGTAGAGAATCATAGAAGGTGAGGAACAATTGCGACATCTGTTGGTCAATATACACCCAAATTAAGCCAGCTTTCGTTCTCCTATTATTTATCTTGCATATCAAGTTAAGTGCAGTTAAATGTTATAGATGTTGAGATTCAGCCTTCTTATTCACAGGGTGAATTGCAGCATAGTATAACCACCTATCGACCAATATGCACCAAAATTGAATCAACATGATGTTTCATAAAAATGGTCCTCTCACTAAAGGGCAAAACTGGGAAAATTCATTAGTGGCCGGTACTGTCAGTTTCATTAGTAGCCACTTTTTTAAGTTAGTGGCCACTTTTCACAAGATAAGACTATTTCTTTCAGACTGCAAAAAGCGTTGTCACCATTTTGCAGTATAATTACCACAAGAAAAATATGAAAATAAGAAATACATATAATAATAAAATTAACATAGGGACACTGAAATTGTAATTTGTAATTACGCTCTTTTTAAAAATCCTAAATTGCACATCCTAAATTAAAATCTGCTTAGGGCTGTAATAATAACAGCAAAAGTTATTATCTTTCAGATAATTCAGTAGTACTTTTTTTTTTTTTCAATTTATTTAAGTGAAATAAGCTGTTATCATTCACAGTTCACATTGATATTTTCTAGTAAATGAATCAGCTGATTCATCATCATCACAACCTTTTACATGGTCATGTGTAAATACAGTTAGCAGTTTTATTATTTTTTCTTATTTCTAAAGACACACTTTTTAAAATGATTTTATTTCAATAGAGTTAAAATACTTCCACTTAAAAAGTATAGATATGGAAACTTAGCTGCTTCATTAAAAATAATTTACTTAGCTGCCAAATTTGTAGCTTTAAAAATAGGGAGATTTCTACTTTAAAATGGGAAGGGAAAAGGAAGATTTCTACACAAAAGAAAGCAAATACAATTTTTTTTTTTTTTTTTTTTTGAAAAATACACATTTAAGCCAAATCAAATTTTGATACACACATTTGTCAACTATCTAAAATGGGTTAAATATACACTAAATACTATGGAGATATTAATGGAAAAAGATTGTGCTTTGCAGGACATTTGATCATTAACTGCTTCTGGAAATGGAGCTCACATGTGTGTGTGGGGGGGGGGGGGGGGGTACATCTATATTCTTCTTTATAGGTTCTAGAATCTAATCAAGAAAGTTTAAAATGAATATTTACATTTATGTTATGGATAGAGAAAGATTGTAAACCACAAGATTTCAGTGGAGCATGTGATTGCTAATCGTTGGAGGGGGGGGGGGGGATTACAAGAATTATGAGTAAGAGATATTAAACAATTCTACTTCTTTACAGATTCTAGAATCTAACAAAGAAATAAAGTAAGTTTAAAATATATATTTATATTTTTGCAGCAAATGCAGAATGATTAGAAATTATAAAGCTTTCTATAAGCTGTGTGATCACAGATCGTTAGGGGGAGGGAAAGGGAGGGGGGGGTCCAAAAAATTATATGAGTGAGACATATTAAACAATTCTACTTCTTTATAGGTTGTAGAATATAATAAAGCAAGTTTAAAATAAACATTGACATTTATGCCATGGATGGAAAAAGATTGGAAATCACAAGGCTTCGATTGCCTATCGTCGCTCGATTTTTAGATTATTTTAATGATCATAAAAAGTGGCGACTTTAGTGGCGATCGATGCATAATTTTTAATCGCCATCTTTTTTTATTTAGTCGCCACGTGGCCGGTGGCGACCGTTAATTTTGCCCTTTACCTCTCACATACCAAATTCTGTGTAATTATACACAAATAAATCCAAGACAATTTCTCCATTCACGGGCAAATTGCAGCATAACAGCATCGTCTATTGGCCGATATGGCACAGAAATTAAATAAACATATATTTCATAATAGCCCTGTGGCATACTTAGTCTTTTTTTTAATTATACACAGTAGAAGAGATATAGTCTTCCTTTAAATGGGAGAAATCACAGTATAGCAGTGCCACCTATTGAGTAATTTGCACCAAAAGTCGATGGGCACTTTTTTTTTTTTTTTTTTTTTTCTGGTTAATGCGCAACTATGTATAAATTTATATGAAATTCTGTGCATTAACTCTTGAACTACAGCTGCTACACAAAACTTTTGTCAGACAGACATTTTCTAAAAACGATCCAAAAACGGGAAGTTGAAAATTTTTTATGAATAAAATGCTTTCTTCTATTGAATATAAAAGAAAGTAATGATTCAAAACAAATTTATATTTTTGTTTTTTTAAATGCTATAAGTTGTTTTTCTAATGTGCAAAATCATAAACTTTAAATAATTGAGCTTTTCTGTTTTATAGTTTATTTTTTATTCTTTAACAATCGGAAAATGAAAATACAGACACAATGAGAAATTCTAAATTCAGGTGTTTTAGCAAGATATTCCATTAAAAGTGCAAAATTATACAAATTGGAGTGTTTTTTTTTTTTTTTTTTTTTAATTCAAATCGAATAGGTAGATGACACGTTTAATATTGAATAGGTAATAGCACAGACAATGATGCCAGAGGGTCGGCTAGTATAAATATATGGTCACAAAAACAACTTTCTTCTGTAGGGAAAAGTGGATTGTACTAAATAAACAGGCAGGTTCTAGTCAATAAATGCACATTATTTGACTCATTCTCGAAACAATCTAACAACTTTTACTTCCAAGACTAACAATATTACTGAACATTCTCAACTTATTAAACAAAAGTCATGAAAACAGAGTTGTATGCAGTGCAGAGGATGAATATTATTTGTTCAGGAAAGCTCTTGAACAGCTCTTTTTATTGTTATGGGGAAGATTAGGGGAAATGTTATAGATCACTCTGGAAAATCCTAGCTAACTCTGCGCGAAATTAAAATAGGCTTTCTATATCTCTTAAACCTGAAGCTACTTTTTGCTAAATTTATTTGCTAAAATGGCCAAATTCGACTTTTGCAATTTTTTTTTTACCTTTACAAGCTACAACTGATGTGAAAAAAAAAAAAAAAAAAAAAAAAAAAAGTCGCAAAATTTTCATCTAAGGGGAATTTAAGCTTGAATTTTCACCTCCGGATATCCGTCGGATATCCGGCTCGAAATTACCGGCTATCCGTATCCGGACTGCTGATATCCGGTACCCCGTCGGATATTTAAAACTCAGCCGGATAGGCCGGATACCAGATAGTTACCGGATATCCGTTTCATCCCTATCTGCGACTATGTCGCCGTGTTGTGGTGTTTCTGCCCCTGGGGTTTGAAACATGACTGGTGTGCAGTAAGATGTCTACTTTAAGATGGTAAAAACAGAATTTCAAAAAATTAAACAGGTATTGAGAAATTTTATTTCCTAATTTCACCTTACACTAACACAAAATTTCAGAATGGAAACACTTTGGCGGCAAAAAATTCTAATTTTTAAAACTGATCATAAATTATTTTGTTGAAAAAAAATATTGCAGTCGAAAGTTGCTAATTATTCTTTTTTTTTTTTTTCAGCTCCAGTGGCACACTCATTAGAGAGGATACAAAAGCAGCTATTGCTGCCTTGGCCCAGCAGCTTCAATATACCAGACAATCTCTTCTCTTCCGAACTGACAGATGCATTATCTTCTGGTATACTGTGTTGGAGGGTGAAGAGTGAATTACTTGGGCATTTAGCAAGGCAGATCTCAAGATACACTTACAAGCCGACTGTGGCCCAAAGAGACACCGTAGCGAAAGAGCTTATCAATAAATACCCTCGATTGAAGTCCAACATTGGCGATGGCTTTCATGCCTGGTCTCAGAAGATCTATGATAAAATGTGTGAAGAGAATAAAAAGAGGACCGGTGGTGGAAAAAGGCTAGCAGAAAAGAACGGCATAAAATCTGTGAAACTGCCACGTCGTGGCGAAATCAATTTTTCTCCAATCTGTGCTGCAGACTCAGAGCTAACATCTTCCAGCAAACAGTTGTTGGTGGATGAAGCTCTGAAACCAATTGATGAAAGGAACCGAAAAAATATAGAGGAACACATGCTAATAACTTTAAGCAATCGTAGAAATCTTGTATCAAGCAAGATCCTGGTTGCCGATTTAAAAAGGGAATACCCTATTTTATTTTCTGAAATAGGTATTCAAAATGATTTCAAATTCATTAATGGGTTTGAGTTAGAGCCCCGATTCCTAATGAAGCTACAAAAGTGTTGTGAAAAAATAAAAGAAGAAGGAATTGTAATGAAAATAAAAAAAAAAGCAGGTAAAGGAAGCCAAAGTTTGGAAAACATACTCAGTGATAATTTGCCCTCAGATATCACAGCTTTGAGACTATTGCCAATTCTGTTGGCAGATAAAGACGAAAAATTTTTGTACATAATTTATCCATTAGAAACAGATAAAGAAATCATTAAGACGGCTGGTCCAGAAACGCCACACGTGGCTGTACTTGGAGAAATAACAGAGAATGGTTTATGTTTTATAGTTGTTGAGAAAGACATAGCTTTCTACGTTCATGGTTTTGTCAAAGCCCTAATGTTAATGTTTGGCACATATTACTGCTGCAACATGAAATATGCGGCGGAAGTGTGTCGAACATTATGCTTCTTTCAATTGTATTTATTAGAAATGAATGATGCTACAAAACCACCTACAAAATTGGTAACATTCTGTAAAAATCTGCCATAAGCAATCTAGCATTTCAAATTTTATCTTTTTTAAGTCAATTATTTTTCATTTGTTAATTTAATTTCTTTAAAAGGTTTTTTTTTTTTTCTAATTTATAGTATTTGTCAGGAAATAATGGTAGTATATAATAGAAAGGATTAAACTGATTGGAATTTATTTGTTTTTTATGTATTTAATTCCTTCTAAAAAAAATCTACTTTTTATTTTATTTCATTATATTGGTCGGAATCAAATTGTAATACAGTGTAAATAGCATGAGCAATAAAATACTTGGTTCAAAAACTAAAATATTTAATAGACGCTGAGATACAGTTATCTTTAAAATCGTAGTTCTTAAATAATGGCAGACCCACCTATCGTCAATAAATACCCATATTGAAATACATAGGAAAGAGATTTCTGCAGGCAGTGGGAACCTGCTCCCGATACAGTGCGGGCAGAGAAAGAGCTGCCGTAGTCAGCGAGTACCCGATGCGAGGTCTAGAGCGATTCCAATGTAATTATTTTAGTTTTTATTTATAATGTGATGGGAAAAATAAATGATCCAATTCTTTTGGAGATTAATTTAAATATAGTGGCCAGCGAAGCGGGTGTAGCCTGCTAGTAAAAAATAAACTCAGTGTGTGTACGTTAAAAGTCTATTTTAGGTTGTGAAAACGAAATTAAAAAAAATATTACGAAGTGAGTCATTGTGTTCATAAATTTCCCCATTAACTAACACAGACTTCAGCAATCTGAGAAGATCGCTGAAGAGCATGCCCTTAATTAATTTTATTAGTTTCCCATCATACTATATTACAGGGTTTAGCCTGGCAAAAAAGTATCTTTAGCATTTTAGCTAAAACGTATAAGCAGTATTTTAGCTTTTTCAAAAATTAATTCTTTGAATAGAATTGGTTTCTTTTTCTTAACTTGGTTATCTCTAATTTTGTTTTCTGTTTGTTTTGCTCACTGACTATTTTAACCAAGCATATATTGTGATTTAAGAAAAATGAATCTGCAAAATTTTGTTTCGATTTCAACAAACACAATACTAGCACTGAGAATGCATCTATGAAGCAAATTCTTAATTATGTTTTTAAATATTTTTGCATATAAATTCAACCATTAAAAGTTGAAATTAAATCCGAATATACTAAATAGATAATAATTCCCAATATTTTTAGTGATTTTGTAATTTCTGTCCACGAATATTTGCGTAAAAACTAGAGGTAGTTATATAAAGATATTTTATGAAATAATCTAGTTTTAGCCTTTTAGCGAAATTCTTACTGACATAGTTTAGCAAAATACAATATCTTTTAGCAAAATGCTAAAGAAACTAATGGCAGTTTAAACACCCTGCTATATTATGAGAAACTTATAATGTAGGCATGAGTCAAAATTTTCATTCATAACGGTAATAAATTGTCCAACTAATTTTTTTAGGATATAGAAGTCAGATACATGGGTAACTGTTAGAATTTTTAAAATTAATATTCATAATTTTTGGAATAGAATTTTTAATTTGGCAATAAAAACTCATTGTAAAGTTTTTTTTTTTTTTTTTTTTTTTTTTTTTGGAAATATGCGTTTTCACTGCATGAAGAAATTTCACTTACTTAAAATCGGAAGAGCCATGCTTTCCTCCCAAATACGGCCAAAATGCCTTTTTAACTTTTTTTGTGATTATCTTTAATTTAACAAATGAAAATATTTGCAGATAGTTAATTTTGTATTCTTTTGAAAATACATGATTTTAGATTTGATATGTAAAATTATGTTGCATGCAAATTTTTCCTATACATGATTTTAGATATTTGATATATGTAAAAACTGTAAATAAAAATTATTTGAATGTTTACTTTGTATCTTAATATCCTAACAAGTGGAATAAAGTTTCACTAAATCATCACTAGATCTAAGCTTTTTTTCCTTTTTTTTTTAACCCATATTTCAAGCCATTATGATGTAATCTGACAATTGGGTGCATAAAGTAACTAAATGAAATCAGGGGTGCGTACAAAAGTAGCCTGTTCATCATTATTAATAAAACTACTGTTATTAATTATAATAAATTTTGAACATTTTAAGTGTTGCAAAAATGCAACCCTAGGCGTTAATGGTTTGTCTTCCCCCCCCCCCCCCCCAAAAAAAAAAAAAAAAAAAAAAACTGTTCTATCAAAAAAAGAAAAAACAGTATGCCAAATGTGTGTCAAAGCCCTAAAAATCTAACATTTAAAAATAAATATCTACTTAGGCATGTATACTTCCAGAACCACCTTAACACATTAAAGATTTTGTGTTATATATATATTTTTCATTAGTGTTGATTTAAAAAAAAGACTTTCTAAAGACACTTGCAGCTTCTTCAGAAATACAGAACTTTGAGATTTTTCCCATACCAATTAAGGAAATTTTATATGCTACATTGTACTGAAATAGGTTACAAAATGAACACTTGTTTAACATTTTGTATTTTGTTACTCATGCCTTATCTGACAAATATCATTACTTTTTTCAATAACTACATCCCACAGTCCGAGAGAAAATTCTTTTGTTTTGGAAAGAATTTAATTTAATGTTACTACTTTCTCCTTAAAATTCTGTTTTTTTTTTTTTTTTTTTTTTTTTTTTTTTTAAATTATGTATTTTATTATTGTTTACAATTGATATTGATGGATATGATTTTTTTTTTTTTTTTTCTGTCAACAACGACACTTTTAGTCAAATCATTACAACAAATTTTACAAAACTTAACAATTTTGCATATCATACAAATTATTAAAAATTTAATGTATCATTTTAAAAAGGCGAATTTTTTTATTTTTAAAATGTGATAATTTCTCAATGAACCCCCCCCCCCCCTCCCCCTGAAAAAAAAAAAATATATATATATATATATATATATGAATTGGTCTGAATGCTGGAAAAAACTGAAAGTGTTATTATGCACTGGAAGACTTAGCTTTAAACTCATTTGAGTATTAAAAATAAGGAGGGTAAAAGCACTTTTAAGGATCAAATAGTTTCTTATAATGTTATCTAATTCAGACAAAGGCTGAATAAAGTTAAAACTTAAAAAAAAAAAAAAAATGGTATAACATTTTTAACATATTTTTAAAAAAAAATTAAAGGAAAAATGTTAATTCATATTCTGTTAATGCTTCTAGAGTGGCTTTTTATCTTAGAATTTATTATAGTTTCAAGGCATTGGGAATACAAATGATTTTTTCTCTAATTACAGAAACACCAAAATGTTCATCATACACTTTTGAACTGAGTATTAAGGAATGTTTGATTATTAATTATTTTAATCTTGTTTTCTAAAAACGTCTTCACCTTTGTATTCCCGATACCTGTCATATACAAGCACTGGTTTTCTGTAAAAAAAAAAAAAAAAAATTAAAGCAAAAATGTACAACTTTTATATTCGGGGATCATTACATAGATAACTAAATTATATTTCTTTATAATCACAAATGTTATGGATTTCAATTTGCATGTAGAGGGGGGAGTATTAAATATAAGCCTTCTGAGAAGGAGTACATAATTTTCAATCACAGTAAAGGAGGGGTAACCATTTTCTGCCATGGCGAAGGGTGGCCCACAACCTAATTTTGTCTTGTCACATGGGGAGAGGCTGAAAGACTGGCATGTTCTTTCAGAATTTTAATATATTTAAGGAATTTTCAAAATATTTCACATGATGACATTTTTAATACAAAACAACATGTATTAAGTTTTTTTTTTTAAATATCTATTCTATGAGGGAAAAAAAAATACAATAATAGTTAAACATATTTTACCATCAAACTAGTCTGTACAAAATTTTAAGATAAATATTGCATTTATGAACTATATACAGGCATGAGAATTTTCCGCAGATCCGAGATTTTCTGCTTTTTGCGATTTTCGTTAATTCTGCGTTTTTTTTTTAAATAACTCCAATAACGATCAGTGTTCAAATGCTCCACGAAAAACTTTAGATTCTTAATCTTTTTCCATCCAAAATATAAATGTCAATATTCATTTTAAACATGCTTTATCAGATTCTATAACATATGAACAGATTATTCAATATTTCTCACTCATGTAATTTTGTTTGTCCTCCCCCCCCCCCCCCCTTTTTTTTTTCATCTCTAACCATTGCCGATCAAACATTCTGCGGGAAACCTTTTATTTTTGAATATTTATCTAATCTGCAATATAAATTTTAAACTTACTTTATGATATTCTAGAACTCATAAAGAAGTAGAATTGTGTTTAATATTTCTCTCAGGAACTACTTTTTACACCCCCCCCCCCCCCTTCTTTCTCATTTTCCACCATTAGCCAATGATTAAATGTTGATTGCTAGCTAAATTTTTTTTTTTTTTTTAACACATGTTTTATTGTGTTGGTGTGCATTATTCTTTGAGTTTAATTTGTCACTTTTAAAATATTTTGTATAGTTTTTTTCCTGTGAGCATTATTTTTCATTTGAAATAAATTTTATGAACATACATTTGTATAGTTTTCCCTGCGCACGTTACTTTTCTTTTTAAATTAATTTTATGAACACGCATGTTTCCTTTTTTTTTTCTGCACTCTCATGCCTGTATGTATATATATATGTGTGTGTGTTATATATTTTAAAACGTTCGTGAAATAAACAAAAATTACCTTGCAAAACTTTTAAGCTAACTAAATTGTGAACTATGCATTGGTCAAAATCAAAATGATTCTTCAGGTACAGTCGGTAACAAAAGTGTCCGAACACTAGCAAAAATTCCTATGTAAAAAAAGTACACTTCATACGGTTTCATTAAATAAATCCTTGTCGAATCCTATTCTTAGTCAGTGTAAGAACAGGATTCAATAAGGATTTATTTAGTAAAACCGTATGAAGTGTACTTTTTTTTACATAGGAATTTTTGCTAGTGTTCGGACAATTTTGTTACTGACTGTACATCTCTGAAATATAGTCATCCTGCTTTTTTACCAGGAAGGTTACTGACTTAAAGTGAAAAAGATTTATGTATTCTTCAGAAAAGTTCCAGTTTAATTAAATGAAGGTTACTGACTTTTAGTGGGAACGTTTCTGAATTTTTCAGAAAGGTACCTGGTTAATTCCAGGAAGGTTATTGATATTTTGTGGGAAAGTTTCTGAATTTTTCAGAAAAGTTCCTTTTTAATTCCAGGAAGGTTACTAACTTTTAGAAAGAATGTTTCTGAATTTTTCAGAAAGGTTCCTGGTTAATTCCAGAAATGTTACTGGGTTTTAGAGGGAAGGTTTCTGAATTTTTCAGAAAGGTTCCTGGTTAATTCCAGGAATGTTACTGACTTTTAGAGGGAAGGTTTCTGAATTTTTCAGAAAGGTTCCTGGTTAATTCCAGGAATGTTACTGACTTTTAGAGGGAAGGTTTCTGAATTTTTCAGAAAGGTTCCTGGTTAATTCCAGGAATGTTACTGACTTTTAGAGGGAAGGTTTCTGAATTTTTCAGAAAGGTTCCTGGTTAATTCCAGGAAGGTTACTGACTTTTACAGGGAATGTTTCCGAATTTTTCAGGAAGGTTCCTGGTTAAATCCAGGAAGGTTACTGGTAAAAATTAGGCACATTAGCTGCCCTAAATTTCCCAGGAACGTTCCTGATTTTTTTTTACAGTGTAGGAAAATATTTCGTAACTTCGTGTTATTACTGTTATACAAAAAATTGTGTCCTAATTGAAATATTACATCAAGATGTAATTAGTGTTTGAAGAGTTTTGAAGTGTGCATAAAAAAGTATACATTTTGCAAATTTAGTGCGGAATTGGAGTGAGTATTTTATAAAATTTTCTATCAAATTTACACGCGCGTTGATTAACAACCACCCTAATCTACAAATTTATTTGTGTAGCTAATTTATTATATTTTATTTATTTATTTTTTGAATGGAACATCTTTAGTATCGGATCCCGTTGCCAAAATTTGAAATTTGGCACCGAAGTAGCTCGGACGCTTCTCGCCAAGGTCTTTAGTTCCACAATTGAGATAGCCATTTCAATTCATCGCAAAAATGGCTTAAAATATTTAAAGTCACCAAAGGGGTCCCATATTTTTTTGTGCGTGTGTATGTCACTGATATTTTATTTATTTATTTTTTGTATGGAAAATTTGGCACCGAGGTAGCTCGGACGCTTCTCGCCAAGATCTTTAGTTCCACAATTGAGATAGCCATTTCAATTCATCGCAAAAATGGCTTAAAATATTTAAAGTCACCAAAGGGGTCCCAATTTGTGGCTTAGATTTAGAAAATCCGTGCTTTTCTCACGGCCAATTATATGTTGCGTGTTCCAGGGCTGGAAAACTTTCGAATTTGTTTGCGTATACTCCTCAAGGATTAACCAAAAATATTGTACATCCAATGGCATAACGATAAATTAAATTTTTGTAGATTAAAAAATTATACCTGTTATAAAATAAATTGAGTTTCAACTTTTTCACCTTTAATTAAAACGAGTTTAAGTTTTTATTTAATACGAACTCTACATTTTACTTCGCTCATACTATACACATACTCACATGCATCGATTGATTGAATTGTGATAAATGTACATGTAATGATGTTAGATATTCTAATAACTTTTTGATAAAAATTTTCATCAAATCGGTCCAGATTGTTACAGCTTATTCAAAAAAGACGGAATTTTCATATGTGAAATTCGTTGCTATCAGAGATTCTCTCATAAATTGAAATATTTGCCGTATGAAAAAAAAAATTTGTGCTGTTCGACATTCAGCGGAGGTTTTAAATAACAAGTAGCAAGTAGAAAGTACCAAGTAGCAAGTAGCAAGAAGCAAGTAGCGAAAATTTCGGTAATTATGTCTTTTACGTTATAATCGGAATTCACAGTCACCGTTCTCAGTGCTCCATACCTGTTTCACTTATATACCACATCCTTACACACTTACAATAAGTTAGTTATTTTTTTTTTTTTTTGTAGCAAAATATTCTCTAGAAATAATTTATATGACAAAACAACGTTTGTCAGGTCAGCTATATATATATACATTTTTTTTAACATTCAGTTTCAATACCATTTCATATAGCATATATGATATTCTTAATACATTTAAACTATTTAAATTGCTTTCCACTTGCATGCACTTTTCTAATATCATAAGTTAAGGTTTTTTTCAACTTTTAGGACATGGGAAAGGCCATAATACAGAAGTTTCTTTCTTCAAACTATTTCCTATTGCTCTAAAAGTAGAGCAAAAATGTAAGTCTTGTTGAAAAAAATATTATTACCCCTCAAAATCTAACAAAAATCTGATAATTCCACGTTTAAAATTTGCGGATATTCTCTTAATGTTCATAATAATAGAAAAAAATTACTAAATTCATTCTGCATTCAGTAGAAGCAGCTCCCCAGAGCACCATAGATCCACCTTTAAAATGCCCGATTCATATCTGCCTTTAAAAAATCTGCTCTGTCTTTCGCTATCTTCAGATCGTGCCAGTAACTGTTAAAACCATTTGATTAATCAAGAATAAAATGTTTTTCATCCGAAAATGCAACATTTTACCATTTAATATTGTCTTTATCCAGCTTTAACGAAGACGTTCTTTCCCCCATTAAATGCTTATTGATTACTACAGGTTTTTTATTCCTTTTAACATATTATTAATTATTTTAAACATGCACAAATGTGGACCTCAACCTTTCGTTAAAAATTAGGAGCAAATTCAGCAGCAGTCATTATGAGTAGAACATTAAGAGGAATTATGAGTCTTCGATCTCTGTAAAACAACTATGGTTTCGCATCGGATCTCTCTCCTATCGAAACAGCAGTTCAACGTTTGATCACATTTCCTTCAGCAATTTTAGATCTTCGAATTTAATTAGAAATTTGGCGGATTGAAATAATCCTTCCACATAAAAAACACATTTATCATACTTCACTACATGAACGTTCTTTTTTTTCGAGGAATTATCAGTAATGTCCGTCCAAGAAAAACTGAAGGCTTATATATGAATTAATCTAGCCCAGTAGTTAACGAATTCGCATGTCAACTGTAATTTATCCGCTTGTAAGTTAAATAAAATGAAAAAAATCTTGATTTTCCCTATAATTATGAACACCTAAAAACGTGGAGAAAAAAAATATTTTTCATTATTTTTTATTAATTTTGTTTCATATTAAAAAAATTATAGCAGTTTTGGTTTTTAGAATACTAGATATATTAAGTGCACTTAGTATAATCTTGTTCACAATCATTTTTACATTGTTATTTCAAAATATAAAGTGTCCTTATAAATACGAGAAGGAGTGTATATATTGTATATGTATCTTAATTTAAAATTTATATATTATTCAATTATTTAATGTGGATTTCTAATACAATTTAATTTTTTTTTCACTTGAAAATTTATATCAAATTTTCTTTTACTAAACTTATTTAATTAAGTATTGAATTTCTCTTATTAAACTTATTTAAACATGTATTGAATTTTTCTTTATTTTGTTATATTTCTTCATTTCTTTGGCAATTATTGTTATATAATTCTTAGATAGTATAGAATTTATAATTTTATTTAATTAAAATTGTATATCCCTATGTTATTTAGTTACTTTCTTTTCTAAAAAAACTCAAAATGGTAGTACTTAGCAAATTTTTAGATACTAGCAAAATAGTCCTTAGTATTACTAGGCCTAATGCTCGGTACAGGGAGATTTATAGGGATCTCCCTGGATCGATAAACAGTTACCTATTTTCTAGTCCCAGTCGTAGATTATTTTTTCAAACTTGTAAATCTTCTAGGTGTCTCACTTGTCCTTATGCTGATAAATCACAAATCAAAAAAGCTTCCAATTTGATAATTTTCTGTAAGGCTTATAATGTTATTTATTCTTTGAAATGTAATAAGTGTCATATGGAATACATAGGTCAAACTGGTAACCATTTACATTTAAGACTTAATGATCATAGGTCTAAAATTAAATGTCAAAATTCTCACTCTCACTTGTCACATAATGTTGAATACTCACACTTTAAAATACATGATTTTAAGAATGTCACTGTTAAAATTTTGGAAATAATTAATAATGTCAATCTTCGATTACTTATGGAATCTAAATTTATCTCTTATTTCAATACCACATACCCTTATGGTCTTAATCAACAAGTGTATCAGAAGTCTATTTTGGTCTATTCTGACTTATCTAAGTATGATCAATATAACAATATTTATTCTCGTTTAAATTTTATGGCTTTTCAAAAAACTACCAGAAGTCGACGTGGTCTTAGGAAAAACACACACACTAAAATTGACAGCGACATGATAAAAATTTCAATTGATCAACTTGCAGCTTCTTATGATTTAAATTATAAATGGTTAGAAATTCGAAAATTTATTTTCAAAATTAAAAAACAATTAATTAATACTTACTTAAAAATTTTTCAGAAATACAGTTATTCAAGACAATTCTCTGACACTTTTTTTGATATTTTGCATTATCGTGCCAATTTATTAAATATTAAAATTTCCACTAAGCCCTCTTTCAAATCTCATAATTCTCAATTAATAATCAATTTTACTAATCCTGTTTTTAATCATGTCAATTTTCAGTCTATTATTAACAATGAATTTAATGTCTTCCCGATCAAAAGTGTAAATATCTACAAATCTTTTAAATATCCACTTACTTTAGGTCGACGAATTTTTAATTATAATAATTTTTCAAAAAATGCACCTGCTTCCTCTGTTTGTTATTGTAGTGACCCTAAATATAAAAAATATGTTGACACCACACATGGACATATAATTACTGGAGATCTTAGTATTGTTAATGATCTTTATTTAAATAAACTTATGAATTATGGCACTAAATTTAGACTTTCTACAAAATTTAACATATATAATATTTTAAGTCAGTTTTCTCTAGATTTAGATTTATTTATTTATAAAATTGCTATTGATTATAACAAACCTATAGAATACTTTAATGTTTGGAAGATTAATTTTTTAAATAATCTAAAAAATCAGCTTATTATTCATTCTAGATTTATTAAAAATGAAAGAAATCAAACATTAAATAAATCTATCAGTATTTTACAAAATAAATTTATTATTACTTATGTAGATAAATCACCAAACAACTATGCCATTATTTGTAAAAAGTTTTATAAACAGATCCTTGACAACTCTATTTTAAATAGTAATAATTTTAAGAAAACCACCTTTACCACTGAAATTAATAATAAAATGATTCTTAGCTTTCATAAATTATTAAAACTCAAATGTAAAAATTTCAACTATCCATATATAGTTATTATTCCAAAATTTCATAAAACTCCTGTTAAATTTCGCACTGTTACTATAGGTTGTAATGCATATAATACTGTTGCCTGTAATCTTCTATTAAAACTTTTAAAAGAAATTTATAGTTTAACGTTAAACAATGACAATAAGCATTGTGTAAAAAACAGTTTTCAACTTGTAAATAGAATAAAAAATTTTAATAATATTACAAACATCAGTACATTTGATTTTAATGATTTATTTAATAATATAGATATTAATGACTTACATAACACTATGTTAATTCTTTTTAATGAACACCAACATAGTATTCAAGAAAAAATATCGATTCATTACTTTAAAACTTTGTTAAATTTCATATTACATAACAATTTTATTCTGTACAATCATACTATATTCCAAAGTATTAAAGGTATTCCACAAGGTGGTTCAGCTAGTAGTTTATTATCTGATTTGTATCTTTATTATTATGAAAGAAATTTCTCTATTAGTAATGACTTAATGTTTTATAGATATATAGATGATATTATAGTTTTATACTTTAATGATAGTAATACCAACACCTTCATAGATAATTATCCTCATAGTCTTTTATTAACTAAACATGAAATGATAAACAATGAAATAAATTTTCTAGATTTAAAAATTTATAATGAAAATGGATGTTTAGATTTTGATATTTATGATAAGAGAAAAGAATTTTCTTTTAAAGTTAATCTATTTACTCACTACAAATCTTGTTTACATAAAACCATCTATAAAAATATTCTAATTAACTTCCTCTATAGAATAAAACATCTTTGTTCTAATAAACATAAAAGTAAAAATGTTAAATCTATCTGTTATCATGCTAGAGTTTATGGCTATCCAAAATTTCTAGTAAATTCAATTATTAAATCATATTTCTGATTTATTCATCTTACCTTGTCTGTGGTGTTTACATTAAAAAAAAAAAAAAAAAAAAAAGTGCATTTTGCATTTTTATCAAAAAAAAAAAATTATATAAAAAATAAAAGACAATAAAAAATGTGGCGGATGGGTGGGCAGATGCTTGATTAAGGAGGATGGGTGGTGTTGTTAGGCTGGATGGTTGGGAGGGATTGTGATTCTCGCGTATTTATATGTGTGTTTGCTTTATAGATTTAAAATAATAAGTAAAAAAAAAAAAAAACTGTAATTATATAAACTTTAATATTAAATTACTGACTCTCTACTAACTTAATTTGTCCAAAGAAACATTTACTAAATGCACATAAAAAAAAAAAAAAAAAAATATGTTTAACCTCAACTTTAAATAATTATTTAGTAAATAGTTATTTAGTAAATTAACCTCAATATTAAATAATTGTTTAGTAAATTACATAATGCTTTGTGATCCTTTATTATTATATTACTGAAATTCAACTTAGTTAATTTGTCCAAAGAAACATATAACAAATCTACATTTAAAAAATAAATTAATTCATAAATTCACCCCAATTTTCATTACATATTACATTGTGCTCTTAAATTAACTCTAAATTGAATTTTACATGAAAGCATTTGATTAGATTTTATTCAGCACACACACATTATAAATAATTATAATTATTTAAAAAAAAAAAAAAAAAAAAAAAAAAAAAATTAGGGTTATTACTTTTTCTCAACTACACAAGATGGCGTCACTATCTCAATAGTCTGATTTCTATGTTTCAATAAAATGACACTTTGAAGTTTATGCAATATCGTACATTAAGTTAATATCAATTTTAATCAAAATTTAATTTTAAATTATCACTTTTAGGTTAATTATTAAAATCAAACAGTTTACTCAACTTTATCGTTCAGTTGCTTAATACAAATTCAAAAATAAATTAATCGTTCAGTTATATAATACGATTCCAAAATTAACTGTGAATCTAACTGTATACAGCCACATGTATGTCTCGTGATCTAGTTTTACGTGCATGGGTGCAAGTTTCTTATACAAGTTTTTCAGATGTAATGTATGTTATACTTTAGTTTTATTAATTATTACTAGTATTTCATTTAACTATTTTTATTAGTATTTCTATTAATAATATTGTTTATTGCTGCATGACTCAAAATGTTTGATTTTAATAAGGTTTTCATAACTTTTCAGTTTTAATTTTCTCTTTATTGGTGGTGTTATTGGGGGTAGCTTGTTGTAAATATTTAGCAATTTGCATACAACAAGACAGAAATAACACCTAATTTACATGCAACATTCATTCTGCTCCCTTGAAAACGTAATGAATTTGCATGTTTCCATTTATGGATGTTTGATAGTCGCAATCTCTTTTCGAATTTTTCTGTTTTATCTTTTTCAATGTTTCTTGTTTTCATCTATTCAATGTTTGAAAAGGTTTTCAATATATATATATATATATATATCCATCAGTTTTTATGTGTTTTTAAGCTATTTCCGAATTTACTCGGTATTTAGTTTCAATTAGATTGAACAAGTACGACATTGTTAAAATTATACATAAAGTCTTTAAAGTGGACAGGTATGAAATCAAAATACAATTCACAAATCTTAAAAACACAAAAAGTTATTTATTTGAGATAATTTATTTTTTAGCTTTAACTAAGAAAGATAAGTATTAAAAATTATCTTTATTGGCTGTTGTAGTATTAGCTGATGTAAGTGTTTATTTTTGATGTTATATACTTTCGGCACATAATACAATATTTAATTCTATCGTCTGCACAGGTTTTGCACGCAACTAAGTGACCACAGGGAGGAAAAACGACGTCCCTTTTGTTACTGAGACATATTATGCATTCTGGCAGTTCCGATGTAGATTGCTCAACATTCTGAACAGTTCTTGTGGAATCTCGACTCTGAGCTGAAAATAAAATAAAAAGACTTCAAATAATGCTTGGCTCATAAATTACATTTTTCATATGTTATACTGGTCATCTGTAACGGAAAAGTTCAGTTTTTTTTTCCCTACACACTATCTACCAATAAGAGTTTGGACAAGTTCGAATTGGCACGTTTTGTCTAATATTTATACAAATTAGTTGGTGGACTCTGCTCAGTTCCCCATCATATGTATGTTCTCATAAATTTCTTGCACAAGACATAATATATTCATGTTGAGAGAAATGAATTTGACCAAACGCTTGACACAGTGACAGAACGAAATCCTCGCCTAATAGGCTACCTACAATTCAGTTTGATATATTTATCTTATTCTAATCTATTAATTTATTTTATTGGGATCAATTTCGTAGTTTATTTTCATGCTACTATTTTCAATGCAACTTTCCCAAAAATGCATATTTATATGAAATATCGTCCCATTTTGCTATGTTGATAAAATCTTAAATTTCGAATAACTTACGAAATTTTTCTATTAGAATATTTACAGTCAATCATGTTCATACAAGTATCATAAATGTTATTTTGATATTATCTGATATATTTATGATCCTGAAAATGGACGTTCATGCTCGATTTTGCCTTATTCTGCCATTTTAAGTAAATCGTAAATTCCAAATAACTTACGAATTTTTTAAATTGAAATATTCATACTGTATGGTATTCATGTCAGTATCATAAATAATATTTCAAAAGTGGTCTAACACCTTTATGAGGAAAATATCCCTCAAGATTGACGTTTGTGTGAAATTTTGTCCCCCATGTTAAGAAATTCGTAAATATCCAATAACTTGCGAAATTTTTAAAGTAGCATGTTTATAGTAACTGATGTTCATTCCGGCATCAAAACGGATATTTTAAAACTGGTCTGATATTTTTATAGCAAAAAATTTTTCATTTAATGCAAGTTTAAGTGAAATTTTGCCCTATTCTTCCATGTTAAAAAAATCGTAAATTTCAAATAACTTGCGAAGTTTTTTAATTCGAATGTTGCAAATAAATAGGGTTCTTGCCAATGTCGAAAGTAATATTTTAAAACTGCTCTGACCTCTGTGCGATCATTTGTTCGTGAGATATCGTGTAAACAGACTAACGAACTAACAGACTAATACACTGTAACAGACACCCTACAGACAGACACCATAAAAATTTTGTCCTTTTCGGATTCCTCACACCTGAAAACGTGTAAAAAAGTCAAAAAACCGAGGTCGAAAATTTTCACTATTACCAAAGTTCCCCATACCTATAGTATGATGGGGAACTAATAAAAAGAAGAATCGTCATAATCACATGCTACAGCAGAAACACATTTTAAGCATTACTTTTTACAGAGTTTTAAAACATTTTAATTTTTAAAATAACGCATCGAAACCTCTTAGCAATATTAAAATAAAACGACTAAAAAGGCCTGCCTGATGTTTAACGTGAGGTCTTTCGTTGCGACGCTGCAACATTTTCCAACCTCCTCACATCGTGCTGTTTGGCGATGAAAATGATGTTTCCTCCACACCTTGATCTTCAGGTCTCAACAGGCGGCACTATTTCTGGTCTAAATGGGAAACGTTCAAAAGGTGTCTTAAAAAAATATTGAAAAAAAAAAAAATGTGATTCTACTTTTCCTAAAACACCAGAAAATGAAAAAATTATCGGCTGAAATGAATTACAGTGAACGTAAAATATTATCAAAATTAAGCGTATTTGGCGATTTCACATTGTTAGGCGATTGATTTTGAGTACTTGGCGGAGAAACAAAACATGGTTCTCTTCTTACACGGCAACCTCGGTACTAGCGAACTTATCGCCTAACAGCGCTAAATCGCCAAATATGCTTAATTTTGATAATTTTTTGTGGTCGTTGTAATTCATTTCAGCCGATAATTTTTTCACTTCCTGGTGTTTTGTGAAGAGTAGAATCACATATATTTTTTTAAAGTATTTTTTGAAGACGACCTCTTTCGAATGTTTCCTTGTAAGCTTATTATACGGTCATTTTTCTTGCAACTGTAATTACTTGTAAAAATTTCGATTGTTTCTCGATTCAGCGAATAAATATGATTTTCGTAATTTGCTAGTTTTTTAATCTTCTGAAAAATCTATTTTTATTTCTTTGTTTTTATGGACCTTAGTTATTGAAGTGGTTGTTTTATTAAATTTTATGTCAGCCTGTTGTTTCTTTATTCTATTTCTTATTTTCCTCTTAATCTTTCTATGTACAGTCGGCAGCAAAAGTATCCGAGCACTAGCCAATAATTCCGATATCAAAAAAGTACACTTAAAACTGTTTTGTTCAATAAATCCTTGTCGAATCATGTTTTTAGACTGACTAAGAACATGACTCGACAAGGATTTATTTAACAAAGCAGTATTAAGTGTACTTTTTTTAGATAGGGATTACTGCTAGTGCTCGGATACTTTTTCTACTTTCTCTATTGTTTTTCGTTTCGTATTTAATTTCATGTTACTCTTGCAGTTTCCAACCGGTTTACTTTGTCTTTATCACTTCGGATTCTCTGAAAAATGTTTGGATTGTGTTTTGTAGGGATATAAATATTGAATTTTGAGGCTTCATTTTTTATTTAAACTACAGGAATATACAGTCGGCATCAAAAGTATCCGAGCAATAGCCAATAATTCCGATATCAAAAAAGGGCACTTAATACTATTTTGTCTCGGAAATTTGTGTTTAAAAAAATAACTCTACCATTTTTCCCCCTTATTTTTTACCTCGCTATATGTAAGCTTCGTTTTATATGTCTTTATAAGTTTCTCTTACCGGAAAAATTTTAGGTTTCCACTTCTTTAGGTAACTTTTACGTTTTCTGATCACATTATCTCTCAAATATGCATATTATATGTGTAATAGTGGGTAATGGAAGTCGTGTGGTTGTTTCACACCAGATTTTTTTAAATAAAACTCTGTATCCTTTTTTTTATCCAACATTGCATCCTTCAGTATAAAATCAGTGTTTAAGTAATTGAAGTCGAAGTTATAGTTTTCCCTCACATTGCACGTACATGACTTACTACTATATATAACACACAAACAACTGCTTAATCATAGCCTCCTTAACTAGATGCCTGTCGCGTAGCTCGGAAACTAGGCAACAGTTGAAGCGGTAGACAGCGCCACCTAGTACATATTATGGGACTTTTTTATTCAACTGTAAACAATAATTTAAAGAAGTGATACATGATATATAAAATCGACGTTTCTTCGATTCTATTCGCTTTTTATGTATGTCATATCCCACTTTTAAAAATTTTTGGTGGCTATTGAATAAAAAAGTCGCGCAATCTGTATGAGGTGGCGTTGTCTACCGCTTCAAATATGGCCTAGTTTTCAAACTACGCGACAGGCATCTAGTTAAGGAGTTCTAGTTACTTAATAATGTAGAAAATATATCACCTTCTTGCTCTACAGAATATGAAAATGAATCTCGCCGTTTAACGGATGGGTATGATGGTAATGTATGGCAAAGTTTTAGATCATATTTTCCGTGATGTCCCATTCTATAATATGAAAATTTAGTATCCCACATGACGCTGATCCATCCATCTTTACTAAGCTCTTCAATAATTGTTCCTTTACCAGGAGGAAGACCATCCTACAATAAAAAAGTTATACGGTAAAAGCAACTTTAAGGGACTTACACAATGTAAATATAAATCAAGTCAAAAAATACAAAACAACTTGTTTGATTATGAATAATAATAATAATAATAATAATCTATATAATATTTCTCTAACGTGGACCAGTTCAATTGTTTTTTGCCGAAATGATACGATAAGCGAGGATAAAAAAATAATATTTATACGGGGACAATATTTAAGCACGCGGACTTAGCTCAATGGACTAATAAGAAAAAATGACGACATTTGTCTGATGAGATTATTTTACGAAAAAATGTATTTTTAACATTTGTTTCTTCAGAATCTTTGCAAGCGTCATTTTAAACCTAGCAATATTTTAAAGATGTATATATACAGAATATGATTTTTTGTGTCATAAATTGACTAAAAAACACAATCATAAAAAATATAATCAAAATAGGAATTATTTTATTTTATTTTATCTATTTGTTTGTTTATTTAAAAAAAAAAAAAAAAACACCAAAATTAATAAAAAGTCATCTCCAACATAACGACAAAAATTTAAAAGGCGTGTGGGAGTCCTATATTAAAACTGTACTGCCTGTGGAAGCATGAAAATTGGGTCGTGAACCATGAATTGTATTTGGAAACCTTTCTTTGAAGATTTTGGTTTCACTATTATTAATTTGGTTTTATTAATAATTTGGCTTCTGGTAAATTAAAATTTTAATTAGGTGGTGAAATTGGTATAGCATTTATGAGTTTCAAATTTTAAAGGTAAATAAGAAAAAATTAAAGTGCGAATATTTCGCACGGGTTTGCTAGTTTATATATATATATATGTATATATATATATATATATATATATATATATATATATATCAAAAGATTTAAATAACTTACTTCATTACCCCATTCCCAGTCAACTCCTCTTACAACACGATTTCCAATTTTCATTGCTTGAGCTAATTTAGGTCCACTTAAATGACTTTGGCTCTGGTTTCTCTTTAAAATATCGTCTAACAAAGCGTCGTCTATCACAGCAATAAACTGTTCCCCAGGAACGATATCCTGATTGGGTCCTTCTGTTAATTAAAATAATTGAGTTTTTTTTTTTTTTTTTTTTACTTTCTTCTATATGTAATATAGAGAAAGTATTGGATTCGCGAAAATTTTCGAAGTCCACTTTTTGATGGATTTACATGTTTTGGGATATGGAGAACACGAATTAATAGTTTTTAGAAAATGTCTGTCTGTCTGGTCTGTCTGTCTGTATCATTTTTTTGTGGACGCTGTATCTCACGAACCAATGAATGAAATTTAACCAAACTTGGTATTTAGTTGCACCCTGACATAAACAGGTGCTGATTAGATTTTGGGATCAATCGCTCAATAGGTGGCGTTGTGATCGCATTTTATGCAAATTTTTAACATGGCAGCATAGGACAAAATTCCGTATAAATGGGCATAAAGAGAGTTATTTTACACTTGTGATTGTAAAATTAATATGAATTATTGATAATAGTAGTAGTTAGCTAGGAAAAAAATTTTGTGCATGGGGGGGGCATCGGTTCGGAAAATCCCCTCCGGGGAAGTAAATTTTCAAGATGGGTATCTTTCGAAAAGTCTCGTTGATAATATTAATAGTTAACTTGGAAAAAATTTTTGTGCATGTGGGGGCATCGGTTGCCCCCCCCCCCCCCACCGGCAAAGTTTCAAGATGGGTATCTTTCGAAAGATCTCGTGAATACCTTTAAAACGAATGGTTGAACGATAAATCTGTGATAATTTAAACCAAAGTTATCGATTTTTTTTACTTTTAACAAAAAAAAACTTAGAAAAATATCGCAATTTTTTTTTTTTTTTTTTTAACGAAATTTAACCAAACTTGATATTTATTTGGTCCCCGACATAAACTGGTGCTGATTATGTTTGGGGATCAATAGCTCAACAGGTGGCGCTGTGATAGCATTTTATCTAAATTTTTAACATGGCAGCATAGGACAAAAATTCGTATAAATGTGCATAATTAGAGTTGTTTTAAACTTGTGATTGTAAAATTAATATGAATTATTGATAATAGTAGTATGTAACTAGGAAAAAAATTTTCTGCATGGGGGGGCATCGCTTCCCCCCCTGGGGAGGAAGTACCCCCCCGGGGGGGATAAATTTTCAAGATGGGTATCTTTCGAAAGGTCTCGTCAATACCTTTAAAACGAATGGTTGAACTATAAATCTGTGATAATTTAAAACAAAGTTATCGATATTTTTCACTTTTAACAAAAAAAAAAAACTTAGAAAAAGAAATCGTGCTTTTTTTTTTTTTTTTTTTTAATATTGTTACTGATTGAATATGTATAGGTAAATATAGAAGAAAGTCTTGTGGTGGCCACAACATACTAGTTTTTTTTTTTTTTTTTTTTACGCTATAATAATAATCATATATAATTTTACAAATTAAAAAATTAAGAGGTGTCTAAATAAGATTTGTGCCATGTTTTGTGATTTCAACTAGAAAACTTTCTGGAATCACAACCTATTCAAAAGATAAAAACTGGATTTATTTTTGCTTACAGAACTCAAAACAGCTACTGAAAGATGTAATCATTAGGTAATTAGTGATTAGTTAAAAAAAAAAAAAAAAAATATCTGGAGTGACTCCACCCGAATTTCCGAACATTTTAACAACTGTATAGAAAAAACTAGCATGTTGTGGCCACCACATGGCTTTCTTCTATAATTTCTTATACACATTCACTCAGTAAAAATAATTTATTAAAATAATTATTTTAAAAAATTATCTTCCAAGATAATTCAGACGACTTCCATATTAGAGAAGTAGTATAACACTAAATATTCAAATAAAGTTAATTTTATTGTCAATATTAATTTTTTTTTTTTTTGTTCCCTTTTAAAAATGTTTGTTTGTTCCCTTTTAATAACTTTATTTAATTTATCCTAGATCCATGGTTCAATCATTCATTTTAAAGGTATTGGCCACCTCTTTTGAAAGATACCCATCATGAAAATTTACTCCCCTCGAGGGGGGACTTCTCCCCCCTCCCCCCCCCCCCCCCAGAGTGGGAGGCGATTCTCCTACACATACAAAATTTTTTCCCAGTTGACTATCTCTATTATAAATATATTTTTAAATTTCATAATGATTATTGAAAAATAATTCTCTTTATGCCCATTTATACAAAATTTTGTCCTATACCACCATGTTAAAATTTTAGAAAAAGTGGGATGGCAACGCAACCTGTAAGACAATTTTTACCAAAAGTTGATAGGCACTAATTTATGTCAAGGTGCTACTAAATACCAATTTGTATGAAATTCTGTGCAGTAGTTCCTGAGATACAGTTGCCACAAAATTTTCTCTCTCACGCACACAGACAGACAGACATTTTCTAAAAATGGTCAAATCGTGTTCTACAGCTCTCAAAACGTGTAAATCTATCAAAAACCTGAGGTCGAAAATTTTTAGGAATCCAATACTACTTTCTTCTGAATATAGAAGAAAGTAATAAAGTGAGAGAAGTCGTTAAATAAACAAAGGGTGTTTCATTTTTTACTTTCTTCTATCTTCAATAGAAGAAAGTATTGGATTCGTAAAAATTTTCGATTTCGGGTTTTTGATGGATTTACACGTTTTGAGAGATGTAGAACACGATTTTACCATTTTTAGAAAATGTCTGTCTGTCTGTCTGTCTGTCTGTCTGTGTGTGTGTGACAAAATTTTGTGGCAACTGTATCTCTGGAACTACTGCACAGAATTTCATACAAATTGGTATGTAGTTGCACCTTGACATAAATTAGTGCCTATCAACTTTTGGTAAAAATCGTCTTACAGGTTGCGTTGCCATCCCGCTTTTTCTAAATTTTCAACAGGGTGATAAAGGCAAAAATTTTCAAGATGGGTATCTTTCGAAAGGTCTCGTCAGTACCTTTAAAACGAATGGTTGAACTATAAATCTGTGATAATTTAAAACAAAGTTATCAATTTTTTTTACTTTTTACACAAAAAAAAACTTAGAAAAAAAATCTTTTTTTTTTTTTTTTTTCTCTCCCCTTAATTTTATCAAACTCCCACGGTTTCCGTGTTCTGACAAACTAATTTTTGCTTTTTTCCCCTAGTTTTGTCAAAGTCCTACGGTTTCCGTGTCTTGACAAACTTCAACATATTTTTGCATTTTCCCCCTAATTTTGTCAAAGTTCCACGGTTTCCGTGTTTTGACAAACTTTGACAAAATTTTGGGTAAAATGTGAAAATTATTCTAAATTTGTCAAAACACGGAAACCGTGGGACTTTGACAAAATTGGGGGGAAAATGCAAAAATTTGTTTAAGTTTGTCAGAACACAGAAACCGTGGGAGTTTGATAGAATTAAGGGGAGAGGAAAAAAAAAAAGTGGAACTTTGACAAAATTTTGGGTAAAATGTGAAAATTTGTTAAAGTCCCACTTTTTTTTCCCCCCTCTCCCCTTAATTCTATCAAACTCCCACGGTTTCCGTGTTTTGACAAACTTAGAATAATTTTCATATTTTACCCAAAATTTTGTCAAAGTCCCACTTTTTTTTTTTTTTTTTTTTTTTTTTTTAATTATTGTTGCTGAGTGAATTTGTATAGGAAAAGATAGAAGAAAGTCATGTGGTGGCCACAACATACTAGTTTTCTCTATATGTTATGCTGTTAAATTTAATGCTATTGTACTTAAAATAATTTGAATTCATAAACCATAATGATAAAAATATATTTTTGCTGTGCAAAAGCCCTATAAGTGCTAGATTCACCAAATTTTATACTGTTTGTGTGACGGTGACCTATAACATGTGTATAATTTTTCAGTTTATTCGAATATGGCGTTTAGCCTCTATTGCATTTTAAATAATTGTAGCTTATAGGCCATAATGATAAAGAATATTTCTTTGTGTCCCTGTACCCTTTAACGCGCAGAAAAGTAAATTCACTGAATTTTGAAAAATAAATTTAATAAATAATATGTATAAGACCCAAGAATAGATAAAACACCTTTAAAAAATACACAATACCTTTAACCCCAAGGGGGGCGGCAGTTTCACAGAAGTACCACAGCGCACTTACGAAATATTTCTTGGATGAACAATGTATAGTTAGAATTAATTTTGAAACATTATTATTTTGTAAAATTTTTTTAATTGAATTATTAAATCATGTAATTTTGCCAATAAGAATCATTTAAAAAAAATTAAATATTAGAAAATATAATGATAAGAGAGGAAAAAAAAAAAGAAAAACTCTTCAGTAATCAGTAAATGGATATAAAATACTACTTTACATTTTTTTTATTGAATTACTTAAACATGCAGTATTACTAATAAGAATTACTTTTAAAATATTAAATACAACAAATATAAGTGTAAGAGACAAAAAAAAAAAAAAAAAAAAAGAAGAAGAAGAAGAAGAAGAAGAAGGGAAAAAAAAAAAAAAAAATCTATAATCAGTAAAAGGATACAAAGTACGAATATTTACAAAAATAAATTTTATGTTTTGTGTAAAATACAAAATTCTGAAATTTTAGCTGAAGATTTGTATACTTTTGAAATGTTATTTTTTATGAAAAGTCTGGAAGCATGATGGGCCTTTTCCATACATGCAAAGGCCTACTTTACATGTTTCACACATCCATCGGGTTCTTCACGGTTTTTTTTTTTTTTTTTTTTTTTTTTGTACATCGTACTCCATACAACACAACAGTAGGTAAGAAAGGCCGGTTTACCATCAGCAGGGTGAGGCACGGAGGCACCGGCAAGTCGTGCGGGTGTCACACCACCCCCTGAGGGCCTAGATGACTTGGCGTTGACCTTGAGATCTCCTCTAACTTGATCGTGAAAGATGACGAGGGTATTAATGAAGAAAATTAATTAAAAAATTTAATGAGTGATTTATTGTAAAAGGTGACGATGGTTTTAAAGCGGTGTTTGCGGTATAAGGTAAAAAGCAGGATATTCTTTGTGAGTCATTAGGAAATTAATTAGAAGGTTAATTAAGAGGTTAATTAAGAAATTAATTAAGAAATTAATTAAGAAAATTTAAAAATTGAGGGATAAATAAGAAATCGATTGAATTTAAGAATGTGGATGTGGATAGAGTATGCAAGAAATAGAGTGGTCTGACTGGGCTTCGAACCCGGCACCTTGCAGTAAAAATATTTCCATAAGACAGTAGTTTTCGAGCGCGAAACCACTAACCTATGGAAATATAGCCTGATGACTGTATCTTAGATATAAATATGTATTTTTCGATTGAGTATCATTTAGTGTTCATGATGTTACCGTCCCGAGAGGAAGGGATTTTCGTGTTCTGCATTTATTTTGTGATGTGTGTTGTCTTTTCGATTCTTTATATTTTTTCTGAAGGTGGGAAGTTTAACGTCGATTTTATTTTAAATTTAAACGATACGGGAAATTTATCCTTTTCAATGTGATGTCTTCACATACGTGCTGCCATGGAGGAAACTTATCGAGACCCGAAAGCGGTTGCAAGTTTTGGAGGTGTAGATGCCTTACACCGTGCTGCCCGCGGCAAGTTATCAAAGAAAAAAATTCGAGAATGGTTACAAGGAATAGATGCATATTCACTTCACAAACCGATTCGAAAAAAATTCCCCACGAACCGTGTCATGGTATCCAGAATTGATCAACAGTGGCAAGCGGATTTAGCCGATCTGACGTCTCTTCAAAAGTTTAACGATGGTTTTCGCTACATTTTAACTTGTATAGATATCCTCTCAAAACGAGCGTGGGCGGTTCCTCTGAAATCTAAAAAAGGTGAAGAGATTGTGAAAGCTTTTAAAAAAAATTTCTCTGAACGAAAACCCAACTGTTTGAATACGGATGCAGGAAGGGAATTTTTGAATAACAAGTTTCAAAATTTTCTAAAAGAGGAAGGTGTGAAATTTTTCAGAACTTTTAACAACACGAAAGCGTCCGTAGTAGAACGATTTAACCGCACTTTAAAAACTAAAATGTGGAAATATTTTACCAGTCGTCGTACTTACCGCTACCTAGACATGTTAAATCAATTACTTTATAGTTATAACCATACTTATCATTCGAGTATTAAAAGGGCGCCCGCCGAAGTAACTCCGGAAAATGAAAGCGACGTGTGGTTTACTCTGTACGGAGATATGGGGAATGAAAAGAGAAAGTCTTGCGTGTTTAAACCGGGAGATACGGTTCGAGTATCCAAACAAAAATTAACCTTTGAAAAAGGATACGAAACTAATTGGACGGAAGAACTCTTCGTCGTGACTGAGTGCGTGCGACGGGAACCGCCCGTCTACCGGATCAAGGATTTGATGAACGAGCCTATCTTAGGGACATTTTACGCAGAAGAACTTCAAAAAGTTCAACCTAAAGAGAACTTTGCTATCGAAAAAATCTTAAAAAAGCGAATGAGAAAAGGGCGATTAGAGTATAAAGTGAAATATAAAGGATATCCTTCTAAATTCGACCAATGGATACTGGCTTCTAATTTATTTCATTTATAAATTGAATCGACATTTCTTTTGAGAATCATTAGCCAACATGTCTTTCTACGTGACGCTACCTTCCGACAGTTCTTTGAAATTTTACCCAGAAAATAAAATTTCACATTTTATTACGAGATTACCTTCCCCTCTTGATCTGAAAGGTGAATGGGAGGTCGGACTTGTGGAATTGATTTATCCGCATATGTGGAGTAATATATTTGACGGAGGAAATGAATACGAATACGATGCAGGTATTGGAACGATGAAAAGAACTAAAATCCCCTTTGGATTTTTTGAAAGCCCTTCAGACATTATTAAATGGATGAACTATCAAGACTTCAACGGTTTAATTCAGATAAGCTACAACAAACATACTAGAAAAGTGAAAATTGGATTAAAACCAATAGCTAGAATAAAGTTATTACCGGGACTTGCCGAAACTTTAGGCTTTTATCCGATCGAATTGGCTAACAATGAGGATCCTATACGTGATAGTCCTTTTAAATTCTTTGAAGGGATTAAAGAAGCTGACCCGAATTTCGATTTAAAATTACTTTACATATATTCGGATATAGCAGAACCTCAGATCGTTGGTCATATAGTATCCCCTTTACTTAGAGTAATTACTGTGAAAGGTAAAGATGGTGATATGATTCACGAAATGTTTGACAGACCACACTATGTACCTCTTTCAAGGAAAAACTTTCAAACAATTGAAACTGTTATAAGGACACACACAGGACGATTGGTGTCATTCGAGCGTGGGCAGTTGATCGTGAAACTTCATTTTAGACAAAAGTACCTCTCATAATGTTTGTTCCTTACAAGTGTTGTGCGAAATCTTTTGAAGATTATTACATTCACCAGTCAGGTAGTGGTTTAAACTACTACCAAGGTTCTACATTACAAAAAGGATATGGATTAGGTGGACTGTTTCGATCTCTTTTTCGAGCTGCAGTACCCCTTTTTAAATCGGGTGCGAAAGCGGTTGGTAAACAATTGTTTCATACGGGTGTAGATGTGTTGAATGACCTGTCACGAGGTGAAGATATAAAAAATGTTGCTAAACGTCGGTTGAAAGAAGCTGGGAAAAATTTAACCGACAAAGCTGCTACAAAAATGAAAACAATGATTGGTTCAGGACAACGCTATAAAAAGAGAAAGCGATCTAATAAAACCATCATTCGTCCCAAAGTGAAGAGAGCGAAGACACACGATATTTTTGCTTAATCATGTCGGGTCTCATTCATAAAGATTCACCTGCCTGTGTCAAATCTGAACTGGACTTGTTTTTGATACCACCCACACAGACAGCTATTGAAAAAGGACATTTCGTCGAATTTCACCCTCTCGCGAATATTCGTGATGGGGGACCTGTGGAATTTAACATTACGGGTAATGGTGAAGAATACATAGATTTATCCTCCTCGCACATGTACCTAAAAGTGAAAATTGTGAATGCTGACGGAACCGCTCTGGCTGATAAAGAACCTGTTGCACCTGTTAATTTATTTTTTCACGCATTGTTTTCTCAAATCGATGTGAGTCTGAACGAAAGATTAATATCTTCTTCGAGTAACACCTATCCATACCGTGCCTACATTGAAACTTTGTTGAATTTCGGTGAAGATGCTAAAAAAAGTTTACTAACCTGTGAATGTTTTTACAAAGATGAAAATTTAACTGTATCCGACCCCACACAAGCTACTCCCCAAAACCCTGGATTGGTAAAAAGACATGAACTCACCAAGACAAGTAAAATTTTAGATATGATCGGTCCTTTACACTGTGACATTTTTCAACAGAATCGACTTTTACTGAATATGGTGGATTTGAAAATTAAAATGATTCGAAGCACTCCCCAGTTTTGTTTAATGGCAAAGCAAGTGGCTGGTCAGGAAAAGAAATATAACGTCGTGTTAGAACATGCCTCGCTGTTTATTCGAAAAGTGAAAGTGAACCCCGGAGTTTTATTAGGGCATGCTAAAGCTTTGGAAAAAAATTCTGCAAAATACCCCATTGATCGAGTTTTATGCAAGACTTATACAATACCTGCTGGAAGTATGTCTTTTATGCAAGATAATGTTCTTTTGGGTGCTATGCCAAAACGTGTCATAATTGGATTGTTAGATAATGCCGCCATGAGTGGTAAATATGACATAAACCCTTTTTACTTTCATCACTACAATGTTAACTTTTTAAGTGTGTATATGGACGGTCAACCTGTTCCTAGCAAACCTTTGGAATTGAATTTCGAGGATAAAAACTATATAAGAGCTTATCATCGATTATTCTCTGGTTTCAATCGTGATGCTGGAAATTATATTTCACGAGAAGATTTCGTGAATGGTCATACTTTGTATGCTTTCGATCTAAGTCCTGACTTGTGTGACGGTCCCCACCTCAACTTACAACAACAAGGAAATTTTAGAATTGAGATAAAATTCTCCACTGCTTTACAATCCACCATTTCTGTGTTTGTGTATGCAGAATTTGAAAACATTATTGAAATTACCAAGTCCCGACACGTTTTATGTGACTTTGCCAATTAATGAAAATGGATTCTCTGCAAATCAAGAATATTTTATCCAGTGATACAATTACGAAAAAATATTTTTTAGATGTTTTCCCAAGTGATCATCTACCCGAGGTGGTCGTGCGTTATCCAGCTTGCCTCGTATGTAACACAGATGACTCGTCTGAACCCGGAACCCACTGGTTAGCCTTTTTCATACAATCTGATGATGAAGTGGAATTCTTTGATTCGTATGGAAACGACCACGGTTTTTTTTAAAGGATCTATTATGAACTTTGCATCTCGATTTTCACATGTGAACTATAATCCTCTGATGCTTCAGAGTGCTATAACTGCCGTTTGTGGTCAATTTTGTGTTTATTATTTATATTGTAGATGTAGAGGAAAAACTCTGAAAGAATTTTTGTCTATGTTTGTAACCAAGAATATCTGTAACGACCATCGAGTCTATAATTTTGTTGCCAAAAGATTTCGTGTGTATGCTAATTTTTATCAATAAACACTTATTTAAACTGTATACATTTTGCGTCTGTGTTCATTTATCATGGAGTTTCCACATCTACAACATCCTTTCACTATGATTCTTGCCGGTCCTACGGGATGTGGCAAGTCTTTTTTTATGAGAGATTTGTTACATTTTAAAGAACAAATGTTTCATCCTACTATCGACAAAATGGTTTGGTTTTATGGTATTTATCAAACTTTATACGATGAAATACCTGATGTTTCTTTTGTAGAAGGTTTTCCATCAAATTATAAAGATTATTTGAATGGTAATACTTTGTTTGTGATAGATGATTTAATGGCCGAATGCAGTAACGATAAACGTTTGACTTCGTTATTCACGAAAGGTAGTCACCATTTAAATCTAAGTGTTGTTTTTTTAACCCAAAATTTTTTTTCAAAAAGGGAGTGAAATTAGAACAGTGTCTTTAAATGCTCAGTACATTTTTCTGTTTAAAAATCGTCGCGACATGAGTCAAATTATGCATTTGGGTAGGCAGTTGTACCCTAAAAAATCTAAATTTTTTCAAGAAGTGTATGAAGATGCTACAAAGAAACCCTTCTCATACTTGTTTATCGATTTAAAAAATGAAACGGATGAAGATATGAGATTGCGAACACAAATTCTACCCAATCAAATCCAGTTTTTATACAAGTATAAATAAAGTAATAGTGTGTGTGAAGAGTTAGTTGCTAACATGACTTTGTCAAGAGAACAACTTAGAGACCTGGAATTGATTCGCTCATGTCCCAATAAATTACGGAAACATTTTCTTAAAAAATTACCTAATCGTACTGTTAAAGCTATCTGCGAGTGTACATTGAATGTTTTAAAAGGAAACGTGCCTCTTTCTACTACTCAGAAACGATCGTTGGCGAAATATAAATCGACTCTTCGAAAGATTGGAACGAAAAAAGGATCCTTATTCACTAAAAAGAAACTGATTGTTCAACAAGGTGGATTTTTAAACATTTTAATCCCCGCTGCCATATCAGCCATCAGCACACTCTTCCATGAAATTCGCTAAAAAATTTGCTTTGGTACCTGAAGAGGTGTTGAACAAACACACACCTTCTCAAAAGCAGCTAAGTGAATTGGATAAAGCTTTGCTAAAAATATTAAACAGTTCCTTACCAGATTATGAAAAAGTGCAACGCTATTATGAATTATTGCAAAGAAAAATGAATTTACAAGAAAACAATCTACCGTGGATTCAACGTTCTGATGAAGAAGTTGAGCAACAACCTGCAAAACCCGAACAAGATTCTGTGAAACAAGATTCTGTGAAACAAGAACCCACACCAACACAAGAGAGTGTGAATCCCGAACATATCAAACAAGAAATTGACTATAACCAACTTCCTTTAACTTTAGTACCTTCAAGAATGAAAAAACAAGCTTTGAAATTACTAGAATTTCTTAAGACGAGCCCCCACAAACTAGAGTGGAATGAAAAAGGAATAGTGTCTTTTAAAAATAAAAAAATACAGAACTCTAATATTGCTGACTTTTTTCATTTAATTTTTTCTACAAACAAAAAAGTACCTATTAACGCACAGGGTGAATTGTTACAAGTTCTCAAAGAAATGCACGTACCTCAAAGTTTCATTAAAAATAAAAATTTGTTATCACGTCCTATGTCAACGCCTAAAGTTCGAAAACAATCCCATGTAAACCCATTTTGGATTAGTCTTAAATAAAATTAATTTTTTATTATTTTCTGTCTCCTCATTCTTTCATTAAAATATGTAGACACGTGCAAGTTTGGACAAGACCTGAGAGAGGTCAGGTGGTGGGGGTGAAGACATTCCTTGAATAGCTTTAGGGTATGTGGTAACAATTGGGTTCCCACAGTTGACCTCAGAGGTTGGTTGGAAGGTACCAGGTGCAGGTAGACGACATACCTTTAACAGTCTTAAGGTGTGTGGCAACTATTGATTTCCCGCGTTTGACGTCACAGGTTGGTCATTGGTTATTTTTGAACAATTGCGGGCGTGGGTTTGACGTCACGAGTTGAGGGGGTAACATCCATTCTACCTCCTGTTCTCGCTTTTGTAAGTTGTATTTTTTCATCGTGCTAAACTTTATTTCAAAATGAGTATCCACTTTTATGAAAACGGTCTTAATGTCAGTTATTATCCTAACTTTATCGAGAAAGAAAAAGCTGATGACTATTTTAACGAGTTGAAAACTTTACCGTTTTACACTCCCACCTTCAACATTTGGGGAAAAGATGTTATGCCGAAACGAAAAATGTTAGCATTTGGCGACGAGGGCCTGGTGTATGCATTCAGCGGTGCTCAAATTGTTGCTCAACCTTGGATCCCAATCATGATGGAACTTAGAAATATCGTCGAAAAGCATGTTGGATGTGCCTACAACTATGTTTTATTAAATCTGTATCCGAACGGACAAAGTTACATTTCCCAACAAAAAGATAACGAATTCAGTCTGGATGATACTTTCCCTATCGCAGCCCTCAGTTTTGGTGTATCAAGGAAAATTGAATTTAAAAAGCCAAACACACCTTCTACAGTGATTGAATTAGACAATGGGTCTTTATACACTATGGCTAAACCTACGAATGAACTTTTCACTCACGGTATTGCTGTAGACCCTTCGATAAAGAATGCAAGAATAAGTCTTACTTTTCGTCATATTATTACTGTTTCTCGACCTTTAAAAAGACCTAGATTGGACTTAGAACAATCGTCTCCTGATAATGGTGGACAGTCTTGTGGTGAAAAAAACGAACAATCGCCCTCTGATAATATTGGGCAATCATCCTCTATTGAACTATTAGCTTCAAAATGTGATAACGAACTTTCTTGTGTTAAAAATGAACAATCTACTAGTGGTGAACTGTCTTGCGAAATTCCAAATAATGACTGGTTGGATAAATTTTTCCAACATAGACAGAAATCAAATCCTATTCTGGGGGAATGGGATTTAGGTTGGTGTACATTTTTGCAAATCATTTTGGAAAATGAAAAAAATTTACGAGTGCACATTCGTAATTTTACAGAAAATAGTACTGGTGATCGTTTTCCTACAAAATTGGGTATTATATTGACACCGATAACGTGGCTAGATTTCCAAAAAAATATATCTTCGTTTAAATTCAATTCTGTGAAGGATAGTTTTATATCAAACAACCAACTGTTAACAGCGTTTGTGAATGAAGACATGTGTTTGTTGCAACAAATGTTTTCCACAAAGAATGCAGGATTTTATCTCAAGTCGAATGGTATAAAATTGTTCAAAGATCAGATCAACAGATTGATCGAATTGAAAAGTCAGATTTCACATTGCCTTATGGAAAGTGTTCTCGTGAAACAAATCCCAACTTTAATTTCAAACAAGAGAATTGAATGTGAGGAACATATGATTTTCGATGAAACACAAAACCATTATCTAACATCAATTTGTAGTGAAATTCAATCAAATATTAATACATTTTTCGAATGTAACGGGTGTGATTTGAATATAGATTGTCAGTTCGATCACGACTGTTTAATGTTAAACACGTTTGATAAATATATCTTTTCTCAAGAAACTGTTTTGCTACATTTGAACACTTTTAAAATTGTTCAAAACATTATTTCAAAACATTGTTTGTGTAATTTCAATGAATCCTTTTTTAATAAGTTGACAATGCAATATTTCCATACTTATTTTGAAAAATATTTCTCAAATAATGTATAAATGGTTTGAATAAATCACTTTTTGTTTCAATATAAAATCTATCTATGTTTTTCTTTTAATCTTATTAAGATTCTTTATGTATTTTATTTTGTAGGTGAAAAGCTTATTTGAGAAAAGAAGAAAAAATAAAAAAGAAATAAAACCTTATTTGATAAAAAGAATATATTTAATCGGAAGAAAAAAATTACTTGGAAAACATTAATTTACAAAAATATTTATATGTCTGAAAGAGTACAAATAATTAACTTATTTATTAAGATTCTTTACGAATTTTATTTTCTAGGAAAAAACTTACTTAAGAATTAAAAATTGATTGAAAGAACATATTAATTTACAAAAATATTTATATGTCTCAAAGAGTATAAATTATTAACTTATTTATTAAGATTCTTTACGGATTTTCTATTCTAGGTGAAAACTTATTTTTGAGAAAAAAAAATAAAAGAAAAACATTAATTCATAAATTATTTATTATTATAAGAAAGAAATAATAATGAGGAATATATTAATTTTTGAAAAATAATTCATTTATAATAATTGTTATCTTTTTTTCTATAAAGTGAAACTTGAGGAAAATCTTACTTAAGAATTAAAAATTGTTTGAAATAAGAATAATTCTTTAAAAAAAAAAACATATTAATTTACGTGAAGTAATTTATTTGAGGGATAAAAACAAAATATTAATTTGTTTTAGTATGAGTAAAAAAATTATATTCCCTTCAAAGCGAAATATTAATTCCGTTTGAAGAGAAATGTTTACGAAAAAAACTTCTTTTCCGAAAAATATCTGACAAGATTTCTACATTTTTCTTACAATGTTACTGTACATTGAATAGAATACAGCTAGCTTGTCTAATCTTACACCATTAACTGAAGTCACGTATGTAGTAGACCACACCTAAAAAAGGGGAGTTACAATTGAAATGAACCCTCTTTTTTAAAAAGGGATGCATGTAGAGAGAATCTTCCCCTGCATCAGTCCCCATCCCGACCTACAGTGCGGGATCAAATTTTTAACCTTTCCCCCTTTGACGTAACCCTCCCCTCATCCGGGATGGGGAAAATCAGAGATGTTCGTCTCATTCTGAATTTAGAATTCGTGCTGAGAACAACCTTCTCTTGCTATCTCTCTATTTTTACTTATCACTTTTTCTACTTGAATATTATTTTGCAATGGACTTCTTCTGGGATTCTGAATTTAACGATTTTCCAGTACGTATAAAAAACATTTATTTTCAATTAATATTAAAAAAGGTTATACATTTTTTATATAAATTTTTGATAAAATATGTAAAAACACAATTTTCCCCCTTTTTATAGGCTGATATAACGTTTGGATTATCATCTACGCAAGTAGAAGATCTCTACTCGGCGAATGAAATTAACTGGGACGAGGAGTTTACAGATAGCGATATGGAGGTAAAAAAAATTTCTTTAAAAACTTGTAGAATATTTTAAAATAGATTTTTATACTCAAAATATTTTTTTTTCCTTATTTCAGATTGAATCATCCGCTGAATCAACCATCAAAGTACCTCCCGGTTTTAAAGCTTTCGATCCTGTCCGTCGCTCGAACCAGGGACTTGCTAACCGCTCGCTTCTTCGAAAATCTGTAAGAAAAATACATTTTTTTTCTCTTTCTAGGAAAATTTCAGCATATGATTTAGACTTAAAATATTTTTATGCTTTTTTCTTAGGCACCTGCATTAAACAACGAGCCTGGCCCTTCACATCTGAGTGAAGCACCTGTAGAGCCAACACTACGCTGCGCGGTTTGTGGAGGTGCTTTTTTCAATACGAGGGAGCTTAGACTTCATCTGAAAAGTCATATGGTATGTATTATTTCACTTTTTCTGTTTAACTGTTTGAATAATATACAATATTTTAAAAAATATGTTTTCTTTTCTTTTTTGTTCAAGGTTGTTCAGACTGGATCTGGAATTAATGCTGTAGAACCAACTCCACCAATGTCGAGATCAGCTTCTTCAGAACCTCAAGTATGTTAGTTTCAAAATTTTTTAGCGTTTAAGTTGAGTTTTCAGAATTCATTTCTACTAAAAATTTAATTCACTCTTAAAAGTAATTCAAAAATCTTGATTAGATAAACTTAAAATAAATTTTTACTTAGAATAAAAATTAAATTCACTCTTAAAAGTAATTAAAAAACTTGATTAGATAAACTTAAAATAAATTTTCACTTAGAATAAAAATTAAATTCACTCTTTAAAGTAATTTAAAAAACTTGATTAGATAAACTTAAAATAAATTTTTACTTAGAATAAAAATTAAATTCTCTCTTAAAAGTAATAATAAAAGTTTTGTTTAGACATAATAATTCAAACATGTTTCCTTTTCTTTTTGCTATTTTTTTAGAATTCTAATCCAATAGCTTCTGGAGGTGTGCAGTTGACTGACGAGAGTCGATGCAGCGACGTCACACCTATGCCTAACGATGATGGGATGAACGCCGATAGTTCTGATGACATGGAAGAGACAACTGCAAAATCGAAGGTATATTTTTTATTTTTTGCATGGGGCGGGAAAAAATTTTCCATTACTTTTCAAAAATGTTAGGTTTCCAAAAACGAATTTCCCTCTAAGTTTTAAAATAAATTCTCTCTAAAGGCAGGTTAGAAAAAAATATTGTTAGAAGAAAAAACGAATTTCCCTCTAAGTTTTAAAATGTTAGGTGGATAAAAAAACTAATTCCCCTCTAAGTTAGAAAAATGTTAGGAGATAAATCTTGATAGATTAAAAACACTTGTTAGTGAAAAAATAATTAAAATTTTAAAAAATAATTAAAATACTAAAATAGGTTTTTTGTCTATTTCAGACTTGTCCTGTTTGCGGGAAAGTTTTTACACATATGGGTACATTTAAAAGGCATCTTCGCACTCACAACACAGAAAAACTCTTCAGTTGTGAACAGTGTCAAAAAACATTTTCGAGACGAGATAATCTTTTGAGGCATATGAAGGTGCATGAAAATGAAAAGCTGTTCAGCTGCGAAGATTGTGGGAAAAAATTTCTTCTAAAACAACATCTAGATAGACATAGAACCATACATCAGCGAGAAACATCTTTTGAATGTAATGAATGTGGAAAAGTCTTCACCCGAAAAGATAATTTAAGACACCATCTAACAACTCATCAAAAGTCACTTCCACATTCGTGTAGTAATTGCAATTTAAAATTTCTCACGAAATTTAATCTGCTGCAACATGTGAGGACAGCCCATGGAAGTGTGGCGAGTAATAGTAACCAATCTTCTAAGAAAATAAAAACAACTCATAATAGCAGAATTAAAAAAACCATACAAGCCTTAAACACATTTAAAAATTTCTATCTTTATCCTGAACCAGAGGAGGAAAGTAGCATAAATATTTTTTCTAATAATAGTCACAATGAAATTTTCAACATCCTAACTAACGAAATTAATGATAAAAAATCAATTAAATGGCATGGAATAATGAAGGCAGAATTCGTGAAGGTGGATGGAGATGAAATTAAAGAGAGAGCTTCATTTTACTTCTCATCCAAATGCACAATAGAATTAACCTCAGACAACTTAAATAATAATATTAATAACATGTTTACAAAAATAGAAAATAATATTGAAGATTTTCAAAATCAGGGATCCGACTGGATTTTCAACAAGATTCAATGCCTTGAATTAAAAGTGGCAAAATACATACCCCTTCGCGGTGGCTCTTTCATAGCAACCCCTCAGAAATTAAAAGGTAAGAAGGCCTTAATTAATATACAAAATTTCTCAGATAATAAATGTCTCATATGGTGTCTTCTGGCCCATAAATATAAATTTGAACATCTTCCACACAGAGTTAATAAATATTACCCATATGAGCATGAAATAATTTTAAATGACATTCCCTGCCCAGTTCCATATAATAAAATACCAGAAATTGAAAAATTAAATAATCTCAGAATAAATATCTTTATTTTTGATGCTGACGAAGACATCTGTCCTCTCTACATTTCTCCAAGAGAGGATGAAGATGTCATAAATTTATTATTATTAGAAGATTCTGAGGGGAATCAACATTACATATATATAAAAAATTTCTCAAGATTAATGGGCCACTTAACTAATCACCAACATCAAACTTACTACTGCTATAGATGTCTCCATAGATTTTCAAACCCTGATTTATTAAAAGAACACCTACAATATTGTAAAAATCACTCTATTCAACAAATTAAAATGCCATCGCCCGACAATAATATTCTCTCTTTCACCTCCATCCACATGCAACATCTAAAATCCTACGTTATTTATGCAGACTTCGAGTCTATTTTAAAACCCGTCTCCACTGTCGCACCTAATAATAGTACATCCTTCAGCATCAAAACATCTGAACATATTCCTTCTGGCTATGCCTATCTTATCGTAGGGCCCGACGGCAAATCTTACAAACCTATTCAAGTTTACAGGGGTGACGATGCCGTTGGGCACTTCTTAGAAGCCATTCTATACGAAAAAGAAGACATAGCCAGAAAATTAACTTCAATAGTTCCAATGCAGCTTACCCCAGATGAGGAGAGAGCTTTTCAGCAAGCAACTAGATGCTCCATATGTAACAACAGGCTCTATAAAAACAGAGTGCGCGACCACGACCATCTTTCCGGAGCTTTTCGTGGCGCGGCTCACAATAGCTGTAATCTCAATTACAAACAGCCCGAATCCATCCCCATCATATTCCATAACAGCAAAAATTACGACACTCACCACATTATGACTCAACTTGGAAGAGTTCAAGATCACACTATAGAAGTCATCCCCAACACCTTAGAAAAATATATTGCTTTTAAATTAACCAAGAAAAATTGTCCCATTCAACTTATCTTCCTGGACTCTCTTCAGTTCCTCCCCTCATCTTTAGATAAACTCGTCCAGAACCAAGATCCTGATCAATTCTATCTTCTTAAAGAAAACTTTCCTCCTACAATAGATTGCTCTCTCCTCTTAAGAAAAGGAGTCTATCCCTATAGTCATATCACCGACTTTAACACCTTCGGTGAAAAACAGCTGCCACCCCCAAGGGCCTTCCACAATGATTTGACTGATGAAGATATCTCTTCACAAGATTATGATCATGCTGTTAAAGTGTGGGAGGCCTTTAACATTCAAGATCTTGGGGAGTACCATGACCTGTACGTGAAGACCGACGTGCTGCTGTTAGCAGATGTCTTCGAAAACTTTCGAAGACTTTGTCTGAAATACTATGGTTTAGATCCCACACACTGCTTCACAGCACCCGGTCTGTCATGGCAGGCATGCTTAAAAATGACAGGGGTAGACCTCGAACTACTCACCGACATCAATATGCTTCTTTTTATAGAAAAAGGTGTAAGAGGTGGGGTTTCCATGATAAGTCACCGCCACGCAAGATCCAACATCCCAAGAACTGAAGATTACAACCCCTCTGCTTTATCCCAATACATTATGTATTGGGACGCAAATAACCTTTACGGGCATTCAGGGTCAGAGCCCCTGCCTTACGGGGGCTTCCAGTGGGCTGACCCTGAAGTCTTCAACACAGAAAAAATCCTCAACCTACAACCCGACGCAGCAGAAGGTTTCATCTTCGAGGTGGACTTGGAATATCCACAACATCTTCATGACAGCCACAACGATTATCCACTAGCACCAGAACCTCTACACATCACAGAACACATGCTATCACCATTCGCCAAACACATGCTTCAAGACAGAAAATTTCATCCTTCCAAGAAACTCACACCTAATCTCAACAATAAAATTCAATATGTCAACCACTACAGAAACCTACAATATTATCTTCAACAAGGATTAAAGCTCATCAAGATACACAAAGTACTAAAATTTAAGCAAGCACCCTGGCTGAAACCCTACATAGCCTTCAATACTGAAAAAAGAAAAGAATCCAAGTCCACCTTTGAGAAGAATTTCTTCAAGTTACTCAACAATGCTGTGTTCGGGAAAACAATAGAAAATCTTAGAAAACGACGATCAATAGAAGTTACAAACTCTCCCATAAGAGCAGAAAAGATTGTTGCCTCACCTCATTACACCAATTTTAAAATATTTAATCAAAATTTAGCGGCAGTGGAGCGGGTTAAAAAATCCATCTTGATGAACCGCCCCGTTTTCATCGGCTTTACCATCCTGGAACTTTCAAAACTACACATGTACAGATTTCACTACGATTTCATAAAACCAACATTCCAAGACCAAGCTAAACTCCTCTTCACCGACACAGACTCCCTCACCTACCACATCACCACACCTGACATCTATCAAGACATGCAACAACATCAAGACATCTTTGACACATCAGATTATCCCACAGACCATCCACTTCATTCACAGCACAACAAGAAAGTTTTGGGAAAGTTTAAAGACGAACTAAACGGGCGGTTCATCCATGAATTTGTAGGCCTCAAAGCCAAAATGTATAGCCTTAAATCTGAAGATGGAGAAAAGAAAACCGCGAAGGGGATTTCCACAATAACAGTTAAGAAAAAAATTAAACATGAAGATTACCTTAATTGCCTCAATAACTTAAAATATAATATATCAGAGCAAACGAGAATTGGGCAGGAATGTCATACAATATATACATTCAAACAAAATAAAATTTCTCTTACTCCATTCGATGACAAAAGATACATTTTGAACGATGGCATTTCTTCTTTGGCTTATGGTCATTACAAAATAACTTAAAAATTTAAAAAAAAAAATAAAAAAAAATTGAAAAATGAAGAAAAATTGAAAAATGAGAAAAATGAAGAAAAATTGAAAAATAAGAAAAATGAAAAAAATTGTAAAAATAAGAAAAATGAAAAAAATCTGAAAAATGAAAGATTTCAGAAAAGTTAGAAGATCATAAAAAATTGGGGCGTCGCACATATGCGACGGGTGGATGGTGGGACCCCTTAAAAACATCAAAGAAAAAATTGAAGATTTGAAAATAAGAAGATCTCAAAATTACAAGAAAGAAAATTATAAGAATAAAAATTAGAAGATCGAAAACTTACAAGAAAGAAAATTAGAAGAATGAAAATTGAAAGAATGAAAATTAGAAGATCTGAAACACGCTAGAGTGAAAATTAGAAAATCTAAAAATTTGAAGATCTGGAATATAGAAGATTAAAAATAAAGTTGCAAGACCCCGGAAAAGTTAGAAGATCAGAATGAAAAATTAGAAGATTGAAAATGAAGAAGCAAGATCCTAGAACAATTAGAAGACCTGGAAAATAAGAAGAAATGATGATTTAAGTTCAAAAATTGGGGCGTCGCATACATGCGGCGGGTGGATGGTGGTCCCCTTTAAAACATCAAAGAAAAAACTGAAGATTTCAAAATAAGAAGATCAAAAACTTGCAAGAAGGATAATTAGAAGAATGAAAATTAGAAGATCGAAAACTTACAAGAAAGAAAATTAGAAGAAAGAAAATGAAGTTCCAAGATTCTACAAAAGTTAAAAGATCAGAAAATAAGAAGAAATGATGATTCAAGTTCATAAAAAAATTGGGGCGTCGCACACATGCGGCGGGTGGATGGTGGGTCCCCTTTTTTAAAAATAAATAAATAAGAAATAAATAAGAAATCCTCTTTTGAGGATTTCAAAGAAAAAGGAACTCTTTAAATGAGTTCCCAAAAAATATATGTTTGTACAGTTTAAAAAGAACTGTGCAGACATATAATAGAAACACCATATACACTCACACACATTCATACCTAAAATAGAACCATCAGGCTATATTTCCATAGGTTAGTTGTTTCGCGCTCGAAAACTACTGTCTTATGGAAATATTTTTACTGCAAGGTGCCGGGTTCGAAGCCCAGTCAGACCACTCTATTTCTTGCATACTCTATCCACATCCACATTCTTAAATTCAATCGATTTCTTATTTATCCCTCAATTTTTAAATTTTCTTAATTAATTTCTTAATTAATTTCTTAATTAACCTCTTAATTAACCTTCTAATTAATTTCCTAATGACTCACAAACAATATCCTGCTTTTTACCTTATACCGCAAACACCGCTTTAAAACCATCGTCACCTTTTACAATAAATCACTCATTAAATTTTTTAATTAATTTTCTTCATTAATACCCTCGTCATCTTTCACGATCAAGTTAGAGGAGATCTCAAGGTCAACGCCAAGTCATCTAGGCCCTCAGGGGGTGGTGTGACACCCGCACGACTTGCCGGTGCCTCCGTGCCTCACCCTGCTGATGGTAAACCGGCCTTTCTTACCTACTCACAACGCTTTGATGCACTTTTACTGGTAAATGTTCAGAATTAGTCAATTTCATGTCATCTGGAATACGAAATTTATGTGATTTTATCTGCACAAGCAGAGAAAGTTTTCGTTTTTTGGTAGTTTTTTCTCTGCCCATAACTTCATAAGACCGAATAATTTCTATTCTGAAAGTTTTTACATTTTTTATTTCATGTCTTGATCGATATTTGGTACCATTTTATATAATATACTAGCAGACCCGGCCACGCGTTGCTGTGGCTAAGTTATACGTTGAATTATATTGCAGTAAACTATTCAATACAGTTAAATTATTATTTACGAATAAAGACGAAAACGTTGTAGCCGATGTAAAAACCCACGGGATTGAGATTTGAACCTTAGGTCAAAATTTGGAAACGATTGATAAAAATTTTCGTAGGGTTGATATTAGGTACAAATTAATTTTATTTTAGGGTCTTATAAATTTTAATGGCGAAATGAAATATATTATTTCTAATGCTAAGATGGTAACAGCTGTAGTTATGAAAAGAAAAACAATATGGCTAAGCCAGGAAAATCATATGTATAGTAATCAGTACGAAAACCCTTAACGGGTTAAAAGTTTGTGACGCAGCTACTTTATCACTATAAGAATTTGAAATATGGGTTTTAAAAATAATGATATCAAATTTTAAGTGACGCTTTGCTATTAGTTAAAATATACATAGATTTTCTTATTTGATTATTTGCTTTTTCCTTTAATTTATATGTACAATGCAAACATAATATTTTTAACTTCAAGATAAGACAAATATATAAAATATACTCACTGATGCTTTTTCCTTTTCAATTTAATTTCAAAATAACTGTTTTAAATGGAATGATATAAAAATTCCAGTGACGCCTCGGTGTCATTTTAAAAGATTTGTTTTTAGATTCCATTAAAATTACCTTTGTTTTGTCTAATAAAGTATATTTACTCATTGACACAATGCTTTTAATTTTAAAATATACTGTCACATAATTACACATTCGTTGAGTTTGGATTATAAATTGAAATTATTTATTTAAATAAATTGATTTGTCTTTTGCGTCACGCTATCCAAAACTGTGAGTAAAATTTATGTGAATGTTACTTTGTATCATAGTATGCAACTAAGTGAAAATTTGTACAAAGAGATAGTGTGATGCAAAGAAAACATTTGCAGAAATTTTACTTGCAGTTTTGGATAGCGTGACGCAAAAGACAAATCAATTTTTTGAAATAAATAATTTCAATTTATAATGCAAACTCAGTGAAAATGTAATTATTTGACAGTATATTTGAAAATTAAAAGCATTGTTTCAATGTGTAAATATACTTTATTAGACAAAACAAAGATAATTTTAATGGAATCTAAAAACAATTTTTTTAAAATGACACCGAGGTGTCACTGGAATTTTTATATCATTCCATTTAAAACAGTTATTTTGAAATTAAATTGAAAAGGAAAAAGCATCAGTGAGTATATTTTATATATTTGTCTTATCTTGAAGTTAAAAATATTATGTTTGCATTGTACATATAAATTAAAGGAAAAAGCAAATGATCAAATAAGAAAATCTATGTATATTTTAACTAATACCAAAGCGTCACTTAAAATTTGATATCATTATTTTTAAAACCCATATTTCAAATTCTGATAGTGATAAAGTAGCTGTGTCACAAACTTTTAATCCGTTAAGGGTTTCTGTACTGATGTCATTACTTTTTAGAGGTTATTGATCAAAAAATTAAAACAAGTCCTTCCGGGTCATAGGAAGGTTAGACTGATTTATCTTTTCTTATGAAGTTGCCACCATTTTTTTTCAAAATGGCAGCTACATTTTATTAATGAATTTGGTGGATTTATTAATGAGGGCTATGTATATATGGAGTTTTAAGCAAATCGGTTCAAAAGTTATTGTGATAATTTTCAAATGGCCATCATTTCGTAACAAAAGGACAGAGTGACTGAGATGCCCAGTGAACTTATCAAAAGTACTTGAAAAATATGTCAACTGTGCAAATGTGATTCAAACTGATTCAGTATTACAAAAGTTATTGTAATAAAAAATTTTTAAATGGCCGCCACTTGGAAACAAAATGGTGGAGCAAGTTGCCTAGCAAACTTATCCAAGATATTTGAATTGTAAGTTCACTTCCCAACTTTGATTTGAACCAGTTTAGTATTCTAAAAGTTATTGTGGTGGCACATTTTCAAGTAGCATCCTGATTTCAAGTGGCTGCAACTTTGAAACTAAATGTTGGAACAAAATTCATCCAAGATAAGTTCAATGTCCAACTTGAACTGATTCATTATTTCAGAAGTTATTTTGAAGATAAATTTACAAGTGGTATCCTGATTTGAAATGGCCGTACTTAAGATATCGGTCATTTTGTTAAAAATGGCAGATAAAATTCATTAATAAATACTTGGTTGAGACATTTATGTGGTCAATGTAAACATCACAATTCAAGCAAATACGGTCTTAACTAAGCTTTTTTCAATGAGGATTTGAAATTTTCATGTAGCTGCCACTTGAAAACAAACTGCAGAGCAACTTAGTTAACGAGCTTATCTAAGATATTTGTAAGATAAGTTTGCTGTATAAGTTTGGTTCTATTCAATTTTGAGTATTTTGTTGAACGTTATCGTAATCACAAAACTTCCATTATATATACAGAAAAACCCAATTTATACATCTTTTACATTTATACGCCCTTTTAGTGAAGTCCTGATTCATTCTTATTCTTTTGAATGAAAAATTTCTTTGTTTATAAGTCACACAATATTAGTTATGTCTTTTCCACTTTTCTAAAAATTCACAAAATTTCTTGACCGGTCATTATTTTACCATTCTAAATATAAATTTTGATGAGTACGTGAACTTTGATATCAATATTATGACTTTGGAGTTATTCACAATCTATTAACTAATTAAAAACAAATTGTCTGATGTTAATTTAAGCGATAATGATGTAGAATATGAAGAAGTTATTTTTAAGAGAGGACACTAATCTTGGCAACAGCTATGGCCTATGTTATGGAAATATTTATTTTCATAATTACTCATTACCAAATGTATTTTTTAAATTCCGTTTTCACTTTCAGAAAATTCACAGCCATTAAATTAGTACTCATTTTCGAAAAACTTAATTTTTTAAAATTTTTGTATATTATTTTTGAGTTCAAAAATGCGAATTTTCACACAAATTGCTTTTTTAGACCACAAAATGAAATACTAAAAATTTAAAAAAACAATTTTTGGAAAATGTGTACTAATTTAACGATTTTCAATTTTCTGAATATGAAAATGGTTTTTTAAAGATGCGTTTGATAACGGTAACTAACGATAATCTGTCTAAAAATTTATTTTCAATTTGATTTTGAGTACTGAAAGAGTGCTTGAAAGAAGTGCAGTAACTGGAATAAGCTAAATTTAGTAAATAATATCAGGAATAGCAGGTTTAAGCAGGTTAATATCATAATAGCAGGTTTAAACCACAGTTTAAACTGCCATGTCAAAAACCTTAAATTTTACACTTTTTGGTATATTTTAACAATGAAGTAGTCATATTTAGAGAAATAAAAAACGAATTTAAAAAAATGGTTAGTTTATATGTCTCCCATTGTTAAAAATAATTCTTAGAAGCGTATTTATCTGTTTCTTATGACTGCTAATGATTTCTATTTAAGTATAAAAAACAGATATTTATTATCTTTACAAAAAAACAAAAATTCAAATATGGGAATTTGTATATTCTAAGGTAAACCACTTATTGCATTTTAAGTTATAAAAATTTTATAAAGACTTAAAAAAAAAAAAAAAAAAAAAAAAAAAAAAAATGTTTCATTAAATATATACTGATTGATAATTAAAAGATATCGTAAGTATTTTACCTCAATGAATAAAATTACTGTGCTATTAAATAATGCATTATGTTCTTTTATTTTGGGTCGTGAAAAGGCATAACATGGAAATTTATAGTGGAACGTAGCCCTTGGTGGGGAGGTTTTTACGAACGCCTTGTTAAATCAGATAAAGGTCCCCTAAGGAAAATATTGGGTTATGCATTTCTTAATTTTGAAGAGCTCACCACTATTTTAACTGAAATAGAAGCTGTGCTTAACTCAAGACCTCTTACTTATGTCAGTGAGGATCTTAATGAACCAACTTCTCTTACACCAGCTGATTTTTTGTATTTTGGAAAAAGAATTTTGATTATCCCATTTATTTTGTTGAGCTAGAAAATAAAGTGTCTACGAGAGAATCCTTAGTAAAGAGAAAGAAAGATGTATCAACTAATTTGTTGAAACAACTCTGCCTACAATGGAAAATCCAATACTTGAAGGATTTAAGATCTGTGCGTAATTTCAAAACTCCAGTAGTTCACGAAAACTTGAAAATAGGAGACGTGCTTGTTGATGAAACCTCAAAGTCCAAACTCCTGTGGGACTTAGAAATAATACAAGAAATTTTATATGGAAGAGATGGCTTTGTGCTTGCCTGTATAGTGAAAATCAAGGACAAACTTTTTAGAAATCCGATTCAGTTATTACATCCATTGGAAATTTAGAACTGATATAAGAACTTAAAAAAAAGGGGGGGGGACTTTAATTTGTTATGTTTAATGTATATTTTATTTTTTCATAAGTTTAATTTTTTCGATCATTTTTGATGTATGTATTAACCACTTCACCGGCCATCCCGAGATAACTCGGGGTAAATGTAGCCTTCCACACACTACAGTGGCCGGTGAAGTTGTTAATCTCTTATTTTCAGATTTTCCAGTTTTCTTTTTGTGAAATATTATAAAAGCTTAATTAACTATAACATTTTCCGTTATTATTATTGTAATTTTGATAGAATATTTTTTTATTTCGTTCATGTTATTTGATTTAACTATGATCATTTTTGTAATGTATATTTAATTTTTGCTATCAATATTCTTTATTCTTGTAAACGCTTAAAAAAGAGTTTAGGTGAGGAGTGTGAAATATTTCCCCTCCCCCGTGGCGCTATAAGTGCGCTCAAATTAATTTGAAATTAGATTGCCGTGTTTGGCAACAGTAGAAAAAAACTCAGTTCCGTTTTCGTAACGAGTGAGTAAGAACGCTCACTACAACATGTAAATAAATTTTTATTTTTATTCTTTCCTTATTAATTAAATTCTAATTATCATTTTTGGTTTATTTCGCGATAATCAAAGGTTGTTAATATTAGAATTCGAAATTCTGAACCACCATAGTTTTCAAATAGGAAATTTGAATCAAATTGTTTTCTTTTCTCAAGAAGTTTTGTTTTAGAACATAGTTTGTTCCTTAATATTAGCAACTTTCGCTTCATAAGGGGTTATAGCTAGAAAGCTTCTTCATGATGCATAACAATCATTTCAGAATTTATAGTGTATGTGTGGGTATAGAAATACAGAAAAGTATCTGAGAAAGTTTTACTTTTGCAAGGTGAATTTATTTTTTCAAGAACTTTTCAAAACATTGAGCTTCCAAGCAAATATAGATTACTTCACTGATAAGGAAACATTCAAAAGGTGTCATCTTCAAAAAGTATTGAAAAAATATATATTTGATTCTACTCTTCATAAAACACCAGAAAATGAAAAAAATATCGGCTGAAATTAATTACAGCGACCACAAAAAATTATTAAAATTAAGCATATTTGGCGAATTGACACTGCTAGGCGATTGATTTTGAGTACTTGGCGGAAAAGCAAAACACGGTTCTGTTCGTACACGGCAATCTCGGTGCTACCAAACGTATCGCCTAACAGCGCTAAATCGCCAAATATGCTAAATTTTGATAATTTTTTGTGGTCGCTGTAATTAATTCCAGCCGATAATTTTTTTATTTTCTGGTGTTTTATGAGGAGTAGAATCACATATATTTTTTTTTTCAATACTTTTTGAAGATGACACCTTTAGAATGTTTCCTTGTGAGTCCCCTAAACAGTAAATGTTTTAACGGCATGTGATATTGTTTATATATCTAAATAAATAGAGCTCGAAATAGCATAGGTCCGAGGTACACCGCTTTCCTCTAGTATAGTTCCAAAGAGGTTAGAAGAATACAGAGATGAAATGAACGTCTTCCGCGTGAAGCATAGTGCAACCCTAAAAACGGATTCAAATGCAGCTCAAACTGTTGCACGTGTATTCTAGGCAGTAAAGACTAGCCCAGTCTCTCCTTTCTGGAAGATCACTACGCGGTTTGACCACACCCACCAGTTTGGGCTACATTTGGGCATTGGGCATTTAATTCTGAGCGATAACCTCGGAGGAAGGATAGATATCCTTCCTCCGAGTCGATAACCGGCTTCACACTGCATATCCGGTTTTAAGGTTGACACCATCTCTATATTCTTCTAACCTCTTTGTATAGTTCGAAAAACTAAATAGTGAAAACTTTTCACTATTTTTGCTGCAAGAAATATTTTTGGCCGGCTAAGTCAGACAAATGCCCCACTGTGTGCCGTCTCATGAGAAAAAAAAGGGTACTATTCTTACTGAAGGAATTCAAACACATAATTAAGTTAATTTTAAAGCCTAATAATTACCAAAAACATATAAAACATTCAACAAAGTCAATTAAATTGTAATATAACAGAAAATATAAACAAAATAAAGTAATTGTTAAAGTGTTTTAAACAAACAATCAAATTATTGCTATTCCCTTCTATGTGAAAGTAATTTAAAATTACAAAGATGGCATAAATTAGAGACCCTGGATGGAGAGTTGTCTCATGTACATGCATTCGAAGAGGCTTAGTCAGGTTATAGAAATTACTTATTTTCTCCATTTCTAGCTTGTTTACGAATTAACGTAATTCATTTTCCTTTGTAAACTCGTTAAAATACTTCAAAAAGGCAAGTAATGGCCTTGATGCCAAATTTGGCAACTTTGTTTGGCGACCTTGCAGAGAAAATCCTTATTATCGATATCGCAAACATCTAAGCTCTGATTGATTAGTTGAGAAGTTACCAGAAAACTCTGTGGGCATTTTTAGAAAATACTCCTTTTGTCCTACAATAGCATAGCTGCCAATATTTTAATTTATTCCGGAGTAATTTTTGCCCCGCCTCTATTTCGTACCACTTATTTTTTAAAAGTAATTTTTTCTTATTTTATCGAAGTTATGTATTGAAGAAAATTTTTCTATAAATAAAGTGGTGCGAAATAAGGGCGGGGCTGAAAGTACTCCGGAATAAATTAAAATATTGGCAACTACGCAATAGTATAATATCAATATTTCAAGAATAGAAGCCAAGATCACACCTTTTCCTTTTTTAGTCACTTCGTACGTATATGACATTACATACACACATACATAATACTAAAACAATTACTTAATAATAAAGAAAATAAATCACAGTTTTCCTCTACAGAATCTGGAAATGAATCTCTTTGTTGCGCAGGTATTGGATTAGCGAGTTTCAGATCATATTTTCCTTCACCTCCCATTCTGTAATATTTTTTAAATCCAGTATCCCACTTGACCTTAATCCACCCATCCTTACGAAGTTTTCTTATAATCGTTCCTTTACCAGTAGGAGGACCATCCTACAATAAAATAGTCATACGATAAAAGCAATTTCAAGGCACAAGTTAAATATAAATTTCAACACAAGTTAAATATAAATCGAGCCAAAACAATTATAAGATAAAAAAATTTTTATATACCATGTTTTTAAATAGCTTAAACTTCTCTTTAAAACGCATTAAAAAGCTCAATAGGCAGGTAATGGATTTGGCGCCAAATTTGACAACTTTTTGCATTTGGCGACTTTTTTGGCGACTTTTGGCGAGAAAATTCTTATTATCGATATTCCAAAGATGGACGTTCTAATGTGATTGGTTAAAGAGTTACCGGAAATTTGAATTTAAAAAAAAAAGTTGGTTTTAAAAATAAAATATTAATCCTTTCCGAACAACATATATTTGCATCATGAACTACATTAGCACTTTATCATTGTGTAGAAAATCTTTAAAATGATAACGACGTCAATTTTTGCCAAATGCATAATTTAACTTTTAGCAATTTTTTAACGCTCACGTTTAATTAAATGTATTTATTTTTAGGTCGAAAGAAAATGAACTCGTAAATTTTTTTTGGCAACAATTAAATTATAGTTAATATTTTAATGGCTATTTTTATTGCTATTAGGAGCTTATCATTTTCACATTTTAATTAATTATAAGAAAACTATTCGAAAATTCGAAAATCTGACTTCGAAGTATTGTGTTGTCACCGGGTTCTGAGCTACTGTGAAAGTTTCAAATGTCTAGCTAGTTGGGAAGTTAGTTAAAAATCGATTGCAAGATTTGCCCCTGACAAACACACAAGAATCGAAGTTAATAAAAACATGGTAAAATACAAAACAGCTTGTTTGATTATGAAATTAACCCGTTAGTAGTCGCTAGTTAGTCGATTCGCCGCCCATCTCTTCAGTGTTGCCAGATTTTTGTATTGAATAGCCACCAAAAATTTTTAGAAGTGGCATTTGATATACATAAAAGGGTCGATTACATATGTAGTATATCACTTCTTAAAATTATTGGTGACAGTTGAATGAAAAAGTTCGCAATCTGTATCAGGTGGCGCTATCTACCGCGACTACTAACGGGTTAAAAATAATAATAATGATATATATATTTATATATATCAAAATATTTAAATTACTTACTTCATTACCCCATTCCCAGTCAACTCCTTTTACAACACGAGTGCCAATTTTCATTGCTTGGATTAATTCAGGGCCACTTAACGGAGTTTGACTCTGGTTTCCCATGTAAATCTCCTCTAACACAGTCTGCAAATTATATTCCTCGAAAGTACTTTCTGGAAGCATTATAGGTCCTTTTGTTAAAATAATAATAATAATAATAATAATAATAATAATGTAATCGGATATAATTTCACAAATTAAAAAACTAAGTAAGAATTGCATATAAATAAGACATGACTTCTCTTTCGCGATTTCAACCTTAAAGCATTTTGCAAGTAATAGCTCATAATAAAGTTTAACAAATGATGCTTTCTGTTTTAAGAATATCACGATTTTCTTTTTAGAATGCTTAACAGCAGTAATAAGCAGTAAATGTTTATTTTAAACATTTGCTGAAATCTGAATCACATTGTATATACGCCAAAGGTCTCGATTCAAATTAAACACTTACGACCAAAGCCTGATTTTTGACAGAGCATTCGGGGCATGTGCCCTGAGCCTTGTGCACTGAGAGGGCCTTCAAGAAATTCCATCATACATTTAAAAAAAAAAAAATGTTAAAATGAAAAATTTTCTGAACATTGCTATAATGATCGTTGTTTTTTGTTTTAAATGACTTCGGTTTGCTTGTCTGTCCGTCTGTCTCTCGGTCTGTTTTTCTGTGCTCTAACTCCCGTAAATATTTATGGAATTTCTTCAAACTGATACATTTTATTGAAGTTCACAATCGGATGTTCCCTATTGAAAATGGAGTGAATACTATCGAATTCAAACTTTAAGAATACCTATATTCGATATCTATATACTAAATTTTAAATAAATTAGTATTCAACAAAATTGATTCTACAAATCTTCATCTAATCAAAAATTTCGTATTAAAAACAAATAGAATCATTTATGTTTCATTTCAATAATAAAAGGTAAGAAAAACTTACCTTCCTTCATCTATATTGAGATCGCGAATATTTCATCCCTCGCCATCAAAACTGAAAAAATGTTCACAATTTTTTTCTTTGCAGCACAATATCTATTTGCATGCATTTTCAATTTATTTGGATGAAATGACACAAAGTAAACATTTCCATATATTTTACTTACAGTTTTGGATGGCGTGACGCAAAAGATAGAATAATTCACTGAAATAAATATATTTCAGTACATAATATAAGCTTAATGAAAGTGATATATTTGACAGCGTATTTGAAAATTAAAAGCAATATTTCAATGTGCACATATACTTTAATATGCAAAACAAAATAATTGCAGTGAAATTTAAAAACAAATCACTTAATGTAACACCACTGCGTTACTGGAATTTCATATAATTTCTTTTAAAACACATGCTTTCATAGTATAAGAGATGTGAATGGAAAGGTATCAATGAGTAAATGCTATATATTATTTTATCTTGAAAATAACGTTTACACTGTAAATATAAATAACAGGAAAAAGCAAATTCAAATAAGAAAATCTATGTATAATTTAATTAATATCAAAGCGTCACTGAAAATTCGATATCATTATTTTTAAGACCCGTATTTCTAATTCTTATAGCCATAAAGTACAGTGCTGCGTCACAAACTTTTAACCCGTTAAGGGTTTTTTGTATTGATATCATTACTTTTTAGGGGTTAATGATCAAAACGTAAAATTAAAGGAGCATGGTAATGAGTTATAACACTGTATAAAAAGTGTTGTTTTATAGGTCATACTCGAACAAAATAACAAACTAAATGAAATTTCAAAATTTTATAAAAAGTGATTAAAAAAAAAAACTTTAAGAAAGAATATTTTTTGAGGGATGGAAACAGGCAACATTACAAAGACATAATATAGTACATTTTTAAAATGACAAAAATTTCTACAAATAAAAAAATAAAGATTTTTTATTTTATTCAATATTCAATTTCTTATATAGCTCATTGGTTCAACTATTTCTTAGATAGTTCAACAGAAAATTCAAAATAAATGTTTAAAAAAATAATTTGTGTACGAAAGTTTTTGTAAAAAAGTGTTACGAAAAAGTTTCTAAAGAGTTTTCACCACATAGATTTTAGTTAGATAAAAATTTAACAAAACTTTTTAAATATTCAATCGAGTGAACAAAAGATAAATATTTTGTTATTTTTAAATTGTAGATGCATAAAGTAAAACTGTTTAAGGATATGACAGTAATTTTCCAAAATACCTAGCACCATTGGGGTTAGGTTCAGATCCTCCCTTGGAAACTCTGATAATTCGAAAAAAGATCCTTAATCAATTTGAAAGAGATTTTGTTTGGTTTAAAATTAATTCAGCTGGGGAAAATAGGAGGGGGGTTACCAGTTAGATCACTTAGAAATTTTAATAGGGAAATCGCTTTTTAGAAAAATGTTTCTAAAAAACATGCATTAAAATGTTATACATCTAGTTTTATTCTATCTGATTAAACATACTGTACATAGTCCCCACTTTCTTCATAGTATTTCGGAATCACTTTAGAATTCCTAAAAATTTTCTGAAACGTAGTGTAGGGATTTTGGACTTTGCCTCATTTTCGAAAATTGGTTTATGGGGGTATAAAGTGTATATGAGAGATCTAACTTTAAAATTTTAAATGATAAGGATTTTTTAGCACTTTGAGAAATCTTCTAAATATAATCACTTAAAATGTTTCCAGCGATACTTTTTTAAGGTTGGTTGTTTGTAGGTTTTAAGGCCAATTGACTGCGCTAGGGTCCTAGGCCTATAAGTACATTGCCCCCCGTGAGTTCTTTCTAAGGGGTCGTAGTCCGTATTTATGCAAGTTTTGGAGAAAAACACTGAATGAACGGCTAGGTTGAAGAGAGCCGGATGGGATCGAATCCGGCATTTCCCATCCACCAGCTTTTCAGCGCAGAACCGCTCGTAGGGCATTTTTTAAAGAAGCTTATATATATATATATATATATATACATTCTAAAAGTCCCATTTTTCTTTCCAGATCTATAGGAAACGCCTTGAAAGTTTTGAAAACGTAAAAAGTGTGCATATTAAATATGAGTCTAAGTAGAACTTTAAATGAGCTCCTAATCCCCCTCCTATTCGAAATTTTAATGTTTGCCTCCTAAGGTTTCTTCTATCTCAATTCAGCTTCAATTTCTTTTTTTCTTTTCCTTTCTTTTCTCTTTCTTTTTTTTTAAATAAACCAAACGAGATCAAACGACGTGATCCTGAAATAGGAACATAATGGAGACTATTTTCAGTATATTTAATAATAATAATAAAAAAAAAAGAGGCAAACAAAATATATTAAAAAAATTTTTGTTTGTAGAAGACATTTCTGACAAACTACAAAAAGAGCTTCATTTGTTTAAAATTTCAAAGATGTGCCTTTCGCTCCCCTGTTTTTACAGTTCGAATTTCCAAACAAAACAAAGATCCTTCAAACTGGTTAAGCTCCCCCCCCCCCCGCCTCCTTTTTTTTTACAGTTTTTAAATTTTCCAAGGTGTTCTCGAGACACGGGGGACGACTTTAAAAGAAAAATTTTCTTTCTTATTTTCCTAACAAATAGTTATAGAAAAAAACATTTTGTGTTAAAATGTTGTCTTGAAAAGGTCTTTCCATCAAACTAACAAAGATTCCCCCTCCCTCCACCCAAATTTCACATTTATAAAATTAAAATTTGCCCATCACTGAGTCCTTATGCCCCCCCCTCCCTTCCCCTACTATACACATTTGTTTTATTCTTAACTAAACAAAATTCCGTAAAAATTCTCGTAGACGTGTTCTACAGTTTTTAGAAATTCCGAAAATTGCTAGATAAAAACAAATTGAATAATTCGTATTCGACACTGTTTGGCGAGATTTTGTATGAACTTTGGAAACACACTTTTCTAAAATCGATGAAATTAAATTCATATAAAAATTCTACAGAACAACTTGATTAGTTTTTTATTTAATACAAAATGAGTTTAAATCAGTTTAATTTAAAGTTGTTTTCGTATAGAATTTGCCTTTACGATTTTTATAGTATAATGCAAACTCAAGTTACTGTAACAATGTTTGTGTTAACAGTAATTATTAAGCTACGGAAAAATCATTTAATTTAGTATAAGTATTAATCGTTATTATTGTTGGTTTTGCCACGACTTTTAAGTTTTTAAACTGATTAATAGATTAGTTTTACAAAGTGAAAACAGTTACATATTATAATTTTACTTAATTTTTTGTGTTTAATTAAAAGCTTAAAATTGCCTCACTTTACCTCGTAACACTTTTAAGATTTTATAGATATTGTATAGGAAAGCTATATTAAAAAATAAACAAGTACTTGCGCAAATTTCAGAACAATATGTTGTACTAAATAATGAATAACAGAGGTTTTTAAAAAATATGTGATAGTAAAAAAAAAAAAAAAAAAAAAAAAAAAAAAAATCCTTTGTAATGGAAATAAACATCCTTGAATCCTATTTGAACCTCTATGTCATTTAATCATTTGAATGATATCATTCACAAAAAAAAAAAAAATTCCTCGAAATTTTATGCCATATTTTTTAGAATAGTGTGTACAATATTTACAATGTTATTATTAATATCTAATTTAAAAGTTGCAGATGCATGGTAATTTCAATTTTATTTATATCACTATTATATCTAAGAAATAAGTATATACGAGTTAAGGAGGATATTTTTATTTATTTATTATTATAATTTTTTTTTTTTTTTTGGAGTAGTTTTTATTGTTATATTCATGCCACCTCCCTCTTGTTAAATTTAAGAAAGAAAGAAAGAAACGCGAATAATTTTTTAGGTATAGGTTTGATTTAAAAGAGAAAAATAAATAATAATAGAAAAATCTTTAAAAAGTGATATTTTTATACTGGTAAATATTTAAGTAGTATAGTTTGTTATGAATTTAATTTAAAAAAAAATCTTAATCTATTCAAAATTTTATTATAGCTTAACATTTTGTAATTTATATATATATACTAGAAACTTAATGAGCAAATTAATTATTTTCAAATTCTGTTTTAAGAATTTTTTCAATCCATAGTTTAGGTGATTTATCACCTAATTTTGAAAAAATTACAAATATTTGCATATGATTATCATATTATTTGTCATTTTTATGAAAATAAAGAAAAAATTTTTTGTTGTTGCAATCACTTTTTAAAATAAAACCAATTTTGAAAGTTAACAACGTATCAGCATGAAAACAATGTAAATACAATGAATATTTTTGATAAACAAATGTCATATAAAATACAAGTACCTAAATAAATAACTCATTTAATATATATATTAAAAAAATAAAAGTATTTTTTTTTTATATTTTTGTGTTTATTTTTGACGCCAATTCGCGATAGAGGGCGCCAAAACGATTATTTGATATTGAGTATTTCAGAATATTCTTTGGACTGTATTCGTCCGCGAAACTGCTGCATCACGGTATTTTCGGTGTAAAATATAGTTCGATTTTTAAACTGGGTTATAAAAAAAACAAGAGTTTTCCTAGGGAAAAGGGAGACGTCAGGTACATCAGATAAAAGCGATTAATATCATATATCAATTAAACGACATTCGGTCGAGCCATATTCAATAAATATTTGTTCCTCACATACGCCGCCCATTTACAACTTAAATGAGCCAATTCATATCTCGAAATATATTGCACGCAGAAATGTAGCGATTTCAGGGTAGGATCAGACAGAAGGTGAAAGACTATTTTGAAAATATCAGAACATAACCTCCCATATTTCCTGAGATATTAAGTGTCGGCTTTCAGCGGTTTCTTTGATCTAAAAATTCCTGTATATATAAGTGTCGCAGTTTCGTTCGTTTTTCCGTTTCCGCTGAGTGTCGTGGCGTTCGTTTGTTTTTGCGCTTGCGTCACTTGAGACTCTGCCGAGTCTCTTGATTATAGGCTTCGTCTGATGTCTCGAAAGTATTGTTATGTCATTGCTTTCATTTTTTATAGTCTCTTTTTTCGCAAAATGTTACACAGTTTTCTTGTTATTATTGGTAATATGTCACCTTTTAGCTTAGCAATTTTTGGAAAAATAAATTTAAATGTTTTGATTAGAGATCCTAACTAATCGAGAAAACTAAGAGATACTTCGATGACAGTCCAAAATTTATTTATTGGAATAAAATAGCTGTATTCTTCAAAAAACAGAATCCTAAAAAGTTTATTTTTGAATGATACAGCCTTGTAAAACGAAACAACAAGAATCCTATATATGATAACATGGGAAGGGAGAAAGGTATCTGACTGATGTACAGCCTTAATTAGATGCATCACAAGTCTAATGTAATGGGATAATTGGGGAATGTTGTATGCACTGTATTTGTACCGAAGTGGCTAATCGGACCGTTAGTGCGATTAGTGTACAGGCTATTCGGACCATCTTTTCCAAGGAGAATAAGTTAGCACTGATAAAAGAGTAAAATTTATAAATTATATAATGTGTCTCGTCCCCGTGCATGAAAAATGATCTTTTTTACTTTTTTTTGAGTGTAGGAGTGGGGTAGAGATTAATTATTTTCACAAGAATTTTGTACTCTAAATAATGCTAAAATTCTTCATAAAAGGGCAATAAATCAAAATAATTTTTATAAAGCAAAAATGAAAATAATAAAGGTTTTGAAAATTGAATAAGAAAAATAAAAAATGCAACACAAAAACAGATCTTAGTAAATGAGTATTTTCAATATTTGAAAAAATCTCCGCAATATGTTTGTTTATGAATGTGTATAAATGAATCTCCATATACAACTACATAGATGTTATTTGTTTTTTTATTTCTTTTCCTTCTTTCCTTTTTTTAAAAAATTAAACTGTTCCAATATTATTCGATGCAAACCAAACCCGTTTTTCTATACAAATATATGTATGATTTTTTCTGAAAAAGACTTTTGTACGTATTTTGTAATGTTTTCAACAGCAATGTTGAAATAAACATGGATTTTAGATCAATCACATTATACTCTTTCGAAATGTTAAAAGTTTGAATTTGCAGTTGAAACAAGCAAAATAATTAGTATTATATTACAGAGAAAATTCAAGGTCAAACAAGCAAAATCATTATTATGACCAGTGCAACAAGGAAGGAAGCGGTCCGAATAGCCTCCACACTAATCGCACCCATGGTCCGAATAGCAACGGCCTATTTGTACATTATAGCTGAATATTGTTAAATTTTAAATGAATTTGAATGTCTTAGTTGTGTATCATAACAATCATTTATAATGTTTTAATCATTTATAATGTTGCCACACTACCTGGAGAACCTGGTATAGTCAGGGAATTTGAAAATTGACTATAAAAGTCAGGAAAAAAAAAAAAATCTGCCAATGCACGGTTATTTCCACCCTTCCCCCCCCCCCCTGAATTAGCTTCTGCTATTTTTTTTTAAACACTCCCACCCTTCTTTTTGCTCATGTAAGGAATTTCTTATCTCGCTTATAAGCGACAAATGCTATCATTATATGTAAATTTTGTGTTTACAATTGGGACCTTAATTATTTTGCCCTCAACACAGTCAATGCTCAATATTTTTTTAGAATATACCTGGAAAACCTTTGAAAAGTCAGGTAATTTCATTCTCCTGTTTCAGTGGCAACCCTGTATCAAGCTTATACTGTACTCTACTCTAAATATAATAATGCAGCACAAGCAGTATAAAGAAAATAAGGCTGAGCTTTACTATAGGGTACCCGTTGGCGATTCATGATGTTTCGCCAACCTTTTGTATCGGAACTTCATTTAACTGTCTTGGAACTTTGTTTTTCTTTTTGCGCCAGCCGCACGTGTCTGTTTATCGTAATGCGGCCCAGCTGAATGATTTTTCTTTTTAATGCGTTTTTGAGATATAAAAATTAATTTTTTGAGTGTACCTTTTAATAAACGGAATTATTTAGGGGAAAAAAGTGTATTCTAGTAATTGATGCAGTATAGATTTTCATGCATTTTCTTATTCATGTGCCATGAATTAGGAGTATCCAGTGATGTTTGTTTTGTTTTAATATCGGGATAATGACCACTGTACACTGTTAAAAAAATGCAGAAAAAATACAGAAATTCTCTGTAATTTCAGAAAAAAAGTCGTAAAATACGTTTTGTCTACGTAATTTTTCCGTAATTTACGCCTTTTTTTCTGAAATTACAGAGAATTTCTGTATTTTTTCTGCATTTTTTTAACAGTGTAGTACAGATTTTTTATGCATTTTCTGATTCATGTGCTACGACTTAGGGGTATCCAGTGATATTGTTTTAGTCTTAATATTGGGATACTGACTGCTGTAGCATGAATTTTCAGATTCGTGCACGACGAATTAGCTGCATCCAGTGATTTTATTTATTTTTTGTTTGTTTTGTGATTGCTTCTGTACTGATTTTCATGCATTTTCAGATTCATGCAAAGATGTAATTTTGAAAATTTGGGGCAAATCTTCAAGTTATTTTATATTATACATCATTTATAATGCTGAATTTTATGTGTTAAAGCTTGAAAGCTCTCTGAAGTTTTTTTTTTTTTTTTTTTTTTTTTTTTTGTGGTGAAGTAGCTCAAATTTTTATTACTGTTTTAAATATTTTCTTAATATTTAAAACATGCTTAATTTATTTCAGTGAATTTCAAAACACGCACCAGAGAGAAACAATAATTTATTTTCTTAAAATGTGTTTTTGATGTTTTGTAATGATTCAGAGTATCGATTTGCAGTAATCGACTCATTCAGTGAGATGTACATCAGCAACAGCGATGGACGCCTTATAGTAAAGCTATTCCTTCTTTTTCTTTTCCCCATAGCAGTTAATTGTACAAATGCATCTTAAAAATTAAACCCACTTTCAAGGCCTGCATTATTTATCATTAATAGATTGCTCACACTGTTTAGTGACAGTTTGTTTATAATTTCATTTCTTACCAAATTTATGCAACTGAAAAACTATTTTCACAATTTGTCCGAAATCACAATATTTTTGAAAAAAGTTCATCCTGAATGAGGAATTTGCACACATGGGGGATTTGAACAAAATCCTATTCTTCTGGTAGTTTTAGGCCCATAAATTTCAAAAAGTTTATTTAAAATGCAAAAAAATTTCTCATTAATTTAAAAAATAACTTTAAAATTAACTAAAAATCACGTGACTTCAAAACGCTGCCTGACGTCACACTTTATGATGTTTCAATGTTTACATTATGTTAGCCTGGTTAGTAAGCAGCAATTCGTTTTAACTTTCGTAATTATTAATCGTTTATGTGATTTCTGAGCATTTCTTTTTCATCTTATAATCATTCAATATCATTATCACCATTTTCCATTATCATCATTTTCAAATGTTTTCTTTTCATGGCGGTTGTCCAATGTTTTCGTTTCATAGGATCCTGTGGAACGCTAAAGGATAACTTTTGCGAAGCGTTAGCCGTTGTATTAGTACAAAATGGTACAATGCAATATTTACACTACAATTTTTTAATATCAGTCATTATTATAACATAGAAAACCTATTTCACTGATTCAAGAAGCAAAGCATGAAATCGAATGTAAACAACAATTACTTTCGTTTGGTGTCATAAAGAGTGACGTCACGATATATTATACTGCGTTTTCTCTATACAGTAAATAGTGCGATGTTAAAATTGTTATAAATCAGTCATTAGATTTCAAATAAAGAAAATGTATGTATTTATTTTCTTACCTTTTCATTTTCTATTAGAATAAAACCAGAAAACGTGTAAATTGTCTATTGTGACTTTTTTGTGAAAGATTTTTTTATTATTATTATTGTAGAATTTAATGTAATTCTTTAGTATAAATGTGTGATCTTGTTCTTTAATTTAACACTGTCTCTTTGCACAAATTCTCACTTTGTTGGATACTATGATACAAAATAACATTTACATATTATTTTACTCACAGTTTTGGATAGCGTGACGCAAAAGACAAATCGATTTATTGAAATAAATAATTTTAATTTATAATGCAAACTCAGTGAAAGTGTGATTATTTGACAGTATATTTGAAAATTAAAAACACTGTTTCAATGTGTAAATATACTTTATTAGACAAAACAAAGGTAATTTTAATGGAATCTAAAAACAAATCTTTTAAAATGACACCGAGGCGTGACTGGAATTTTTATATCATTCCTTTTAAAACTGTTATTTTGAAATTGAAATGCAAATGTAAAAGCATCAGTGAGTATATTTTACATATTTGTCTTATCATGAAGTTAAAAATATTATGTTTGCATTGTAAATATAAATAAAAGAAAAAAGAAAATGATCAAATAAGAAAAATCTATGTATATTTTAACTAATAGAAAAGCGTCACTTAAAATTTGATACCATTATTTTTAAGACCCATATTTCAAATTCTTATAGTTATAAGGTAGCTGCGTCACAAACTTTCAACCCGTTAAGGGTTTTTGTACTGATAAAATTATACTTCGATTTGAAAACATAGACGTAATACATAATTTAGGTTGTACATTATATATATATATAGGGGAGACTGGGGCACAATGGACCACTTTTACACTTTAAATTTTTTTCACCAAACATAAAAAAGCAAGGTACTTGAAAAAAATTAGCAAACATTCTTTAAACCTTTCTTGACATGTCCTAATTTTTAACACGCTTTTATTAGCTTCGCCTGTATGTATGTTTGTAACCTCTCTGGGAGTAAACAAAAAATCTATATTGTAAAAAAGACTCTCCCTACGTGAACGCTGTGGCTGTGAGGTAAATCTCCGGGCTACGGGCCTAAAGGTCTAACGTTCGAGCCCAGTCAGGGAGATTTTTTAAAAATGTTTTTTGTTTAATTCTAAATTATTTATTAGTTCACATTTCAATAAAAGCGTGTTGTTTAATTTTTTTTTAAGTATAATTTTATTTTATAACAATACTTATAATACATTACGAATAAAAAAATAAATTGCGTGCACTCACAAAGTGGACCACTGTGCCCCATCAACGGGGCACAATGGTTCACAACTCGGGGTACAGTGGACCAACCTCTGTTGTTCATGTTTAATTAATCTAAACTACTAATTTTTTCCTAAAATTAGTTTCTTATGCAATTCTAGTTTAAATAACATAATTCGAACATTTTCATGAAATAAAATTACCAAAATTTAAAGGAAATCAAACTAAATAAGAAATCAAATTAGAATAAGAATTCTATATCAGATTTCCTTTGCCTTTTACGTGCCATCACTAAAAACAATAAGATATATTTTTAATTTGTTTATTCATGTTATATAGTTATAAAAAATATGAAATATATAATTAATCATTATGCTAGTATTCAAACATTTTTATTAATTATTTTGAGATATCAATACTTTACATTATATTTTTGAGATAAGTTTAACTAAAATTATTCTGCTTTTATCTTTTACATGTTATTTCTAAAAACAACAACAATAAATTTATATAACCTACTATTTATTATATCACATATTCATTTTATTTATTTATTTATTTATTTTTAATATTAAACAATTCAAATAGTTATTAAATTTAGATATTCATAATTATTATACTACTATTCAACTATTTTCCCTTTTCAGAAATTATTTTATTATAACATTAAGATTATTATTTTTTTATCAGTTATTTTGAGTCACATTATATTTGTATATGTAAATTTAACTAAAATAAATAAGGCATCAAATATAATTTGGAGTTTTAGGCACATTTGGAAGGTGGTCCACTGTGCCCCATGTCCAAACAAAACAAATAATAATATTAAAATTCTGTATAGACTATAAATATACCAATAATTTTTATAAATTTAAAAACAACAATATCTTACTTTTCTTAACAACTGTCCAATACTTGTAGTCAATAGTTTAGTCCTGATAAAGTAAAAAAAAAACTCCAAACTTGAAAAATTACTTTGAGCAGCTCAAAACACAAAAATAGTATAAAATGGCTTCCTCAGCTTTTACCATGTGGTTTTTTGGATGTATACAAATAGTAACGTGCTTCCACCTATAAGTCTCAATATAAACTATAAGAGTTAAATATTAAGAGATTTAAATAGGGGTGGTCCACTGTGCCCCTAGGTCCGCTGTGCCCCAGTCTCCCCTATAAATTAATTGATTGATTGGTCTCTTATATTCACCATAATGAGAAATACAGGCCTGCAACCAAAAAATTGTTTAGGAATTTTTGTTATTTTTTTCATAGATTTTTACCCACTAAAACCGAAACAGAATATAAATGTATATATATATCGCATCTAGTGTTTCTTTCTTTTTTTTTTTTTTTTTTTTAAATACTTTCTTCTATATTCAACAGGAGAAATATTGGATTCGTAAAAATTTTTTGACTTCCAGTTCTGAGAGGTCCAGAACACGATGTGAACATTTTTAGAAAATGTCTGTTTGTGTGGGTGGGACAAATATTTTGTGACGACTGTATCTCAAGATGTACTGCACCGAATTGCATATAAATTTATATGTAGATGCACTTTGATATAAATTAGTGCCTATCAACTGTTGGTGCGAATATCTCAACAGGTAGTGCTGATATACAGTGATTTCTGCAATTTAAAGGAAGGCTATATTTCGTATTCTGTTGCGTATAATAGAAAGTTTTATGTATTTCACATATAAAACTTAATATGTGAAAAGACCTTTATGAGGATTCAATTTGGATTCATATCGGCCAGTAAGTATCGCTGCTATACTACAATTTTCTCGGAGAACGAAAATGCTATATCTTAACTTCTATGACATATAACTATGCGAAACTTGATGTATGAGGTAACCATTATAAAAACGCATTTTTTAAGATGCTATTTATAGAGAATAAAACTGTCCTTTTTTTGACTAAGTCTCTACCATTGAATTGCAGCCTATTTCTGTATGTTATGACTATGGTACCGTTTGGGCTGTGATTTTTATTTTGTTAGCTGTTATTTAAGCTGCGTTTTCTGATAAAACTAAAGTTGATACTGGATTTAACAGACCTGTAATCTTCCGAAATATTCTGTAAATAAATTTTTAAACCTCTGCAAGGTCCGTCTTTCATTCACAGAAAATTCACGAGCCCCGAGTGCGCAACAATATGTTTGTCTAATGCGCATATATTAAGTGAGTTTGTAATTCTTAGGGAACTCATGTTTATGAATATGTATTTATATGATGCGTGTGTGTCATATTGACATTCGAATGAATTTACATTGTATTTATTCCTTTAAACTCTACTTAAAGCCACTTATGTCATTTTCATTTCTTGCAATTTCATAATTAAAAATCTGAATTGACTTCACTTGACTTTCTGAACATTTAGTAATTAATGATGCTTAAAAAGGTTGAATCGGAAGAATAATTTAGTAAGTAACTGAATGTGAGAACTTTTTCATTAGAAAACTGTCATGCCATTTGGCACATTTGGCGATTGATGCTCACAACGAGACCCAACGGTAATTCAGTCTAAGGAATAAAATATTTCAGATGCTTTTCGCTAGTATAATTCATAAACAATTGTAAACTTTTTGCCTTTAATACAGCCAAGGTCGTAGCCAGATAAAAATTTCAAGTGTAGGTTCAATATTTAGTACGTAATATTAAGTGTTTCAAATGAAATATAATCAAAGAAATTTTCGACAAATCTGCAAAATTTTTCTGAGTTTTTAAAATCTTCAAATACCCTTCCCTTAACCACGGCCTTGAATATAGCTAAATGTTTCTAATTTAATTTAGCAGTTTATCGCATGGGCCATGAAAGAGTGTTAACACTTTCGCAACCGCATGTTTTTGTCTTTTTCACAGTAAGGTCTGCCTGTGGGCGTTATTCTCCTCAGTTACAATATTTCAGAACAAAATTTTTCGTATTCATATTATGGTAACCTAAAATGTACGTCCTAAATTTGAATTCAATGTAATGCAGCGTTTAGATGCTATCATACTCATTCAGTTATTTCATGCGATGGCGATCTATAATATACATAACATATTGGAATGCAATCGAATTTAGTGTTGAGACGGTATCGCGTTCACTCACATACGTACAGACACATATAAATGCAAAAAAAAAAAAAAAAAAAAAAAAAAAATCTAAATTCAGAAGATTCCCTAAATTTATTAAATGATCTTAAGGTGATTTGAGACCATAAATCGTTATGTATAAGAATTCTATTTTGTATCCATGTAAAGAAGAAAGAAAGAAAGAAAAAAAAAACTAAGTTCTACACAATTAAAATCATTAGTTGTGGGTCACCTCTAGCATACATTTCAAATGCAGCGTTTAGATGCTATCGTATTCACTGATACACATGCATGCGTACCTCCATTATTATAAAAAATGAAAAATGAATTCGCAAGATATCAAAACTCATAGAACACAAAAATGTCAAATTTGAATTTTTCTATGATAATATTTCTCTTATATAATATATGATCGGAACTTAATTATATGTTTTCTTCCATCATCCGTAATTTTATAAAGTTAAGGAATCGCTCTTTTATTTAATCCGCCACATTACTTTTGTTAAAAGCCTATTTAGCGCGTTCTTTAAGCATTTATTTATTACGAAATCCAAATTTATCAATTATTTATCTTACTAGCAGGCTACGCCCGCTTCGCTGGTCACTATATTTAAATGAATTTTCGAAAGAATTGAATTAATATTTATTTTTTTACATCACATTAGAGACAAAAACTTAAGGAAAAAAAAAAAAATAAAGAATAAAAAAGAAACTGAAATTGCTCCAAACCTTGCTTCGGGTACCCGCTGTCTACGGCAGCTCTTTTCCCGCCCGTGCTGCATCGAGGGGTCCAGGTTCCCACTGTCTGCAGGGGCACTTTTTTTCTACTGCATTGCGATTTTATTTTCAATAAATAAAAAAAAAAAAAAAAAAAAAAAAATCGCCTTCAAATGAATAAAAATAAGTTGCGGAATAGCCGTTGCTAAGATACGCAGACGATTGAAGCAAAAGAATAAATCTATGAAAAATGAAAAAAAGAAGCCAATATTTAAAATCGGAAAAACATTAATTTAAAAAATTCAAATTTGAAATTCGAAAAAATCTCGATGAGGTGCCCACCTGCAGGGTCCCAGGTACCTATATGCCAAAATCTAAAAATTTAATATGTTTAATTTTTTCTACTGTATGTGGATAACTATTTAATTTCAATAAATATAATAAAAAAGATTTCTTCCTGAAATGAATTTAAATAAATAATTGTTTAATAGCCGTTGCTAAGATACGCAGACTTTTGAAACGAAAGAAATTTATTAAAAAATGAAGCATTAAAGGTAATATTTAAAATCGAAAAAACATTAATTTAAAAAATTCAAATTCGAAATTCGAAAAAATCTCGATGAGGTGCACACATGCATGGTCCCAGGTACCTATATGCCAAATTTGGAAGCTCTGCGATCAATAGTGTGAGCACCAGAGCGCAGACAGACACACACACACACAGACACACACACAGACACTTCTCTTTATTTATATAGATTAATAAATATGTTTCTTGTAAATATTTTTAAAATTTTTAAGAAAAAATTGTCTTTTAATTTATTTCAATCCATTTTTATATTTAAAAAAAAGTAAATAAACAAATCAAATAAAATAAAAACAGAATTTATTACTATTTAATGTCTTATTAAATGACAAAATTAAATTCATTGAAAACGAGCACCATCTCTTGACGAATTCACAGAATTTTTGGGCAAAATATTACAAAATTGAAAATAACTTCCCTGTATATTGACCAAAAATTTTTTTATTGCAAAACGCACTAGTACAGGTCAGAAGGAATGACCATGCAAATTTTTAGCTCATTAGCTTCAGAACTCTAGGCTCAATCGCTGTCTATCTTAACCCTTTGCTCACAATCATCACTTGATTTGGTGTGCTAATGTTTAATATATTTAACAAACGTCCTTCTTTGAAGTATAAAGTTAAAAAAATTGTTAAATAAAAAGTTTTAAGAATTAAATTGTGTGTGAAATCATTTATGTTAATGATAAGTCATTCAGTATATAAGAGAAAAATCACCTGGTGCTGCTGTTTCGCCGGAACGAAAAAAGTCTCGAATGCAAAGGGTTAACAAGGAAAAGAAGGAGGAGAAGAAGAAGAAGAATGTAACTGGCAAATTTCGGGTTTTCAAAGTTATATAACTCAGGACCCTTAATTCGGATCGACATGCAAATTTGTATGTTTTGTCTTAAGGGTATGCTCAAGGTCTGTGCAAAAAATAATAGGTTTTGGGGATCAGGGAGCTGAGATACGGCGAAACGCTATCGCGTTCCTTGATAGGATTACATATATTTTTTTGCACCATGTAGTGTGTACATTTAAAATATTTAAAAATCATTACGTCTCGTAATTAAATTAAATTTTAATCACATTAAAAACTGAGACAGTCAATATGCACTAAAAATATACAATTTAAAAATTTAATTGTCTCAGTTTTTAATGTGATTAAAATTTAGTGTGTACATATCTTTCAGAAGATATACAGGGCTGCCAATATTTAAGCCATAACATTCTTTTTTATTGTTAGGGGAAATGCTTTACTATAATATTTTATAATTAAATTCACATTGACAGTACTTTGTAGGAAGTGATGTCATATATAGTTTTTCTATTTATAGTTTTTTCTTTTTTTCCGACTTTCTTTTTTTTAAGTGAAATGTCGAAAATTATATTAGATGTTTTAACTTGAAATACGTTTAAATAATGATGCGACGAGTTTTGAAACATTATGGTCGAATTCGACGAATTCGACCGATGATCGTCGAATTCGATGGGTTCCAGCTAGTTTTTATAAAGCTAAGATTAAAAAACTAATTAATTGTTTTCAAATTAGTTTCAATTAATTAGTTTCAAAATTCCAACATAAGTACTTATGAAATTTAACCATAATTTTTCGTCTACCCTATGATGGGAAGGAATTTAAAAAAAATTTAAACATTTCTGAACAATATTTATAAAATATTTATATATATATCCTGAAAGAAAAAACGACGGTGAAACATGTTCAGAAAAGAAGATTGATGTGGTCTTTTTATCTTTTAATTTAGACGCCTCAAAACATAAATTATACCATAGGTACTATTTACAAAATAATTCCATGATTGAGACGCATTTTGTCTCTATGATTTATATTTAAAACATTTTTTTATCCTTCTACCCGGCATAAAAATTCAACCGCACAATTTAAAAAAAAAAAAAAAAAAAAAAAAATCGTATATAATTTTTTTTTTTTATAGAAGGAAAAAAATCCCTTTCATTATTTGCCCTGAATGGAAAAAGACTGGATATTGAACAAAAATGGTAAGTTTTCCTTCAAAGATCGCTCGATCACTGTACATGTACAACATTATATACAGTCGGCAGCAAAAATATTCGAGCACTAGCCAATAATTCCGATGCCAAAAAAATACACTTAATACTGTTTGTTAAATAAATCCTTGTCGGATCATGTTTTTAGACTGACTAAGGACATATCTCGACAAATATTTATTTAGCAAAGCAGTATTAAGTGTACTTTTTTTAGACAGGGATTATTGCTAGTGCTCGGATACTTTTGCTGCCGACTGTACTATTGCCAGAGCCTGGCACTTTCCTTGCAATTAAAATCTGGAAACAGTTGTTTTAGTTCATTTTCAGAGAGTCATTTAAATCATTTTCAAAACGCCGCCCAGACGGTGGAGTGGTTAGCGTCCCTGACTTCTACACAGTTGGGCCCGGGTTCGAATCTCGGAGAAGGCATGGATGTATGTATTGTCCTTGTTCATATTCTTGTATCTGTTCTTGTAATAAAAACTTGTAAACCCTTGTGGTTTGGATTATTCGAGATATAAGCGGTCCTAGAGGCAAGCAATAAATCTCATGTACTCATCAAAACCAAACCAAACCAATCATTTTCAAAACGTGATGGTATGGCATTTAACAGATTGAATAAACATGGCGGATAGACCGGTGTGGTTCAATATCCAGTCTCTTATAATGTAAGTTGTCTATCTCTCATTATCGAGACTGGACATCGATCCGCCATGTTTGTTCAAACAGTAATGTAAGATACCGGAACGTTATGAAAATATTGTAAAGGCATAACCACCTTAATTAGATGCCTGTCGCGTGGCTCTTAAACTTGGCAACAGGTCAAACGGCAGACAGCGCCACCTGGGGCAGATTGCGTGACATTTTTATTCAATTGTCACCAATAATTTTAAGAAGTGATATGTGATATATATAATCGACATTTTTCCCGTTCTATTTGCCCTTTTTGTATTTCAAATCCCCCTTTTAAAAATTTTTGGTGACATTTGAATAAAAAAGTCGCGCAATCTCTACCAGGTGGCGCTGTCTACCGCTTGAACTGTTGCCAAGCTTAAGAGCTACGCGACAGGCATCTAGTTAAGGAGGCTATGGCAAAGGTTACTTTGCGTGGCTCTATGACGATACTAAATAGAACCCTTTTCTCGAAATTGTTATTAAAAGGAAAGTTTCAGATGCTGGTAAAATTATATTACGATGCATGGCGTTCGAGCTGCTTTTTAACCAACGTCCGCCACTGTTGTTCAATGTCAGTCTCTCTCTACTCAGAATCACTTTCTTTCATGAATAACAAGCGCCATCTTGTTAAATACAGAATTAAGTTAAATTCAAAACACAATAATTAAGAAAATAACATAAAACACCCAACTCAATAAAACTATTATAATATATGTATATACCATAGCTGCCAACATTTTAAACTTTTAATTCAAAATTGACACCAGTATTTTAAATAGAATATGTTATATATTTTTCCGACGAATTTCGAATATATTTATTAATATTACCTAAAACAGCTATAAAAATTTTCCGGTTTAAAGTCTCCTTTGAAAAGCGGGAGACTTGGCATATATATATATATATATATATATATATATATATATATACAGTCGGCAGCAAAATTATTCCAGTGCTAGTAATAATTCCTGTTAAAAAAAGTACACTTAATTACTGTTTTGTTAAGTAAATCCATGTCGAATCATGTTCTTAGGCTGACTAAGAACATGATTCGACAAAGGATTTATTTAACAAAGCAGGATTAAGTGTAATTTTTTATATAGGAATTATTGCTAGCACTCGAATAATTTTGCTGCCGAGTATATATTACATAAAAAAAAAAAAAAAAAAAAAAAAAACTAATAATTAGAAGTGTTTTAAACGAATTATCTAATTATTTATATTCCCTGCAATCTGAAATGAATTTAAAGTTAAAAAATAAGGTAGAAACCCTGAATGGAGAGTGGTTTCTAAGATAATTTGTTACGTGCTGTTCTCTGTGTGCATTTTTAGAAAATACTCTCTTTATCCTACAATAGTATAAAATCAATATTTAAGGAGTAGATGCCGATATCACACCTTTTTTATAATCCATTACAGTATATGTCATACAAACAGGCTCTCATACCACAAAAACAATTACATAATAATCAAGAAAATAAATTACCCTTTTCATCCACAGATTCTGAAAATGAATCTTTTTGCTGTACAGGTAATCGATTAGCGAGTTTCAGATCATATTTTCCCTCATATCCCATACTATAATTAAGTTCTAATCCATTATCCCACCGAACTTGAACCAACCCTATAGTATTAAGTTCTGCAGTAACCGTTCCTTCACCAGGAGGAGGACCATCCTAGAATAAAAATGTTATATTAAAACCAATGTAACATTTAAAATGAGATAAAAAATACAAAAATTTAAAACTTTAAAAATACATTTCAATTTAAAACATTAAACCTTATACCGGAACATCGGTCTCAGAGACCGTTAAAGGTTAGGCTTAGTGTAGGGACTTGCGGATGCATATTCCTAGAATAGAGTACCGGCACGTTTGGCGATAAATGTTGAAGACGCCAAGTCTATCTAACTGGAACACTAGTGCGACGTAAAATACACTCAACCTGTAGAGGATGGCATATCTCAGAACAACCCTAATGAGTCCCGGAGCGTTGCCAATGGTTCACAGCGTGGCACTAGTTCAACGTAAAATCCGTTCAAACAAGGAAGCTACCCTTTGGGGTTGGAAAAGTGAGCAGGGCCCGGAGCCGCTTAGTGTTGACGGTTGGGTGGTTGGTTGGATGGATTTTACGTCGCACTAGTGCTGCGCAATGGGCAATCCCCTTAATGTTGAAAAAAGGCATGTAAAATGTTATGAGAATATTAAGAATCTCAATTTTTGAGCGCTAACAGACTCATTACGTAGAAATGTCAATAATTGCAATTTCTTTCTAAAAGTTTTGTTTTTTAAGTTTGATTGCTTTTCTTAGTACAGTCGGTAACAAAAGTCTCCGAACACTAGCAAAAATTCCTATGTAAAAAAAGTACACTTAATACAGTTTTGTCAAATAAACCCTGTTTCTAGACTGACTAAGAACATGATTCGATAAGGATTTATTTAACAAAACTGTATTAAGTGTACTTTTTTTACATTGGAATTTTTCCTAGTGTTCGGAGACTTTTGGTACCGATTGTAACTCAATAGTTGAAACAGGGTGACAAAATTTCTTCGAATCCGAGTGCAGACTCATTTCCTGCAGTTCGAAAAATAATAAGAAATTGTTTATTTATAACTTTTTATTAGTGTGGTTATTTAGAATTCAAAAATTAACGCCTTAATTACATTCTTTTAATAATTTTAATGCTTCGTATTTATAAAATTACTCTAAACTGGTCACTATAATCATATTAAGAAAGAATAATTTCAGAAACCAGATGATTCAATCATAAAATATACCAAATTATAGCTCTGGGGGTCACCTAAGAGGGGGAGGATCAAAATTAAGATGGCATGTCTCCGGACCATCCTTAGGGGTGCGTCCCAGATCGTCGCCAATTACCCATTGCTCAGTACTAATGCGGCATTAAATCCAATCAACCATATGATACCCTGTCGTCCCTGTAATACGTCATGATTGAGAAAGTTATGGCTGCAAGAAATCACAATTTATCGCCACGAAATTTTGCTAAATACATTCAGTACCTTCTTCTAAAAATAGCGGTCTGTGAGACCGATGTTCCCGATAAGCATGATGAAAACATGTTCCGGGCAAAGGGTTAAAACACAAGACAGACGTTTCGGCTGTCAAACATGCAAGCAAACATTCAGTGTCAAACTTACAAGCACAACATTTACAAAAATTCTTAATACATCATAGCAAGATTAAATATTCAGGAGGAATAGCTTTAGCCTCGTTCAAGGCAGAATGTTGCATTTTAGTAAAAGCGCCCTCTAGAAAAATACGGGATTCATAAATATTTACATTAGAAGCTAAAATTTTAATGTTTTCAAAATCCGGAATATGATCACTATTGAGAGAATGGATTACGAGTTTTGATTTTAAATCTCCTGTTTTATATGAGCGTTTATGTTCCTTTAATCTAATTTCACCTGTTCTGCCAGTTTCACCAATATATGTAGATTTATCTCATTTTAAATGTTACATTGGTTTTAATTTATTAATGAGACGTATAAATTCTGTTTAATTTTATTAGAAAACGATATACTGTAAAAGCAAATATAAGGTAGTTACACAATGTAAATCTAAATCCAGCCAAAAAGTACAAAATAACTTGTTTGATTAGGAAATTTCAATATAGAAACAATTTATTAAAAGTTTTAAATAACTTACATGGTTACCACAATTCCAGTCTTCTCCTCTTACAACACGAGTTCCAATTCTCATTGCTCGGGCTAATGAAGGGCCAGGCTTAAAAAAATTGTCTGACACAGAGCACATATTCTGTTCCCCGAATGTACTATCCAGAAGCAATATAGATCCTTATGTTAAATGAAATAATTAAAGAATTTTTTTTTATGATATAATAATAATCAGATATAGTTTTACATATTAAAAAACTAAGTAAGATATTTAAAAATAAGATTTGAATAATCTTTTATGATTTGAACGAGAAAGCTTTCTACAATCATAGCCTGCCCTAAAGCTAAATGCTGGACATATTAATACTTAGAGAAATCAAAACAGTGACTGTCAAATCTAGAACTCCTACATAGATAGGCTGACGCATCCGCCATTTTCTAGTCCACAAGACCAGCTGACGATTTATTATTGGTGGTTTTTCGGCAATAAATTGCACGAATAACTCCAGAAAAGAGCACCGCCTGTTTATATTTTCTTCTAATCCAGGAAGGAGAAAAAAGTGGATTATAAATTGCAGATGTAACTCGTGGATACCCGGAGCAGGAGCACAACTTTGTAGCGTAAGATTTCCTTTATTTTCAAATTATTTCATTTTATTTTCAAAGTTGTTTGACAAATTTAATATGTATGTACAGTTTTTTTAATTTATTACTTTAAATTCTTTTAAAATTAACTTTAATATTACATTTCTTTTAACCTGAAGGGTTGCAGTTTTGAGAATGTTGGCGATGTTCATAAAATTGCCAACTTGTTTGTTTCGTGATAAGAAGTTCTAGGTCACTTGATCTGTATAGAAGTTTAAAGGCGATAACAACGCTAATCAGGTAACCTAGCTTTTTCTACCGCCAACACTTTCCCAGACGGGCTTGAAAATGGCGGACACTGCGCCAGCTCTTATCATATAGGAGTCTTAGTTAGATCTAAGTTATTGGTCATTCTTCAAGGTTTAGTATTTACCACTCCAAACTCTTAATTTCACGTGTTCTTCAACAGGCCTTTTTCGTTTTCAAATATTGAAAAACTCTTAATAACCAAATTTCTTTGTCTAACCAAATACATTGCTTACTTCATTGTTTTATGGTGTTTTATATTTACATATAATTTTATTTCTTTTATTCTATCGTACTCTTGGAATAAAGGCCATTCAAACAATTTTAATACTTTATCTTTACGTCAAAAAAGCAAAAAAGCAAAAAAGCAAAAAAAAAAAAAAAAAAAAAAAAATCCTGGTATGAAAAGACCACATGACTTCCGTTACCCACTATTACACGTATTATATGCATTTTTTGAAGATGTGATCAGAAGACATAAAATTGACCTAACGAAGTAGAAACCTAAAATATTTCCGTTAAGAGAAACTTAATAAACGTGTACAGTCGGTAACAACAGTCTCCGAATACTAGTAAAAATTCCTATGTAAAAAAAGTACACTTAATACAATTTTGTTAAATAAATCCTTGTCGAATCCTGTTTTTAGACTGACTAAGAACAGGATTCGACAAGGATTTATTTAACAAAACTATATTAAGCTACTTTTTTTATATAAAAATTTTTGCTAGTGTTCGGAGACTTTCGTTACCAACTGTAAATATATATAAGACAAAGTTTACACAGCGAGTTAAAAAATAATAATAAAAAAAAAAAGTACAGTTATTTTTTAAACATCAGTTTCCGAGATCTAAAATTGACCTACCTAAGAAGAAAGACTGTTAATTTTTCTGTAATAACCATGTAATACATGAAAAAGAATATCTAAAATGGATTTATGTAACAATTTTCATTTAAATCGATAGAGACGTTTTTGTGATACCAACTTTTAACAAAACTTGGCTTATTTAATTATTGACCGGAAAACAATAATTACAAACAAAAGGATATTTAAAAGTGAGTTAATATATGGTGAGATTAAAAAAAATCCATACAGCCGTTTTTAAAGGAACCCACTAGCGAAAGTTGAAATTGATCTACTTATGCAGGAAACCTATCAATTTTCCTGAACTAACTATATCATTCGAAAGTACATCTAATAGAGTGACTATATAGCAACTTTGAAGAAAATCGTTACAGCCGTGTTTAAGATATGAACTTACGGACCCACTTCTGTTTTTCTAATTTTCACCAAAATTTAGAAAATTCATCTGCACACCAGACCTGTCTCGATTCTGAAGTTTCATAATTTTATCTTTATTAGTTTAGGAGACATGATAGCCAGAAGATTCATATTTACATACACACATACATATTACATACATACATATATACACACACACACTGACCAATCGCGAAAAACTACTTTTTTGGACTCAGGCGACCTTAAAACCTGTAAATCAGCTGAAAACTCGATATCGAATTTTTGGTCCGAATACAATACTTCCATTACCTACGTTAGTCGGATAATAGAAGTAATAAATAATAATTATTATACATATCGTATTTATCAACAGGAAATCTTACCCATTATTACAGAGATTCTCAAAAATCACAGTTCGTATTTCTCTAAAATAAACTGCAATTCTGTTATAGAAAAACTTTTCCCTTTTCTTTACTTTTTCTTACCCACACATATGGTAGAGAAAGTATTGTTTTGGGATCAAATTTTCGAAATTGAGTTTTTGTTAGGTTTGCACGTTTTGAGTTGGCCTAAATGCGAAAATCGTGTTCTTGGTGTTTGGTCTGTGTGTCTATTATCAACATATCTCAAGAAAAAATAGTAGCTGGATGTCCAAACTCGGTATTCTAAATCTGTATCATATAGTGATGCTACAATGAACTTTTTGATGAAGGATTAGCTTTCCGTGGTACAAGATGAATCACATGACATGAACCAATAGGTTGCTATGTTTGACCTTTATCGCTATTATGGCATTTAAAATTTCAGCTCGGCAAATTATCATTATTATTAGGTACATCACAGTCTTATGTTATGACCAAAATAAATTGTTTTTAAAATAATTTTTCACATTTTAAGAAGTAATAAAATACCTTTTTTTTTCATTGTTTCTCAACAAAGTTTAAAAATGTTTATAAAAGAAAAGTTAAACTTTTAAAGAGTTAAATTTAACAACAAATAATAATTTTTCAACTATTTTTAAGCATTTTGTCGGTTAAATTTCGACTATACGAAATAAAAAAAGAAGTAAAAAAAAATCAAAATGATTTAGAACAAAAGAATATTAAACTACATAAGTAAACAAAAACATTGGCGGTTATGATATTTGCCAAGAACAATCTCTAAGCCGTTGCCATAGAAATTTATTGAAAATAAGCTGTTACTAATGGAAACAACGCAATTAGGTTTCATGTCACTTGACTCATGTTGGACCATGTCACTGTTACCTTTTATCACTCTACTTTATTTATCTGGTTGGTTGAAGACATCGGTAGAACGTATAAAAAACTATCCAAATGACGGCGTAATTATCCAAAAACTTCTAAGTTGTAAGAATTTGTAAAATATTTAAAAATAAATTTTCGATTTTCTTCCTTTCCTTGATCTTCTCTGCGAAAGATTAAAATTGCGTAGCTCTAGTGCATTGTTAAATCTATTTAAATCAACCTTCTTCTCATTTCCTATGATTCATAGATAGTTCATATTGGTATTACCCGATTCATAACAAGAGGAATGCGATAGTTTCAGATTAGTTGAAAATTTTTTGAAAAAGCTCAGTAGTTCTGATTTTGGTCTTAACCCTAGATAACTAAACATTCGTCTATTAGTCTATTACACTCAGGCCGTGATTATCCAATAGGCACGAGAAGCATGTGCTTCCCCTGGAAAATTTTGAAAAGGCCCCAAATTAAGCAAAAAAAATGGGCCCCGAATTGTAAGCTTGTGGTCTGATTATAAAACATCACAGTCCTACCTGACTGCACAACTACCATTTCTAGATTATATAGGATATATGCTAATGAAGCTTTTACTCATTCATTTATAATGGAATAATTTCTTATATTGTGGTGAATATAGGCTTTCACCAGTTTATATCTTGGTACAAAAATCAAGTGAATTTGCTTGTCTATGCTTTAAGAAAATTTACTTGTCCTCAATTCCAGGTAATTACAAAATTTAACGAAAAATTTATAAATTTTTCAAGATGTTTGTATGACCAAGTCTTTATTAGTATTTAGTATTGTCTATAGACCATGAAGTCAGTGGGGGCCCCCAAATGGATTTATGCTTCCCCTCAATTGTAAGGTTAATCGGGCCCTGATAGACTACCGACCCCTGCCAGTTTTGCGAATTCGACATGTCCCCGTTGCGCTCATACCACCTCACTCACAGTACAGTCGGTAACAAAAGTCTCCGAACACTAGCAAAAATTCTTATATAAAAAAAGTACACTTAATACAGTTTTGTTAAATAAATCCTTGTCGAATCCTGTTTTTAGATTGACTAAGAACAGGATTCGAGAAGATTTATTAACAAAACTGTATTAAGTGTACTTTTTTTATATAGGAATTTTTGCTAGTTTTCGGAGACTTTTGTTACTGACTGTACTTTCATAACGGGTAAAATGAGTTATCCGAAGGTGATAAGCACTGCTGTAACACTTGTTGCTTTTCGAGATTTGCTGTAATCGTCGTCTAACAATCGAGTGTTTACTGATCATCAAAATAAATATTGAAGATATTTTGAATATTGAAAACCCCGGAGAAAACACGACTAAAAGAGGGGCGAACAAATGCAGAATGACAAAATACGTATTCGACTGCTGCAACAAGGCTATTTGTTGAAAGCTCACTTTTGACATCTGCCAAGAGTGCAAATGATAATTTTTACCACTTTTCTACTTTTTAATTAAAATATTATAATACTTTTTAGTACGACAGGACTATTTCTTTCAATCTACCATTTTGCTTCGTTACCAATTTGTAGTGCTCCACTTCGAAAATGCCTGACAATATCCAATTTTACCATTTAAATTCTTAGGCCCACCAGCGGCCGAGCGGTTCTGCGCTCAAAGCTGGTAGATGGGAGGTGCCGGGTTCGATCCCAGGTCGCGCTCATCGACCTAGCCGTTCGGAGTTTTCCGTGGTTTCCTCCGAAACTCGCGTAAATACGGGCTAGGACCCCTTAGAAAGACCCCCACGGAGGGCATTCCCCCTCTAGGCCTAGGACACATTAGGAGTCAATCGGCCTTAAATCCTACAACCAACCAACCATTTAAATTCTTATTCTATCTTAAAATAGTTTGTGAAATCCGTAAAAACTTATACACACACACACACATATATATATATTTTCCACTTTCAATCGATGAGGATTGAACTCACATCGTAGTTGTGCACTCTGACCACTAGGCCAACGGGTTATTCGCTGAATACTTCCTGATTATTTAGACTAATATTTTCAGATATTTTATTTATTTATTTATTTTCACTTCCCATCGGTGAGGATCGAACTCACAACCTCGGGTTCGTAGTTGTGTACACTCACCACAGAGCCAACGGTGCTTGGCTGAATATTTTCTGACTATTTAGACTAGTGTTTCAGATTTTTCTTTTGAAAGGGTTTTAAAATACAAATATAAGTAGTCCTGTCGTACTGAATTAAATTTTATCATAGGCAGAATTTCATAGTTTTTTTTTTTTTTTTTTAAGTTATTCTAATTTGTTTGAAATAAATAAAGGAAATATAAAAATATACTTGTTTTGTAGTCTATGAGTCGCATGATTACTTACAGAGTAACGATGATATATCTTTGTTTGTCTAAAATTAAAGAAACTGTTTTGTGTTTTAGTATTTAAGATTAAAAGATATCTCACCAAGATTTATAATTATGTTAAAAAACTTTTTGTAAATTCTTTTGAAAAAAAAAAAAAAAAAAAAAAAAAAATCTAGAAAAACTTATTGATAAATTGGTTTCTGTTTTCAGTACGACAAATAGTCTTTCAATCGACTGTTTTAGTGTCGTTATCAATTTTTATTTGTCACCTTGAATGAGCGTGCAAACATTTTTGTTTTTATCCAAATATATAAAGCTGGTTGTTCGTCATTGTGTATATTCGGATTATAAGATTTTATCCAAAATTGGTACATTTATTAATCGGTACAAAATCTAGCTAAAGCCGTATTTTTTAGTTAGATCGGATAATTGGTTTAAAAGGTATGAAATAAAAGCCCCATTTAGGCTTAAAATTATTAAAAAGAAAGAAAAATTTGATGTCATTTATTGGCATTTGGCGTTTATTGATAGCATTAGCATATACATCAGATTTGTATGCTTGACTTCCGAAGCCCGCTTGTAAATCCTCGTGAGATAGCCGATGACAGAATTACAGTATGAAGAATTTGTAAAACACCCAGGACCAGCACGGGAATCGAACCCGCTCTCGTACGCTCGAAGGCGACAAGCAGTGTGGTGACATAACCGTTGTTGTGGTGACATAAAAGTTGATGGAAAAAATTAAATTAAATCAAATTAAATTAAATTAAATAAATAAATAAAATTAAAACGCGTCTGTTTTTGTTTATCAAAGTAAAAGATATAAAATTCTGCACAAAGCAGAATTTAATTTAGTACGACTGGACTTATTTTTCTTTATTCATTCGTAATAAAGACATTCAGTAATTGTATTTCATTCCCTGACATCGGTTACTGTATTCCTTTCTTTAAATTTATTTGGTATAGCTTTAGCGTAGGAGCCTCTAGGCCAGGCCTGTCCAACCCAAAACACTTGGTGGGCCGCATTGGAAATATATTCTATCCATTCGGGCCGCACCATAAGTACAGTCATAACAACCCCCCCCCCTTCCTTTCCCGACTGATTTCGCCGTAAATTAGTGTAGAGCCATGCAGCTGGTGCCGATCGATTAGTAACAAGGCCTAGTTTAGACGGTTTAGTTACATTTTGCTATATATATTAAAATTGGCATCAACTTCATTTTTTTCAAAAGCTACCACCAATTTCGACAAGTTTTTTGGATTATTTGGATTAAATCAGCCCAGAAAATAGTATAGTTTATATATTTCTCGCAATTTTTCACAGAGTTATAATTTGTTAAAATATGGAGATGCCAATGTTAAATATATGTAATAAACATTAATTTATATCTTCCCCAAAAAATTAATATATTAAAATTTCCCTTTTTTACTTCCTTATACAAAGTATAAAGAAGTATAGTGATCCCGATTTGCGAAATGGATTTTGTATTTCACATTGCTCGAAAACGAATGATCGCTGAATGTTGCCAATTTATACGTGTGACTGTCATGATGTCTAGTTGTACACCTGCAAGTTTCGTCTTAACACGAGCTCTCGTTTTAGAGATATAAGAAACTTTACATGATTTTTCGTGACGTCTGTATGTGTGTGTGTCTGTGTGTGTGCGTATGTCGCATAACTCAAAAACTGTTGAACCTAGAAAGTTCCGAATTGGTACATAGGTTTGTTATAACATCTAGTTGTGCACCTCCCTTTTTGGACTTTGTATGATTTTCCGTTTTGGAGATATTTAGGAAAATTAGGTTCATAATGACCAAAAATACATAGATTTTGGCTATAATGTATAAAAAAAAAAAACGGAAATAACTCAAAAACGGTGTGGACAAATCTTGCAATTTAACTGACTTTCCGACTAGCTAGACATTTGAAACTTTCAGAAAAGCTCAGAACCCGTTGACAATGCATTTTTTAAATATTTTTAGCCAACTGTTTCCGATACCTGCTGCCTTCAGCAGCGTTTATGTGATTGAACAGAAAATTTATTTAAATAAACTTCCCGACTAGCTAGACATTTGAAACTTTCAGACTAGATCAGAACACGGTGAAAATGCATTGTTTAAATACTTTTAGCCAACTGTTTAGGGTCCCTGCTGCCTTCGGCAGCGTTACCAGTACAAATCTTGCAATCGATTTTTAACTAACTTCCCGACTAGCTAGACATTTAAAACTTCCGGAAAAGCTCAAAACACGGGGACAATGCATTTTTTAAATATTTTTAGCCAATTGTTTCGGGTCACTGCTGCCTTCGGCAACGTTGATATGGTTCAACAGAAAAATTATTTAACTAACTTCCCGACTAGCTAGACATTTGAAACTTTCAGAATAGTTCAGAACACGGTGAAAATGCATCTTTTAAATACCTTTAGCCAACTGTTCCGGGTTCCTGCTGCCTTCTTCAGTGTTACCAGTACAAATCTTGCAATCGGTTTTTAACTAACTTTCAGAAAACCTCAGAACACGGTGATAATTCATTTTTTTTAAATATTTTTAGCCAACTGTTTCAGATCCAATATCAATGTTTTTTAACATTATGTATATATCTAAAAGTGTATAAGGAAGTCATGTGGTGCCCACATCAGATTTTTTTTACATTAGAATGAAATAACCCAAATATATTCCATGCATATTTGGATTGAAAAACATTTTTTTCAATTATGAAAATTATTAATAAATTCATATTTAAAAAAATTAAAAATTATGACCTACATTAATTTTTGCTCGAATAGAATGGGCATTATCAAAAATGTGGGTTTCTAAATTTACAGTTCATTTCTATCATTATTTTTCGAATTATAGTGTAGTGATATTTCAATTTTCATTGCTCTTAGGGGGCTGTCACTTGTTATCATTTCTGTCATATATTACTTTGCTTGCTCATGATTTAAAATAGTTATTCAAGTAAGTTTAGACGTACGCATCATTTCTGAATTAGCATTACTTTACTTTATATTTAAAATTGTTATACTTCTTTTCCGATATTATCTGAATAGATATAATTACATAAAATATATGTGACATCTTGATTTAATTTTTTTAAATATGGAGATTTATCCTTGATGAATTTTTGCTTGTAACTATGAAAACATGATACAAAGAATACAAACTATACCTTTTTCCGAACCGCCTTGACTTCTGCAATTCGAATATGTAGTCAAATATAGGTGTTACTATTCAGGAAAAAAAAAAGTTTGTGCAAGTTCTAATATGTAGATGACACCCTAAACAAAATTTAGGCATTGATTTAAAAACTAGATGTTATTACCAATCGTTAGGCATCAGCTGCTGGTTTCTACTATAAATTACGGTGAAATTAGTCGGGGAAGGAAATTATTATTATTTTATGACTGTACATATGCATATGTGCATATATGTTTGTGAGTATATGTTTTATATATGCATATACTTTTTTCGGGAAAGGGCAGGATGAAAATTCGGAGCAGAATACATTAATTTAAATGATTTTCATTCATAAATTAACAATAGAATCGTGAAAAAATTATGACTATACATTAAATCTATAATAAAAGAATGAATAATGGATCTAATAATATTTCATTACAACAGTTCTTTAGCTATCATCATAATCATTCAAAGGTGCATTTTTATTTCGAAAATTCAGAACGTATTTATTAATTTTTTATCCCTTAACCAAAGTTGTGAAACTTTAAATATCGTTAGTCTCCTTTCGGGCCGCAAGAAATTACGCGGTGGGCCGCATACGGCCCGCGGGCCGCGGGTTGGCCACCCCTGCTCTAGGCGACTTTTAAATTTCTGTTGTCATATTGGCGAGGAATTAAAATGACTATCACAGTAGCACAAATAAAAATTTTAGCGAGCTATTTCGGTGCCAAATTTTAAATTTCGCCCAAGGGGTTGTATATTGAAGCTGTTCCATTAACACGATTTTTCTCAATTTTTATTTCAAATGTAAAAAAAAAAAAAAAAAAGTTTGATCGCTCTTTTTTTTTTTTTTTTTTTAAAGATAAAAAGAAATATATTTACTTATTTACGTATTTAGATTTGGCATCAATTTGTTTTTTCTTTTTAAACTTTTTAAAGTTACAATGGGGTACTTAATATCTTTGGAACCAATTATCCGATTGAACTAAAAAATACAGCTTTAAATAGATTTTGTCCTGGTTAATAAGTATACCAATTTTTGCTAAAATCTAATAATCCGGACTTAAAATCTGGACATACACAATGACAAACATCCAGCTTTATATAGTTGGATAAAAACAAAGGTGTTTGCACTTTCATTCAAGATGACAGATAACAATTGATAACGATAGCAAAATCAGAGTCTGAAAGAAACAGCTCGACCTGTCGTACTGATAAAGGAATAAATAAATAAATATCTCATGTCAAAAAAAAAAAAAAAAAAAAAAAAAGTACATGGAAATATTTCTTTTAAATAATTTATATAAATTTGAGAAAAATCGTGCTAAAAAATGGAACAATTTAAGTATGTAACCCCTTGGCTAAGTATGAAATCTTGCATCTGCATTTAAATTTGTGTACAATTCTGCGCAGTACTTTCTGAGGTACAACCTTTCCTGGTATTGCGGAAATCGCTGTATAACAGCGCCACTTATTGAGAAATTGGCACCAAAAGTTGATAGGTATTAATTTATGTCATGATGCATGTACATATATATTTATATGCAATTATGTGCAGTCGTTCCGGAGATATAGTCTCTTCAAAGTTTTTCTCACACATACATATATATATATATTCTCTTATATATTCCTCTTTTTAATAAAAAATGTTTTTCTCTATATATATTTTTTTTATTTTTTATTTTTTACCATGTTTTCATTAACTTCTATTCTTATTTGTTTGTGTGTGTGTTTGTTTGTTTGTTTGTCCGGTACAAATCTTGCAATCTATTTTTAACTAACTTCCCTACTAGCTAGACATTTGAAACTTTCACAATAGCTCAGAACCCGGTGACAACACAATACTTCGAAGTCAGATTTTCGAATTTTCGAATAGTTTTCTTTTAATTAATTAAAATATGAAAATGATAAGTTCCTAATAGCAACAAAAATAGTCATTAAAATATTAGTTACTAGCTGACCCGTCCGGCTTCGCACTGATGAACAAATTTTAGTTAAAGATGGATTGATATGTAAAAAATCAAGAAATATATCAGTTTATATGTTATAGTCAGGCAATATTATTAACTGGAAAGTCAAAATATAATTTTACAATTATTTTTTTTTAATTAGTTGTTAAATGTTGGCAATTTTTACTTAATGCTATTTATTTATTTATTTATTTATTTCATAAAAAGAAACATTTCTTTACTCATGAATAAAAAATATTGAAAAATAAACCTATGACATGAAAATGTTTTTGATAAAATTGACGTCATAATAGCTTTAATTATTATTTATTTTTTTATTTCGCAAATATATTTAATTTTTTCCATAATTGATTTTTATTTTAATAATGTATATTAAAGGAGAAATCAATAATATGAAACAATATTCGTACAATATATACTATTACAGAATCTGGTGTGAAACAACCACACGACTTCCATTACCCACTATTACACGTAATATATACAATTTTTTGGAGATATTACTTGCATTTTTTGAGATTTCCGAGTAAGAGAAACTTGATACACGTATAAAGACACATACAACAGAGTTTGCATAGCGAGTTAAAAAATAAGGGGAAAAAAATAGATAGTTATTTTTTTAAACACGAATTTCCGAGATCTAAAACTGAACTACCTAATCAGGATGACCGTTAATATTCCTGTAATAAGCACGTAATACTTGAGAAAGGTTATCTAAATTGGATTAAAGAAAAAATTTTCAAGAATACGTTAGAGTCGTTTTTGAGATACCAACTTTTACCAAAACTTAATATACTCAATTATTGACCTAAAAACAATAATTACATACAAAAGGATATTTAATAGGAAGTTAACATGGCGAGTTTGAAAAAAATCCGTACAGGCGTTTTTAAAGGAACGCACTTGCGAAGTCTGAAATTGAGCTGTTTATAGAGGACGCCTATCAATTTTCCTGAACTAAGCAACTTTTCAATCGAAAGGGCATCTAATATATTATTTATATAGCAACTTTGAAGAAAATCATTAGAGGTGTTTTTGAATATGGGCTTAGGGTCCCATTTCTGGTTTTCGATGACCCAATTCCGGTTTTTCAATTTTCACGAAAATTTGGAAAATTTATCTGTACACCAGACCTGAATCACTTGTGAAGTTTAGTAGTTCTATTTTTATTAGTTTTGGAGATATGACAGCCAGAAGATTACACACACACGTGCACATATACACACACACTGACCAATTGCCAAAACCTATACAATACTTCCACTACCTACGGTAGTAGGGTAATTGAAGTAAACACATACATCTCGTATTTACTACGATAATATACAGATTTTCGTATTACGTTTTCGATCGCCAAATACAAAAATCGCCAATGACGATAGATATCAAATCTATGCTTTGTTTTCAATTAAAATATTGAAAATTTTAATTAAAAATTTATTTTACCAAAATTTATTATAGCTTCTAGCACTTAGAGAGAGACAGTGTAACTTTTGATTATTGAAAGAAAAAAAAAAGCAATCGGCTTTTTAGTTCTAGCGATCGTTCTCTACATATGCATATAAACCTTTCTTTTTTTTATATTAGTATAGCTATAGAGCATAGGTATATTAAATAGGTTTCCAGTCAACATAATGTAACTCAAATAATTAAATGCTATTTACATTTCAGTAATGGCTGTATGCGCTATGTATATTGAGCTACTTGCCATAACTGTTAGTTGCTAAAAATAGTCGCCAAATAAATTTAAACATCTCAATACGCAAGCGAAGTATGACATTACTGACCGCCCGTGGATGCAAGAAAAAGATTTTCCATGTTAATCGCTCATTGGATTTTTTTTTTTTTTTTTTTTTTTTTTTTTTTTAATTCTAGAAGAATTATTTCCCGATTTTAATCCTCATATTTGGGTATAGATATGTATTAGTTATTGTATGCATGCGTTAGATTGAGTTATTTTGCTGTCAAATTGACAAAATTTTAATTTTAAATTTCAAAACTGTCACCCTTGGCGTTTTTTGTATTTGGCGATCAAAAACGTAATACGAAAATATACATGCCAGATGTATATTTTCGTAATATGTATTGTACGAAATATTGTTTCATATTATTCGTTACACTCTTAATGTAAGTTTTTAAAATAACCATGATTTTTGAAAGGAATTAAATTATATTCGCCAGATAATTTGGCGATATTTTTTTTTTTCTGCCAAGGATGACGGATATCAAATCTATTCCGCTGCAACATATTAGTATATTATATCAGATACTTTATTTAGACATTTGAAAACAAATTTGACTTCAAATTATGATAGAATATTTATCCTTTCCCTTTTAATTAGTTTATTAGTTGGATGTTTATTGTGTAAATATCATCCTTTGAAATGAAATGTTTATGTTTTCAATCGAATATGGAAATTTGCCATTTTTTTTTCTAGAGTTTTGAAATTTAAAATTCCAATTTTATCAATTTTACAACAAAAACAATTTAATCTAACGGATACACATGATAACTAATACATATCTATATCCAAATATGGGGATTAAAATGGGGAAATAATTTTCCTCGATCTTTATTATTTTTTTACAAAAATCCAGTTCACTTTTTATATTATTGTTCGCGTGAAAATATATTTTATTATATGTCTAAAAATAAATTAATTCGTAAATCTTTTTGGCAACAATTATAAATTAAAATAAATAATATTATAAAATAGAATTTCTTATTTTATTTTATTTTATTTATTTATTTTTAAATTCCAATTTCGTTTACACACATCAGTTTAAACCACGGAGTAATAAAGACTCCGTGGTTTAAACATTGATGCTTAGATATTATATCATATCATATCAAATTAAATTATTAGAAAAATAAACACTTTTAATTCTAAAATGACGTTAGATTTAACGTGTAAGTTTAACAATTAAAAAAGCTTTATATGAATTTCAATTTAATGCACGTGCAAATATATTTCTTTTCTTTTCACGTCAAGATATTTTAAAAACGAAATGAATATGTAAATGTTTCTTTTATGTTGGCAGCAGCTAATTTTTTTAATATTTCATTATTTCCATTTCTATTACGGCTTCTATGGGGATTTTAATTAAAATGCTCAGATTTTAAACTAAAATTTATTTTATCAAAATTAAATATAGCCTATAACAATATGGCATACTGTAGCTTTCGGTCAGTGAAAGAAGTTTTTAAATCGGTTCAGTAGTTTCAGAGATTACCCTCCACAAACAAACAATTTTTTGCGCTTTATATAATGATATAGATAATTTAATTGTTGCCAAAATAAATTTACGAGTTCATTTTCTTTCGACATAAAAATAAATATATTTAATTAAACGTGAGCGTTAAAAAACTGTAAAAAGTTAAATTATGCATCTGGCAAAAATTGACGGCATTATCACTTTAAAGATTTCCTACACATTGATAAAGTGCTAATGTAGTTCATGATGCAAATATGTGTTATTCTAAAAGGATTAATATTTTATTTTTAAAACCAACTTTTTACTTCCATTGCCCTACTACCGTAGGTAATGGAAGTATTGTATTCGGTCTGAAAATTCGATATCGGGTTTTCACCTGATTTACACGTTTTAAGGTCCCCTGAGTCCAAAAAAGTGGTTTTTGGCAATTGGTCAGTGTGTATGTATGTGTGTGTGTGTGTATGTATGTATGTATGTATGTGGAGAATCTTCTGGCTATTATAGCTCAGAAACTAATAAAGATAGATCTACGAAACTTTAGAACTGAAATACGTCTGGTGTACAGATGAAATTTCCAAATTTTGGTGAAAATTGAAAAACCGGAAGTGGGACATCGGAAACCGGAAGTGGGACCGTAAGTCCGTATCTCAAAAACGGCTCTAACGATTTTCTTCAAACTTGCTATATAAACACTCTATTAGATGTCCTTTCGAATGATATAGTTGGTTAGTTCAGGAAAATTGATAGGCGGCCTGTATAAATAGCTCAATTTCAGGCCTCGCAAAGGCGTTCCTTTAAAAACGGTTGTACGGATTTTTTTCAAACTCGCCATTTTAACTCACTTTTAAATATGCTTTTGTATGTAATTATTGTTTTCCTGTGAATAATTGAGTTTAACCGGAAGTGGGACATCGGAAACCGGAAGTGGGACCGTAAGTCCTTATCTCAAAAATGGCTCTAACGATTTTCTTCAAACTTGCTATATAAACACTCTATTAGATGTCCTTTCAAATGATATAGTTGGTTAGGTCAGGAAAATTGATAGGCGTCCTGTATAAATAGTTCAAGTTCAGGCCTAGCAAAGGCGTTCCTTTAAAAACGGTTGTACGGATTTTTTTTAAACTCGCCATTTTAACTCACCTTTAAATATACTTTTGTATGTAATTATTTTTTTCCGGTCAATAATTGATTTTTTGTAAAAGTTGGTATCTCAAAAACGGCTCTAACGATTTTCTCTTTAGGTCACTTTTATGTTTTCTGATCACATTATCTCTCAAAAATGCATATAATACATGTAATAGCGGGTAATGGAAGTCGTGTGGTTGTTTCACACCAGATTTTTTTTTAATTCAAATTTCCCGTAACTCTTTAACCAATCTTAGAACGTCCATCTTTGGAATAACGATAATAAGGATTTTCTCGCCAAAAGTCGCAAAGTTCAAAAAGTCGCCAAATTTGGCGCCAAATCCATTACCTGCCTATTGGAGCTTTCTAATGCGTTTTAAAGGGGAAATTGAGCTATTTTAACGCGAAAAAGAGCTGGAAATGCAGAAAATTGACATTTTATCAACTTACTTATATTTCTTTTAACCTTTTCCTTACGGCAGGTCCGACAGTTGGACCCCAAACTTCACGTAGACCAAAGCCCGGCTATGTTACAACAGTTGTACCCTAGATTTCTCTTCCCTCTCAGAGAAAGGGTGCGTCAATCACTCGAGATGGACAAAGCATTTTCTATTATTCCTGCGGGAGTGTCGCAACGCCTACTCTCTATCGCGATGATAACGAAATCTTTGCGTTTGGCAGTGTGGACAACTCTTGGTTTATTTATTGGCGACATATAGGCTTTCCTTTTTTTATGCTACTCCGAATATCTTTCTCGTTTCTTATTCTTTCCAGATTTTAGATGTGTTTGACTGCAATTCATTTTCAGTAATTTTAATTTTATTTCTTTTATGACTCTAAGATTTAAGGCTCCTACTCAGATGGGGGAGTAAACTTCATTGAGATTTTTTACAATTTTCGCACATAATTTTTTTTAATTAATTAATTCTTTATTTATTATGCATAGATTTCTCTGTTTCATTTTCTTACTTTTTTACTTTCATTTCAATCCTCTGCGTTCCTTAGCAACGGCTGTTTTACTATTTATTTAATTATTATTCTTTAATTAGCTAATTTCTTTAAAAGATGATTTTTTTTTTCTTTCACGTTGTTGTATTTATCGAAATCAAACTACAATATAGCAGAGAGGATTATAAATTTATTAAATTTAAATTTAACTAAAAAATATTACAAATAAATTTATGTATTTTTTTATAATACAATTAATAGCAATAAAATTATAAATTCATTGTAGCTGTAATTTTATTATTACAGAATGAGGGCTAGAAAATTCATATTATTTTATGGTTTCAAAACTAAAATATTTAATGGATTCTATGATATCGCCACTGTTGTCCGATAAATATCTAAAATAATGTGCTCGGGTAAAAGCTAGTAGGAATCCGCACCTGAAGTAGCGAGGGTGTGGAAAGCGATACAGACAATAGGTACACAAAGCAAAATTATAAACGATTTCAAAAAGCTTTTTTTTTTTAAATTTTTTATTGTTATTATTTTTTTTTATTATCATTATTATTATTTTTTTCAATTTAATAATATATAGAGGTCAATGAAGCTGGTAATGCCTGCTAGTATAAAATAAAAAAAATGTAATTAAAATATGCAAATTTCATAATTCAATTATAATTTTGATTATGTAATTTTTAAGGCAAGCCACTTTGCTGCAGAAAGTCTGTATAAACCTAATAATAAATTTAAAAAAAAAAAAAAAAATATTGTGTACAAAATTTCTAACATACGGAAATTTATTTTTTCTCATGTTAACAGTTGTTTTCTTCATGTTAACAGTTGCTCAGAGGTTCTGCTTCCAAAGCTGATAGACGGGAGTTCTCGGGTTCGATACCAGGTCGAGTTCGTCGCCTTAGCCGTTCGTATTTTTCCGTGGTTTTCTCTTAAACTTGCTTAAATTGGGCTAGGGCCCTTTAAACACATTCTCAAGACTAGAATCCTACCGTCCATGATCCTAAAACCAACATCATTTCCCGCCCCCCCTTATTTTTTAATGTATTTTGTTTTAAATTTCTTTTTCTTTTTTTATTTCTTCTTCTTATTTTTTATTTTAATAAATTCTTGAAGTTTCACATTAAATATTTGTTTTTGGGATTGCTTTGATGTTATAATGTATTAATATGATTATTATTTTTAATAAAATTTTTAATTATCCATAGAAACTCCGAAAATAAAAATTGGGTTGTGCAAGATTAAATGCGAATTATACAAGCTGATCGTAAGATTATTATTGCTTTTTAATTAAGTTGCTTAACTTTTTATTATTTACAGACATTTATGTTATCTCACCTCCATTCTCTTCATATCTAGCATATGTATATCTTATATAAATTTACCCGCATAAAGGAAAAAAAAAAAAACTTTTTTGTTAAAAAGAAAATTTTTTTTAAATACTTAGTTATTATATAAAATTATTGTCCTTTCACTACATCTTATGTAACAGCTTATAATGAACGTAAGATAGAAGTGCAAATGAATAAATGGTATATGAGGTGAAAAGAAGTTCTTAAAAATATAATTAAAATGATTTAAATTACGTAAAAAAATAGCTGCATCATAAATACTGTTTTACTTTTACCGACTATGCCAAAGAAGATTTATCTGAAAAACTGGTGTTATAAAAACCCCTAACTTCCCCCAGAATTTGCGAGGGTCCGCGCGTTTGAACAATAGGAGAGAAATTTTCCCGTGCACTTTCGTTTCTAGAAAGGGGGAAAAAATTCTGAAAATAAGCGCCGTATTCTGGAGTTATACTTTCTCAGATTCGTGCCGGAGCGAAAAGGTTAAATAATTTATATAAATTTGAGAAAAATCGTGCTAAAAAATGGAACAACTTAAGTATGTAACCCCTTGGCTAAGTATGAAATCTTGCATCTGCATTTAAATTTGTGTACAATTCTGCGCAGTAGTTTTTGAGGTACAACCTTTCCTGGTATTGCGGAAATAAAACTCTTTGAAAGAATTTATACAAAAATAAATACAATTATTTACAATTTCGTAACAATACGCATTGATAAAGTGCTAATGTAGCTAGTTCTATAGCTATGATTCAACAGAAAATTTAAAAACATAGTTTATCAATTTTTTTTATCTTATAATTATCATTTATTTTTTTGTTTGTTTCTTTATATCATTCAAGAACCCATAGTCAATTTTATGTTTCATCATTTCAATAAAACAAAAAATATAGCTGAAATCATCATTAGACTTTACTCCATTGATTTCGTTTAAAACTAAGAGAAGGGGAGAGGGGGGTAAAAAAAAATTAGACCAAAAAATGGATCAGCAAGACCCGCATTATAAGCTATTCTGAACTAAATTCGTTGGTGGAATTCGGTCTCCATATTTTGTATACTCACACCCCTCTAGGGCCTGCACTATGTGGTTTCCGATAGATTTACAATGTTTTGAAAGGTTCGCGAAAGGTTTACAGTGTTTTGAGAGGTTTACAACACGATTTAACAATTTTATTAAGAAAATGTTTGCCTGTCTGTCAGTATCTTAGTGTGTGAGAGACATACATTTTGTGTCAGTGCTAGCTCAGTATGTAGCACAAATTTGCATACAAAATTGTTGATTAGTGCCGAAAAACTTTTGGTGCAAATCACCCTAAAGGTGACGCAGTTGTACCACAATTTTTCACATTCACTGTAAGGCTGTATCTCAGCCCACTTCCTGTCTTGTGTATAAATACTCAAAACCTGACATGGCAGAGGACCGTTTTCAGAAAAATACTGACTGAATTTGGGTATATATAGGCGGACAGGTAGCTGTAATTTTTCCTAATGTATGAGTAGGTTATATCTTAGTTTATATAGCGAATAAGTACACAAGACTTGATATGTAATATGGTGATTATAAATTTTAAAAATACTTACAAAATTTGGGTGTATATCGGTCGACAGGTGACGCTGCTCTTATTAACCTTGTGTGATTTTCCATATGACTACATCTCAGAATCTATTGGTTAAACATGCGTCAAGATTTTTATGTAAAATTTTTATTGTGGGAAGTTGTAATTAATTTGTATTCATTTAAACGGTACGTGGCTCTTTTATTTGTAGAAGAAAATTTTGCGATAACCATGAAATGGTAATTTTTTATGTAATATACTAATTGAAGGATTTCAATGCATGTTTCTCATATCAGCTGTTAACCAGCGAACACCTGTCATGACGTCAGATGTGACGTAACTGTATTACGTAATCAACGGCGCATCTTCGCTCCCTGAGAGAGAGATGTTTATAAGAGTCTGTACGAGAAAGCTTTGCTAAGCGAGCGGCAAGAAATGCCCGCATTATGTTATTCTACTTTTCTATATATTATTAAATGTTGTGATTGTTCAAAAGACTCTGCTTTTCACTCTGCGGACCCATTTATACCAACAATGGTTATGGGCCCAGAGACACGCATCTTACTGCGGACTTTTTAAAAATTTAAATTAACATTCGCTAAAACGAAAGTGCGACTTACTGTTAAGCCTAAGGGCTGAAATCGAAAGTATTTTTGATTCTATTTTTATAACGAAGCTATTATAGCTTATTAAATATGTCGCAAATATTAAATATAGAAAAGTTATCGAAAAACAATTTTGACACCTGGAAGCTGCAAATAGAAGCTGTTTTAATCAAAAATGATCACTGGAGTTATGCTAACGGAACGAAAATTAAGCCCGATGAAGGCGCCGAAGGTGAAGAAAAATGGCTCGAAATTGACCGGAAAGCTAGAGCCGATTTAATCCTAGCAATTACCCCAAGTGAGTTGTGTCATATTAAACATTGTACCACCTCAAATGAAGTATGGAATAAATTAAAAGAAGTTTACGAATCGAGAGGACCGGCAAAGAAAGCCACCCTGTTGAAGCAGCTACTCTTTAAGAAAATGTCTGATAGTGAAAATATGTCCGATCACCTCAATATTTTCTTCGATATAGTGGACAAGCTAAAAGAAATGGACATTGAAGTAGCCGAAGACCTATTATCAATTTTGCTCTTATACAGTATTCCTGACAGCTATGAAAATTTCAGGTGCGCCATAGAAGCAAGAGATGAATTGCCGCAGCCTGAAGCTCTGAAAATTAAAATGATGGAAGAATACGAGTCAAGAAAAAATAAAAAGAATCAAGAATCATCAAATGCGTATTTTACGACTCACAAGAAAAATCTTCCTGAAAAGAACAAAAGAGAAATCTTAAAGCCTGTGCAGAACAAGAACACGTATGGCGAAAGAAATTATGCAATCTTCAAATGCAATTACTGTTGAAAAGTAGGGCATAAAGCCTCAGAATGCAGAAAGAAGATCTCAGACAGAAAATTCACTTCATCGAATAAATATAAAGATAGATCTTTCATGGTTGAAGATAGTACAGAGTTCACGATGGCAGCCAGTAACTCTTTCCAAGAACATTCCGAGTGGTGTCTCGATAGCGGTACGACATCCCATATGGCTCATGACAAGAATTTGTTTACAGATTTCGAACCTAGAATTGGATCATTTATAAAATTAGCTATAGATGAAACAGCGGAGATCACAGGTGTTGGAACAGTCAAATTAAAAGTTCCCGGTAATCACGGTGTAACAAATTTAAAGTTAACAAATGTTTTGTGCGTTCCAAAATTGAAATGCAATTTAATGTCTATATCAAAAGCTACTGCAAACAACTGCCGAGTTGTATTTACCGAAAAATGTGCAAAAATCACAGAGCAGGACGGCTCTCTGATTATAAGTGCTACGAGAAAAGGTGATTTATATTTTTTTCAGCCGCAGGTGGATATCGCTGCAACAACTCAGGTAAGCAACTTTCATAAATGGCATTTAAAATTAGGACATTTAAATGAAAAAGATTTAAAATTATTAAAATCTGAAAATATGTTAAGAGATTTAAATTTTAATGAAAAAGATTCTTTAAAAGATTGCAAAGTATGTATTAGGTCTAAACAAACTGTGAAACCATTTTGTAAAGAAAACAAATTTCATAGTGATGAATTATTAGAAGTAGTTTATTCTGATTTATGTGGCCCTATAAATGTTAAATCCCATGGCGGATCACGTTACTTTATTACTTTTTTGGATGATAAATCTCGTTACATTGAAGTAAATTTTCTAAAAACAAAAGATCAAGCTAAGAACGCGTTCCGGAGATATAAAGTAGCAGTCGAAAATCGATTAGGAAAAAAAATTAAAATACTGCATACTGATAATGGATTGGAATATTGTGGCGAGGAATTCAATAAATATATTGAAGAATGCGGTATTAAACGCGAATTTTCATCGCCAATGACCCCTCAGCAAAATTCTAGAATTGAAAGACAAAATCGTACATTATGCGAAATGGCGAGGTGTTTATTAATGCAATCAAACCTTCCAAATACATTCTGGGCTGAAGCAGTAAATTGCGCTGCATATATTAGAAACAGGTGTCCCACTAAAGGAATTAAAGAAAATAAAACACCGTTCGAATTGTTTTTCGGTTATAAACCAACTGTTAACTATTTTAAAATTTTCGGACAGAAATGTTTTGTTCTAAATAAAAAATCAAAAGGGAAGTTTGAAGCTAGGTCACACGAACATATATTCGTTGGCTATTCAAATGAATCACGCGCTTACAGATTATGGAATAAGGATACCAGAAAAATTGTCATAAGTCGTGATGTTCGATTTATAGACGAGTTTCAAACAAATGATTCAGCTACTACTGATCAATTAGAATTAATTTTTCCGTCTGAGAATAAATGCAATGATTGTAATATTAAAAATGAAACTCCTATCACTACTCAAACCGCAGACAGGGGGGAAAACAGCGGATCGATTTCCTATCCCCCTGAATGCAACGGAGAGAGTTTCTCTTTTTGGAAAGGGGGGGAAGGCTCGCTTTCTGAAGGGGGGAACGTAGAAGATGTGAGTGGAGGGGAGGAGAGTGTTGACGATATATGTAAACAAGAGAAAGGGATTAATAAAAACAATCCTATTTTTAAACGTGGTCCCGGAAGACCTAAAAAAAGTAAAAGTTGGAACTTTCAAAAGTCTCATAAGGAGTGTATTACTGATACAAAATATAAAGATGAAACTTCTCAATTAGCTGATAACTCATTTAATGAAATTAATCCCAGCGTGATCGACGCGTTAAATGGAGATTATGCTAAAAATTGGGAAAACGCGATGAAATTAGAATATGATTCTTTAGTTAAGCAAAAAGGTTGGGAAATTGTAGATAGACCAAAAGATAAAAAGGTAATTGGGTGTAAATGGGTTTTAAAAACAAAGTTCAAACCAGATGGTCAAATTGAAAAATTTAAGGCCAGATTAGTTGCCAAAGGGTGTTCACAGAAACAAGGTATAGATTTTGAGGAAAATTTTTCACCAGTAGCCAGATTAAGTTCTATAAGAACTGCAATCGCGTATGCTATCCAGAATGGTTTCACAGCATACCAGTTAGATTTCATTATGGCATATGTTAACGGCAATTTGAATGAAGAAATTTTTATGGAACTTCCTGAATTTTTTGAAAATGATATACATGAAAATAAAGTGTGTTTATTAAAGAAGTCTTTGTATGGGCTTAAGCAGTCAGGAAGACAGTGGTTTAAGAAATTAGATGAGAAACTGAGAAAAATGAAATTTAACCCTTTGAATTCCGACAAATGTGTCTATTACTCAAAATATCCTTTTGATGCTATTATAATCGTCTATGTCGACGATTTAATTTGTCTCACTAAAAGTGAAGAGCACTATTTTGATATAAGAAATAAATTAGCAGAATCTTTCAAAATGAAAGATATGGGCCTTCTGCATTATTGCTTAGGCATTGAATTTAATCAAGATAGGGATAGCATCACTATAACACAAAAGAAATACATTGAAGATTTACTAAATAAATTTAATATGGAAGATTCTAGAGTGGTAAATACACCTTTAGATAACAGTGTAAAATTAACTAAACAAATGTGTCCAAATACAGAAGAAGAGAAATCATATATGTCAAAAATTCCTTATAGACAATTAATTGGTTCTCTTATGTATCTGTCGGTTGCTACTAGACCAGATATCACCCATGCTGTAAATTATTTAAGTCAGTTTAATAACAATCCAGGAAAACCTCACTGGATAGCTGCTAAAAGAATACTAAGGTATCTCAATGGCACTAGAAATTTAGGAATTGTGTATTACAGAGACGATAAACCATTGACAGCATTTGTTGATGCCGATTGGGCATCGGATATAAATGATAGAAAATCATATACAGGATACGTCTTTAAATATGCCGGTGGACCTATTTCTTGGGAATCTTGAAAGCAGCGAACCGTTGCTCTATCCACAACAGAATCTGAATATATGTCTCTGTCTGAATCCGCAAAAGAGACAATTCATGTTAGAAATTTCTTAAAAGAACTGGATCCTGAAATTGTATCAAGTCCAACTGCAATCATGTGCGACAATCAGTCCGCACTGAGATTAGTAAAAAATCCTGTTCATCACAATCGATCTAAGCACATTGACATTCGTCATCATTTTGTGCGAGAAGTTTACAATAATAAACTAATTGACATTAAATATATTTCATCAGATGAACAACCTGCAGATATTTTAACAAAAAGTTTAAATGCATATAAACATGAAAAATGTTGTGATATTATAGGACTTAATACTCAGGACTGATGAACTTAAAAATATATATATATTTAAACTGTGTTTTCATTAAGAAATTAACTGCTTATATTTTACGTATTTTATTTTATAATATTAACCATAATTATTTGCTTATAATTCTATTTCTTTACTAACACTTTTCTTATTTTAAGTAACTCTTGCATAAAAATAATTTTCTGTAATTTTTAATATGCTATTATAATGCATAAATATGTTTTATTTTCGAAACATTTATTGAAAAAGGGGGAAATGAAGGATTTCAATGCATGTTTCTCATATCAGCTGTTAACCAGCGAACACCTGTCATGACGTCAGATGTGACGTAACTGTATTACGTAATCAACGGCGCATCTTCGCTCCCTGAGAGAGAGATGTTTATAAGAGTCTGTACGAGAAAGCTTTGCTAAGCGAGCGGCAAGAAATGCCCGCATTATGTTATTCTACTTTTCTATATATTATTAAATGTTGTGATTGTTCAAAAGACTCTGCTTTTCACTCTGCGGACCCATTTATACCAACACTAATTATATGTAAATTAGTATATACATTGTTACATTTAATTATGTAATATTTACATTTAGTTTTGTAATATTTAATGTTACATTTAATTATGTAATATTACTAATTTAATGACATTATTTAGTAAAATGTAGCTTTCTTACAAATAAATATATTACATTACCTGATTAGCAGTTTATTAAATTAGCTGTTATGATAAGTTTATGTTACAAGCAGACGCAGTATGATACGAAGTGAATTCGATGATATTTTGTTTGAAATTAAATACACAAAATTCAAACAAGTCGCGAAATTTAAAATAATATTGATAATAATAAACTTACTTAGCTTCTGTGAATGCTTTCCAACGTAGTGAAAGAGTGATTGCAGCTTTAGCACTTATTTTTGAAATACAGATAAATAGTTTATTTTAATCACAATTGTGATAAGATAATAAAAGAATTGTTAACAATGTTCACCTGAATGTTTCAATAAAGAAAGATTAATCATTAGCAATCACTAATATGGGGAGTTCAACACAATTGTTTTTACTAAATACACGTTTATGCACACGGGCATAATTATCGATTTTCTGATATTTTTAAGTATTCGAAAATTCTCAATAAAATACTGTTACGAAATTGTAAATAATTGTGTTTATTTTTGTATAAATTCTTTCAAAGAGGCTTAGTAAGTTGATAAAGTGCTAATTTTGTGCATTTCTAGTCGTTTTAGCGTTGAAATAGCCTTACTTTCCCTTAAAAACGCATTAAAAAGGCCCAGTAATGCAGGTAATGGATTTGGCGCCAAATTTGGCGACTTTTTCCCACCTTGGCGATTTTTTTGGCGAGAAAATCCTTATATGGGATATACCAAATATGGAAGCTGTAAGTTGATTGGTTGACCACTTTCTAGAGTTTTCTCGAAAAATCTGGGTTCCATGGAACAACATATAAGGAGCGCTTCCTCGCCAAGGCAGTCAGTTCAGTTGAGATCTCAGCCAGCTTCGCTAGTGCTTGCATTGCTCTTAAGCCTCTTTGGGAGAGACTTGCTTCAAGTGTTATGGGTATACAGTTTGTACTGTGGATTTGCTATTGACAGCTGTTGTTTAAGCTGTGTTTACTGTTTGAATTGAAGCTGATACTTGGTTTATAGACCTGCATTTTTCTGGAATTTTCTGTGAATAAATTACTGAATTTTTGTACGTTTGGCCTTTCATTCTCAGACAACTCACGAACCCCCAAGTACGCAACAATACCATAAAATATGTGCATATCATTTCTCACTATTTTTTATTTGTGTTATTGATTACTGTAGGTAACAGGAGTATTCAAATTTTTTTATACAGTAGATCTTGGATAATTCGAAGTTGAACGAGTCAGAGAAAAATTCGAAATATCCAAAAATTCGAATCATATACTATTTTGTGTAAAAGAAGAGATAAATTAAAAATATAAAACTCTATGATCAAAGATTTAACACATAAACTTTATATCTAAGAGTACTGCATCATTAACCCCTTCTCATTAAATCAATATTTTTTTACGATCTTAATTATTCAACACTTTTTTAAAATAATCAGATATTTTGATTGCTTCTTTAAGTACAATCTTTGTGTCATAGCATATGACTTCAACCCATCAATTGATACAAAAACAGAATCTTCTACATTAGACATGACTTTCAATTAAAAAAGACCCTCTAAGTTCATGTATATGGACCATATCTTCTGATGCACTACACTATAAAAATTATGTTTTATTTGCAGCCAGAAATTCTCTGTAATTTGAGAAAATACGTTCTGACAACGTAACTTTTTCGTAAATAACGCGTATTTTCTCAAATTACAGAGAATTTCTAGCAGTAAACAGGACATATTTTTTACAGTGTCGGTAGGAAATACTCTTGTATTTCCTTATCCTTCTTTTGAAAGACTGTTAAAAAACATAATGCACTTTAGCTGTGAAAAATCTCGGGAACAAATTTTACTGTAATATTTTAAAGGTAATCGTATGAAAATTTCGAATTATCCAAAATAGAATTCGAATTATTCATGATTTTTTTAACATTATTTAAATACAAAATTCAAGGGACTGACTAAAAAAATCGAATTATCCAGAATTTCGAATTAAACAAGTTCGAATTATTCAAGTTTCACTGTACCTGTCAGTTTCACTGTACCCCCCCCCCCCCCGATTTACAAGTTTTTTATCGATGTCACAAGAATTCAAAAATGTGTTTTCTGGAAAATAGTTTGTTAATGCGTATGAGTTGTGGAAGGGAGGGGGTTGGATTTTCTGACTAATATATACATCCAAAAGTGGAAAAAGGATAACAAACAAAATTTATTAATAAGGCAAATCCTGTATACAGATGAGTTTGGCAAATTTTGGTTAAAGTTAAAAAACCGAAACATTAAAATCCGAAAATGCGACTTAAAAATCGGTTTCTCTAAAATGACTTAACGATTATTTTTTAATGTGCTATATTAACACCCTTTTTAATATTTTTTCATTTACATTAGTTAGTTGACACGGGAAAATTAAACGTCCTTATTAGTGAGATCGATTTAAATTGGTGTCTGAAAGAGCAACTCTCCCGATTTTATTTAAACTCGCTATATAAACTCCCTTTTAGATATATATACGACGTATAAATTAACTGGTTATTACAGAGAACTTGATAAGTAATATTTTTTTTTCTCTTTTTTGACGACACAAAATGGAAGTCATGTGGTTGATACTCATAAAATTATTATTATTATTATTATTATTATTTGTACTTTCTTTCACTCATATATGTTAGAGAAGGTGCTATTTTAGAATAAAATTTTCGAAATTGAGTATTTTGCATAATTATGTGTTTTGAAGCTCGCTGATTCTGATAATCGGATTTTTAACAGTTGGTCTGTATTTATATATATATGTGTTTGCCTTTTATCAGCATAATTAAAACACGGATATTAGCACAAAGCCCAAATTCGGTGCGTTAAATCTGTATCACATGGACATATTACTTGAAATTTTTTATAGATATTTTTTGCATTAAGCATATTTAAGCTTCTTTAAGCATAATTAAATTCTATAGATTTTAAAACTTCTTTACACACCATAAATTTTAAGCCAGCACAACCGGTTTCGAAAGGATGTAGCCTTTCTTCATCAGATGCAAAAAACACGTGCTACTGCCTTGGAGGCAAAAGCAAGACATGCTTTTGATAGTCTTGCTTTTGCCTCCAAGGCAGTAGCATGTGTTTTTTGCACCTGATGAAGAAAGGCTACGTCCTTTCGAAACCGGCTGCGCTGGCTTAAAATGTATGGTGTGTAAAGACGTTTTTAAATCTATATGTTGATTGTACACTAGTTTTGAATTTAGTTTTGATAATTAAATTAACATATACTTTTTATATTCCCAGTAGCATATTTAATATAAAATATACCGTGAAAAGCATGGAACATTCGTTTAGAGGGACACTCAGAAGAAGTCGAATATATTAAGGGCTATAAACATACAGCATATTTTCACCGATGAAAATGACGTACGGAAGCCATTGACAGAAGTTGTGCCATTTTGGTAGTTAGAAATTGTTCTCTTATGTTGTCAAGAAAGTGATCAAAACATACTTATTTATTATGGACTTTTTCGTTTTACACACGCAGTTTTTTATATTAAAAAAACCAGCAGAAGACAGTTGGTAAATTTGTTAAAATTCATATAAAACCATAGACACAGTAAATTGTATAAATGTAGCATACCATTACTCTCGACCGTAGATATTTTATTCTTAATCCTGTCAAAACAGGAAAAATAGAAAAGAAAAAAATCATGTAGTTTTGAAATTGGGCACAATCATAGCCAAGAGTATCTTGAAAAACACACTAAAAGTCCCCGCCCGTGGGGAGCACGGCAACATTTAAGGGGGCACTTTTTGGTTTTTATGAAATATCTTGAAAGCTATTTAGAGAAAGAAATCTCAACTACAAAATTAATCTACGTGAAATTTCCTATCAAAATGTCTAATACGTTTACTTTGTATAATCAACAGTTTAGAAAATATGGGGGGAGGGGGGGGGGGAGGAATATCACATTTTCTTGAAAAATGCTTTTTTGCTACAGTAAAATCAACTAAAGTGTATAAAAGAGTTCTGGTTAAATATTTTCAACTTAGGTAATAATTATGTACGAAGAGGCTACGTAAAAGTAATATAGCATTCTTTTTTTTTTTTTTTTTTTTTTTTTTTTTATGTTTTTAATAATTTTGAGGCAAGTAGAACAAATGATGTTTTGAGTACCAATTAAGATAACGAAGACTAAAAATTGACAAACAGAAAAAAAAAATCGTTTAGTTTTTGAAAATAGTCACAGTAGAGAGTGGTCTGAAGAACATACTAAAAGTCCCCGCCCGTATGGGGTGAGCGGGAGAGGGGGGCTTTCAAAGGGAGGAACATTTCAATTTTTATTAAATATCTTAAAAACAGTCTGATTTAGGAAAAAATAAAATAAAATACAAAATTAATGTACGTGAAATTTCCTACAAAAATATCCATTATGTTTTCTTTGTGTGATCAACAGTTTAGAAAATATAGGGGATGAAATATGATATTTTCTTGAAAAGTGTTTTTTTGCAATAATAAAATTAATTAAAATGTGCAATTAAAAGAGTTCAGGTAATATATTATCTATTTATGTAAAAACTATGTACGAATGAGCTACGTACAGTCGGTAACAAAAGTGTCCGAACACTAGCAAAAATTGATATATAAAAAAAGTACGCTTAATACAGTTTTGCTAAATAAATCCTTGTCGAATCATGTTCTTAGTCAGTCTAAGAACGGGATTCGACAAGTATTTATTTAACAAAACAGTATTAAGTGTACTTTTTTAATATAGGAATTTTTGTTAGTGTTCGGACACTTTTGTTACCGACTGTAAGGGTAATATAACAATTTTTTTATGTTTTTAATAATTTTGAGGCAAGTAGGAACAAATGGCGTTTTGAGTACCATTATAGTTAACGGAGACCAAAAATTGACAAACAGAACAAAAAAAAATTGTAAGTTTAAAAATGGGCAAAACTTAAAGAATGCAAAATAAGATATTAAATGTCCCTGCCCGTGGTAGATGATTAAAAAGGTCAATTAAAGGTTTTTTTAAGTACATTTCTTAAATATTTTGAAAACCATTAACAAAGAAAACGTAATGGACATTTTTGTGCGAAATTTCCCGTAGATTAATTTTGTAATTGAATTTTTCTCTAACTCCGACAATTTTCAAGATATATATATATATATAAAAAAAAAAAAAAAAAAAAAAAAAAAAACTGCAAAGTGCCCCTTTAAATGTGCCCTACCCTCCACTCAGCCCCTATGGCGAATGCCTCCCCCCGCCTGCTGACGCTCAACCCCCTACGGATGAAGATTTTTAGTATGTCGTTTAGAACACTCTCGGCTGTGCCCATTTTCAAAACTACACGATTTTTTTTTTTTTTTTTTTTTTTTTTTTCTGTTTGCCAAGTTTTGGTCATCGTTATCTGATTTTGTACTCAAAACACCATTTATTCCTACTTGCCCCAAAGTTATTAAAGGCTTAAAATGCTCTCTATATTACCTTTACAAAGCCCCTTCGTAAGTAATTATTACATAAGTTGAAAATATTCGATTACAAACCTTTTAATTACACACTTTAGTTGATCTTACTATTGCAAAAAAACATTTTTCAAGAAAACATGATATTTCATCCCCCTATTTTTTCTAAACTATTGATCACAATGTAAAAGATAATGGACATTTTTGTAGGAAATTTTCCATGCATTAATTTTGTAACTGAGATTTTTTTTTCTCTAAATCATATAGTTTTCAAGATATTAAATAAAAACTGAAAAGTGCCCCCCCTTTAAACGCCCCTTCCCCCCCACTCATTCTCCACTGACGGGGACTTTTAGTATGTTGTTCAGGACACTCGTGGCTATGACTGTGCCCAATTTCAAAACTACACGATTTTTTTTTTTTTTCAATTCGTCAAATTTTGGTCATTGTTGCCTAGACTATCTTAGAGCAACAGTCATTAAAGTAGCAGAAATGCTTACTGAGTGAATGAGTAATTGATCGATTTTTTTTACTATTGTACAGATATTCAAATCAAAGTACAGGTTGATTATAATTAAAGTTATGATTTCAAAATCCTGTAATTTTAAAACTACCGTTCAGAATGACTTGATATTTTACCAGAACAATCGTTAGGCAATGGAATTTTGTTTAGCAAAGAAAAGAAAAGAACTTCCAAAATGTATCGTTAACCATTCATAAGATGTTTGTTTCATGAAGCTCCTCTTTTTTCTCTTTCAACTATCACTGCTTCTGCTGTAAACACATATTCTTGTCTCGTTGCTAAAAGCGTTGTCCTAAACCCTTAAAGTCTATTGCTTCCTGCTATTCTATTCTATTGCTAACAACATTCCTGTGTATAACGAATGTATTTAGGCATTTCTTTTGAGATTACCTCGACAGCGCCATCTATAGGCACATTTTGTAAATACTTTTTTCCTTCGCCAAACAAAATTCTATTGCCTCACGATTGTTCTGGTAAAATATCAAATCATTTTGACCGTTAGTTTTAAAATTATAGCGTTTTGAAATCGTAACTTTAATCATAGGTGAAATCAGCTCAATTCTCCATCATGTAGTCAAAAATTTTGAGGACAAGACATACTATATTATCTTAAAATAAATGAGTTAATTCACCATGTCAAGTCGACTTGAGTAGAAAATGCAATTATTTGAGCTAATTAGTAACGTTTTATTTATGCGAACTTGAGTTATCGATATTTACCGATTATTTACCGATCATTATTTACCGATTTATTTAAGTTATTTCTGCTCATTCAACCACTTGTAAGTGGCAACATCGCTGTCGCTGCAACGTATTTCTTCAGTAGCACACAAATGCAACGGGCAACGCCATTGTAAAGTGATCCAGATAATTATAGTCGGCAGCAAAAGTATCCGAGCACAAGCAATAATCTCTGTCTAAAAAAAGTACACTTAATACTGCTTTGTTAAATAAATCCTTGATGAGTCATGTTCTTAGTCAGACTAAGAACATGATTCGACAAGGATTAACGATTGTAATGTGGATTATCGATGAATACTACTTTTGAAAAATAAATGGTTTATAGTACACTCTTGCTCAAAAGTTTAGCAAGATTTGCAAAAGATCAGTTTTTTTTTTTCAAATTAAAAACTTATCTCTCAATGAAATGCTTTCAAACATTGGGTATTTAAAGAACTAGCTCTTCCTCATGTTTTTAACTGAAGATTGGTTTAAGGCAACAATTAGGGAGGCCGTTTACAAATTGAGCAAAATTAATAATGTTTGTGATCACCCTGTATCGTTAAGTGAACGAAATGAACTGTAATTTTAGATTATGTTAATATAGATGGGTTATGTTAATATACGCTAGCATGTTAAATAACAGAGATATAAGCATTTATTTTAAAACTCCAAAAAATAATTATAAGATAAAAAAAACTTTTTATATACCATTTTGTAAATTTTCTGATAAATCATAGAGCTTTTATCAATGTGCATAAAATTTTTAAAGTGATAATGACGTAAATTTTTGTGAAATGCATAATTTAACGTTTTATAATTTTTTAATGTTCATGTTTAATTAAATGTATTTATTTTTATGTAGAAAGAAAATTAACTCGTTTTTTTTTTTTTTTTTTTTTTCGCAACAATTAAATTATAGCTAATATTTTAATGGCTATTTTAACGCTATTAGGATGTTATTATTTTCAGATTTTAAGTAATTATAAGAAAACTAATCAAAAATTCGAATATTGTGTTGTCACCGGGTTTTGAGCTACTGTGAAAGTTTCGAATGTCTAGCTAGTAGGGAAGTTAGTTAAAATTCGATTGCAAGATTTGTATCGAACAAACAAACATACATACAAACAAACATACATACAAACAAACATACATACAAACGAACAAACAAACGAACAAGAATAGAAGTTAATAAAAATAGCATGGTAATAAAGAATCAACGTGTTTTTCATTTATAATATACATAGTTTTTAAGGAAAATTATTCCCACTTTCAGATAAGTTGGAAAAACTCGGTTAAAACAACACAGATTGAACTGGGTCTATATTAGCATATCCTAAAGTTACAGTTCATTTCGTTCACTTAACGATACAGGGTGATCACAAACATTATTAATTTTGCTCAATTTGTTACCGGCCCCCTAATTATTGTCTTAAACCAATCTACTCTGGAAAACATGAGGAAGATCCAGTTCTTTAAATACCCAATGTCTGAAAAGATTGCATTGAGAAGTAAGTTTTTAATTGGAAAAAAAAAACTGATCGTTTGCAAATTTTGTTAAACTTTTGAGCAGGAGTGTATTTAATGAATATTCTTTAAGCTTACTTATGAATTTATTAAATAATTGTAATTTTGTTTCTCTCTCTCCCTCTTTTTTTTTTTTCCTATTCCCTATAATTAAGCTTTCCAATCGTTGTTATTGGTTGATTTTTGTTATTGTTTGTTTGTTAATTGTCCGTTGTTTATATACCTCCAGCTCCTTCTTTTTAATATTCAATAAAGTTTGCTTTTTCAATGGAATTATATTAAAATAAGTGTTATTTTTGTTTTCATATATATATATTAATCTTATAAGGGTCAAATTATTCATATCATTTTGTTTAAAAAAATAACAGATATTTTTATTATAGTTGTTTAATAATCTATTTAGGGTGTTGGGGATTATCCTGGCAATTTAATTATCTGTTTATTTTTGCCTTCTACTTCTTTTTCTTACTTTATATGTGCAGTCGGTAACAAAAGTGTCCGAACAGTAGCAAAAATTCCTTTGTAAAAAAAGTACACTTCATGCGGTTTTGTTAAAAAAATCCTTATCGAATCTTGTTCTTAGTCAATGTAAGAACAAGATTCGATAAGGATTTATTTAGCAAAACCGCATGAAGTGTACTTTTTTTACAAAGGAATTTTTGCTACTGTTCGGATACTTTTGTTACCGGCTGTATGTATACATGAACCTCAGTAAGACAAAATTTATGTCAAATTCTTTTGTTTCTCCACTGAAGATCACTGTTGATATGTATGAATTAGAAACGGTATGCAGTTACACTTATCTCGGACAAGTCCTTGCGATGAACAGGAACATCACAGAAGAAATTAACAACAAACTTGCTTGGAGAGCGTTCGGGAGAAATAGCGCTATATTTCAAAAGTTACCTTTCAATTTGTTTGAAAAGGAAAGTTTTTGATCAGTGTATTTTGCCTGTTTTAACTTACGCTTTCGAAACTTAGACATTAATGTGTAAAGCTATACTGAAACTTGAAACCACCCAGAGAAGCATAGACAGACGTATGTTAGGATTCACTCGAAGAGACAGAAGGCGAAACACTTGGATTACGAAGCAAACCAAAATTACTGATGTTATTTCTAGAGTTAAGAAGATAAAATGGAGCAGGGCTAAGAAGAAATGATGATGATGGACCATCAAAGCCCTATTTTAGATACCGAGACACAAGAATAGACCGAGGAAGAGATCACTTTGTCTCTAAAGAGATGAAATTAGGAAAAGTTTGGAAGAGAAGAGTGAAAAAGAATTGCAGAAAACACGGCAGTTTGGATTTACAAAGGAGAGGCTTCCACCCTGCAGTGGATTGACAAAGGCTGAAATTGATAATGATGATATACATATATAATTACTCTTTTTTTTTTTTTTTTTTTTTTTTAACTGTATTCTTTATTTACCAGCCCAGTTATTTCTAAGTTCATCAGTTCATCATGCAAAAGTGACATTTTTTTAAATAACGTTTCATATTTTTGTTTCTCCATAATAAAGCTTAACTTCAACCCTAACTATAGAATATTAAAGTACTAGCAGACCCGACCACGCGTTGCTGCGGCTAAGTAATACGTTGATAATTTGATAAGGTATATAGTATTTCCCCACAACTGGATTTGGCGATTTGTTTTTTTTTGGCGCCTTTTTTGAACGATAACGAAGTCATTCTGGATTCTTTGCAATAAAATATGGTAACCTGCATGCTTTTATTTTAGATTTATGATTTAGCTTATGATTTTATCATTTATGATTTTTAGATTTATGATTTAGCCATAATCGCCAAATCCAGTTGTGGGGAAATACTGTAGTTGTTACCCACAACTATAACTTATAATATAACTTCAGTAATTATATTCGGATAATTATAACTTCAGTATATCACCACAGCCGAATTTGGCGACTTTTCTTTGGCGCCGTTTTGAACGATAACGATGTCGCTCTGGACTGTTTGTGATATAATATGGCAGCCTATATGTTGTTTACTTTGGATTTATTATTTTATGTTTTTGATTTATGATTTAGATTATCATTTATCATTTATGATTTCTGATTTATAGATTTATGATTTAGCCATAATCGCCAACAAAAAATCGCCAAATATCGTTGTGGGGATATACTGATTAATATATTACTGAAAAGATTAATATATTTTAACGAAGTGGTCAGAAGATTCTGAGTACGTTAAAATTTTAATAGTAAATTCAAGTTAATCAAGAAGGAAAGCATTGAGGATTAAGATAAGAAAATTGCAAGATTTTAAGATCGCATTTTCAGCAATAAATATGAGTCAAAATTTAATGAAAATACATTAATAAATCACAAATTTAATCAGGAACGTTAAATTGGTAAGTTATTATAGAAAAAGTAAAGAAAAATAAGAGAAATAATTAATTAGAGTTTCGAACATCGATCATATAGATTAGCGTTACAAAACAAATAAACAGACTTAAACTCTTCCAGACTTTTAAATAAAATTTAAATTAAGTTTTAAAATTTAATGTTAAATAAAACAGACTTTTAAATAAGTTTTAAAATATTGAAATGGTTACTTTTTATTTAGAACGTTATGTATAGATCACAAATTTCTTAAAGAAAACGAAGTGATACAGATTAGAATAATGCAACAAAAATTGAAAAAGCAAGGTTGTGTCTTAAATAAATTTTTAACACACGTGTCACGTGAAATAAATTGTAGCATATACATAATGTATCTGATATAAGATATTAACATGTTGCAGAGGAATAAATTTCATATCTATCATCCTTGGTGGAAAAAAAAATAATATCGCCAAATTATCTGGTGCACACATTTAATTCCTTTCAAAAATCATGGTTATTTTAACAACTTATATTAAGAGAGTAATGAATAATATGAAACAATATTTCGCACAATACATATGAAAATATACATCTAGCTTGTATATTTTCGTGTTACGTTTTTGATCGCCAAATACGAAAAACTCCAAGGACGACAGAGCTTTGAAATTTAAAATTAAAATTTTGTCAATTTGACAGCAAAATAACTCAATCTAACGTATACACATGATAAATAATACATATCTATACAAAAAAAAAAAAAGAAAGAAAGAAAAGAAAAAGAAAAAGGCGGATTAAAATCCGGAAATAATTTTCCTCGTTTTTTAATATTTTTTTACAAAAAATTCAATGGGCGATTAACATAAGAAATCTTTTTCTTGATTTCACACACGGTCAGTGACGTCACACTTCGCTTGTGTATAACTACATACTTTATCAATGCGAATAAAATCTTTAAATTGATTATGACGTCAATTTTCGTGAGATGTATAATTTAACTTTTTATAATTTTTTAACGTTCACGTTTGATTAAATGTATTTACTTTTATGTCGAAAGAAAATGAACTCGTATTTTTTCTTTTTGGCAACAATTAAACTTATGGAACTCACAGATATTTTGGAGCAACTGTAACAAAGGTCTATAATTAACAAATAATTGCAATAAAACAATATTGTGACAATAAATTGAGATAAAAACTATCCTATCTCTCAAGTTGGACCAAACTGCACACAGTGTGCAAAATTTCATTAAAATCGGTTCCTTAGTTTAGGAGTTTATCGCGGACAAACATCGTGACACGTAATTTTTATATATAAGGTCATTGTGCCTAAATGCGATAACCCATAAATGCGACAAAGTGCTTCTACTGAAAATCTAAATCCATAAATCGCATACTTATGAATCATAATGGAACATACACATTTCAAGAACGGTTCGCGAAACTTTTCATTAAATTTTAAAGGTTTTTTTAGTAGAATTTTCTTTTGCAGTAAACATTGTCCATTATGGCTTTCCGACGTTTTTTCCTAATTGCGATGAAAAATTTTCAAATAGTAACTGTAATTTTATCCTTTTATTTTTCAAGGTCAAATAACCACTGTTACGTCATGTGCTTGAATATCCTTTACACCTATCAGAAGAAAATTAAAGAAAATACTACAAATTTTATAAAAGAGGGGTTTAACATTTTTTATCGCATTTAAGGGTCTGTTTGCACCATATTCCTAAATGCAACAAATTTTATCCCTTAAATGCGGAGAGTTTCACAGTTGATATATAAAGGTAACTTTAAGCATTTTTTTCCTTTTTAACACTTTCCAACAAGGTTTACAAGTGACTTCGGTTTGTCTGTCTGTCTGTCCGTCTGTCTGTCTGTCCGCGCTCTAACTCCTGTAAGGACACCCGAAAGTATTCAAAAGCATTGTGTTCTATGAGTGGTATTTCTGTAAGAAATATTTAATACCTTAACTATATAATCTTAGTGAAATTGAATCATGTTATTCAAGTTCACTATCTGATGTTTCATATATAAAATGGAACAAATATCAACACTAGTTTGTGTACAGGGACACTCGAAAGTATTCCAAAGCATTGCGTTCTATGAGAGGTATTTCTATAAACCAAATTTTAATAACTTTACTTTCCACAAAGCTTAACGAAATTGAAATATGTTATTCATATGCACAAAAGAGTGCTTTCTATAGAATATAGTATGATCAGCATTAGATTTACAGGGCCACACAAAAATATTCAGTTACATTATGAGCTGTTAATAAAAATTTGCTAGAATTGCAATTTCGTTTACATTAAGCGTTTTTAACACAGTATAATAATTTTTATGTGTGAATATGATTTCAATTTAAGTATCTGTCAGTTCGTCTGTCCATCTGTCTGTTCGTCTGTTCATCCGTCTGTTCGTCTGTCCGCGCTCTAACTCCCGTAAATATTTATGTAATTTCTTGAAACTGATATATGTTATTTAAGTTCACTATCGGATGTTCCCTATTGCAAAAGGAGTTAATATCTCTACTGGTTTGTGTACAGGGACACTCAAACCTTTTCCAAAGCAATGTGTTCTATGAGAGATATTTCTATAAACCATATTTTGATACTTTTACTGTACACAAATCTTAATAAAATTAAAATATGTTATTCCAGTTCACTATCGGATGTTTTGTATATTAAATGGAGTAAATACCACCACTGGTGTGGGCACAGAGACACTTGAAAGCATACCAAAGCATTGCGTTGGAGAAGTATTTCTATAAACCAAATTTTAATAACTTTACTTTCCACAAAGCTTAATGAAATTGAAATATGTTATTCATATGCACAAAAGACTGCTTTGTATAGAATATAGTATGTTTAGTATTAGATTTACAGAGCAACACAAAAATATTCAGATACATTAAAAGCTATTAATAAAAGTTTGCTGCAATTGCACTTTCGTTTACATTAAGCGTTTTTAGCATTTTCTAACAATTTTTAAGTGTGGATATAATTTCAATTTGTGTATCTGTGTATCTGTCCATCTGTCTGTCTTTCGGCACTCTAACTCCGGTAAATATTTATGGAATATCTTGAAACTAATATATGTTTTTCAAGTTCACTATCGGATGTCTCCTATTGAAAATGGAGTGAATACCTCTACTAGTTTGTGTACTTTGGCATCGGAAATTACTGCAAACGATTGTTTTCTATGAGAGGTATTTCTATAAACCATATTTTAATACCGTTACTTTACACAAATCATAATGAAATTGAAATATGTTATTCAGTTTCACTATCGGAGGTTTCCTATGTAAAATAGATACAATATTTCCACTGGTTTGAGTACAGGGAGACACGAAAGTATTGCATTGTATGAGATGTATTTCGAGAAACCAAATTTTAATAACTTTACTTTGCACAAAGCTTAATGAAATAGAAATATGTTATTCATTTGCACAAAAGAATGCTTTTTTATAAAATACAGTATGATTAGTATTAGTCTTACAGGGCAACATAAAAATATTAAGTTACATTAAGAGATATTCATAAAAACTTGCTGTAATTGCATTTCCTTTTACAACAAGCGTTTTTAACACTTTCTAACAATTTTTAAGCGTGAATATGATTTTTATTTGTTTATCTTTCTGTCCGATTGTCTGTCTTTCTATCTTTCTATCTGGTTGTCTCTCGTCTCGAAAGTTCTTAAATATTTTCAGAATTTTTAAAAATTGATATAAGTTATTCAAGTTCACTATGGAATGTTTCCTATTTAAAAGGCCATTAATATGTCCTGAACAAGTGTACAGGAAACTTCCAATGCTTTGCTTTTTAGGACAGATATTTTTATAAATCACATTTAAATAACTTTCTACCGTAAAAATTATAAATAAATTAAAATGTATTTTAATATTCTAAAATAATGTTTTGTATAGAATATGATATGATCAACCTTCAGATTTACAGGACTACACTAAAATATTCAAATACATTAAGGGCAGCAATTATAATCTAATGGCTGGATTTTCTTTTGCATTAAGCCTTTTTAACGTTCTTCAACGATGTTTAAGAGCGGTTTTAAATTCAATTAGTCAGTCTGTACATTTTTCCGTTCTTCTGTCTTTTGTTTGATAATGCAGGCAAAGAATATTGAAAGTTATACGATACAATAAGCACGTACAGTTGGAGAGTGTTAATAACCAGTGCGTAGTGCATGATTATTCTTTCTTGTTTTAACTCTTTCCAAAAAGGTTAAAAAGCGTTAATGACTTCGGCTTGTCTGTCTGTCCGCGCTCTAACTCCCGTAAATATTTATGAAATTTCTTGAAACTGATGAATTGTATTCAAATTCACTATCGGATGTTCCCTGTTGAAAATGGAGTGAATTCCTCTCATGGTTTGTCTACAGGGACACCCAAAATTTTCCAAAGCATTGTGTTCCATGAGATATTTCTATAAACCGTATTTTGATACGTTTACTTTACACAAATCTTAATGAAATTGAAATATATCATTTAAGTCCATTGTCGATGTTCCCCATGTAAATTGAAGTAAGTACCATCACTGGTTTGAATACACGGACATCCGAATGTATTTAAAAGCATTGCGTTCTATGGAAGGTATTTCTAAACACCAAATTTTAATGACTTTACTTTGCACAAGTCTTAAAAAAATTAAAATATATTATTCATATGCACAAAAGACTGTCTTCCATAAAATACAATATTATTAGCATTATATTTACAGGGCCACACAAAAATATTCAGCTACATTAAAGGGTATTAATTGGAAATTTGCTGGAATTGCATTTTCGTTTACATTAAGCGTTTTTATCACTTTCTATATGTTTTTAACACTTTCGAACAAACCTGAAAAGTGTTAATGACTTAGGTTTGTCTGTCTGTCTGTGCTCTATCTCCCGTAAATATTCAGGGAATCAAACAGAGTTACACACACACTGTTCAGAAAAGAAGAGTTAAACACGGAGTTACACACTCTGTTAGAAAAAGGCAAAGTTACACAAACAATTACACACAAACTGGCAGAGTTACACACAGAGCTACATACACACTGTTAGCAAAAAATTAGCGGTACACACAGCTTTACACACATTGACAAAAAAAAAGAGATTTACATACGGAGTTACACACACTGTTAATAAAAAGGCGGAATTATACAGAGTTACATACTCAGTTAATAAAAAGGCAGGGTTACACACACACAATTAAAAAGGAGGCAGAGTTACACAAAGAGTTACACACGTACTGTTGATTATATACAGGGTTACACACACACTGTTAGTTACACATAGAATTAGACACACTGTTAGCAAAAAATGAGTGATACACACAGAATTACACACATTGTTCAAAAAAAAAAAAAAAAAAGATGAATTAAAAATTGAATTACACACGCTGTTAACAAAAAGGCAGAATTATACACAGAGTTACACACATACTTTTAATTGCATACAGGATTACACACACACTGTTAGTTACACATAAGTATAATTACACACGCTGTTTGCAAAAAATCAGCGATACACACAGTGTTACACACACAATTTTCAAAAAAGAGTAGTTACACACACTGTTAATAAGAAAGAAGAGATACACACACACACTGTTAATTGCATACAGGGTTACACACACAGTGTCAGTTTCACATAGCGTTACGTACACTGTTAGAAAAGTTCAGCAATACACACAGAATTACACACACACACACACACACTGTTAAAAAAAAAAAAAAAAAAAAAAAAAAAAAAAGATGAGTTACACACTGTTAACAAACAGCAGAGTTACACACAAAGTTCAACACACTGTTAATAAAAAGGAAGAGTTTCACACACTATTAAATTCAGAGTTACACGTAGAGTTACACTACACTTTAACTTCAAATAGTTATGTGGTATTTAATGTTTTATAAACTAAAAAAAAAAGACGAAAAATCATGCATTACGCAATTATTATTAACACTTTCCAACTGCACGTAATTGTTGTATCTTATAACTTTCAAACTTCTGTACCTACGTTATCACACAACAAACAGACAGTAGTTCTGAAAGGCATACAGACAGACTAATTGAATTCCTAATAATTCTTAAGCATTGTTTTAAAGTGTTAAAAATACTTAACAGAAAAGGAAACGTACCCCTTAGATTGTAATTCCAACCCTTAATCTATCTGAAAATTTCAGTGTAGCCCTGTAAATCTTAACGTTAACAAAATCATATTTTATACAAAACGTTACTTTAGCAAATTAACAATAAATATCAATTTCTTTATGATTTTACAGTAGAAAGTTCCTTAAATGTAAATTATAAAAATGTATCTCCTAAAATGCGACGCATTGGAATTTTTTTGCGTGTCCGTGTACATAAAAAAGTTGTATTGGACCTATTAATGCCCTTTTAATTTAGGAATATTCAATAGTGAATATGAACAACATATATAATATTTTTAAAATTCAGAAAATATTTACGGACGATGAGTGCGGCAGACGAACATATAGACAAATGGAGAGTCGGGCAGATAGATACAAAAATTGAAAAAAAATTCAGACTTAAAAAATGTTAAAAACTGTTAAATTGCTTAATGTAAACGAAAATACAATTCCCGCAAATTTTCAATAAAAGCTCTCAATGTAGCTGAATATGTTTGTGTGGCCCTGTAAATCTAATGCTAATCATACTTCATTCTGTAGATAGCATTCTTTTATAATAATATATTATATAATATTATATAATATATATAATAATATATAATAAATAATATATTTCAATTTCATTAAAATTTGGGTAAAATAAAGGAATCTAAATTTAGTTCATAATAATACCTCTCATCGAACGCAATGCTTTGAAGTACTTTCGGGTGTCCCTGTATACAAACCAGTGAAGGTATTTACCCTATTTTCAACGGGAAACATCCGATAGTGAAGTTGAATAACATTTCAATTTTAGTAAGGTATGTGTAAAGTAACGGTAATGAAATATGGTTTATAAAAATACCTCTCACAGAACACAATGCTTTGGAATATTTTCGGGTGCCCCTGTGAACTAACTAGTAGAGGTACACACTTCATTTTCAATAGGCAACATCCTATACTAAACTTTAATAATATGTATCATTTTCAAGAAATTCCATAAGTAATAACGCTAATTAAAACGCGGACAGACAAACGCACAGACAGCCGATAAACGGACAGACAGACAAACTGAAGTTATTAAAACCTTTCAACTTCGTTGAAAAGTGTTAAAAACATTTAGAAAGTAATAAAAACGTTTAATGTTAACGAAACTGCATTCCCAACAAATTTGCAATAGCCCTTAGTGTAACTGAATATTTTTGTTTGGCCCTGTAAATCTAACGCTAATCATACTTTATTCTATGGAAAGCATTCTTTAGTGCATATGACTAACTTATTTTAATTTCATTAAGATTTGTGCAAAGTAAAGTTTTTAAATTTTGGTTTATAGAAATATCTCTATTAGAACGCAATGCTTTAAAGAATACTTTCGAGTTTCCCTGTATTCAAACTAATGATTGTATTTACTCCATTTTCAATGGGGGACATCCCATAGTAATGTTGAATAACATTTCAATTTCATCAAGATATGTGTAAAGTAACGGTAATAAAATAAGTTTATGAAAATACCTTCCATAAAACATAATGCTTTGGAATACTTTCGGGTGTTCCTGTATACAAACCAGTAGAGGTACACATTCCATTTTCAATAGGGAACATGTTATAAGGAACTTGAATAATATATATCAGTTTCAACAAGTTCCATAAATATTGACGGGAGTTAGTGCACGGACAGACGTAGGGATGGACAGACGGATAGACAGACGGACAGACAGACGGGCAAACTCAAACCGTAACAGTTTTCAACCTTCTTTGGAAAGTGTTAATAACATTCAAGCAACTCCCATACATTAAATGCATTATCGCAATTAGGGAGTTTGAACATCGCATTTAGGATATAGTACCTTAAATGCGACAAAAATTTCCTAAATGCGACGCTGGTATATTTTTTCATAAATTACAGACATTTTTTAAATTTCTGAAAAAGAAATGACACAAAACACAAGTTCAGAACTACGAGTGTAATGTTCAACCATTTTCTCTTTCTTTTCATACTTATTTGTTTACTAAAATGTCATAAGTTTCCTAAATGCGATAAACTTACCAAAAATCACGTCGCATTTAGGCACAATGACCTTATACAGATGTACTTACTGCATTTCAAGAACTTTACTGTAAATAAAATGTTATCCTGGTGATGCTTTGATAGTTCAAAGCGAAAAGCTCCGACGTAAGTAATTTTTATTGCAATTAAGTTTTTTAATTAAATTGAATGTTTATGTGTTTTTAAGTGTCTTTTAGTGCATAAATTCTATTTCGTATCGAATTTCACATTTGTTCTCGGGGGAAAAAAAATAAGATTCAGTTTTTTTTTTTTTTTTTTTTTTTTTGTGCACCATGATTTTTATTTACCTGTCTACAGACTTATTTTCAATTACGTATATCACTATCAAATATCAGTTAACAAAATATCGAAAAACAAAAAGATGGAAGTTATCTAATCTGTTGCTTTCTGATAATACAAAAAAAACTTCAGTGCTTCCTCGTCGAAAGCAATACGTTCATTTCGAATTTCTCAGGTTTCAGGTAAGAATATTTTTTACATTATTATAATTTTATTTAGATAATGAATATAGAATGATCATTTAAGATCGGTGGCAATGGTTCAAAAAAATTTATAACAATTTTTAAAAGACGTAAGTAAAATATTAGCCATGTACAAATGAAGATAATCAAAACATAAAGATAGGCGTTGCAACATTTGCAAAACAAATAAAGGAAATCTCTATCAAATTTGTACAAGAAATTTATTTTCAAAATTTGAATTTTTAAAAATGTCTGTTAAAATGCCAAACGTGCAAAGTATTTTTTTGCTTTCAAACCAATATTTTCACCGTAATTCACGTAAAACTCCTGTTTCCATTTTTACTTTAATCTATGTGCGTAAGAGGAAAGTATTGAAAAATTTTGACTTTTGATTTTCGATAATTTTGCATGTTTTGAGATGTCCCGAACACGATATGCTTATTTTTAGAAAAATGCCTGTCTTTTTATGCGTGTACGTGTATAAAATTTTTTGGGACGCTGTATCACACCCGACAATGAACGAAATTTAACCAAATTCAATATTTCATAGGACCTTGACAAATTTGGGCTGAATGTATTTGGGGATCGATCGCTCAACAGATGGCGCTACCCTCGCATATTTCATAATTTTTAATATGGTTATATAGGACAAAATTTCATATAAATGTGAATTATTTTTAACTTTTCAATGTGAAATAACAAGTATATTTATGATAGTAATGATGAAACGTAGAGACTTCTCTTTCTCCTCTGGGGAAATGTGCTCTCCAGAAGCTGTAAATTTCCAGTATGGGTATAGTGGAATATCTATGGTAGAATGATAGATTTGTAACAATTTGAAATAAAATTATTGATTTGTTTTTCACAAATATAATATTCACATACAGTAGCGCAGCAAGAAAACTTCTGTAGGCGGGGGCAAAAAAAAAAAAAAAAAAAAAAAACTAAAAGCCATTGAAATATATATGCGTGTGTTACAACTGCCCTCATATATTTTTTTTTTAATTGCAATTATTTTTTACAGAAATCATTGATGGTTATTTTGTATGATTTTATTGCTTTCTTCTATATTAAATGGAAGACAGTACTGAATTTGTAAAAATTTTAAATTTCCAGTTTTCGATGGTTTTACACGTTTTGGGAGTTCCAGAACACGATTTGACCATTTTAAAAAAATGTCTGTCTGGATGCGACAAACATTTTGTGGTAACTGTATCTCAGGAACTACTACAGAGAATTGCATATGAATTTATATGTAGATGCGCCTTGACTTAGCGTCTATCAACTTTTGGTGTCAATTTCTCTCTGCAATACGGCGATTTCCACAATTTTAAGGAAGGCTGTATCTCAGAGACTACTACATAAATTTGCATATAAATTTATATAAATCTTCACCTTGACCCGAATAAGCGCGTATTAGGTTTTGGTACTGATTTCTCAACAGGTGGCGCTGCTATACAGCGATTTCTACAATTTAATGGAAGGCTATGTTCAGAGCCCGTTTTACCACTAGGTGAACCTAGGCGGTCGCTTAGGGCCGCCAGAAGAGCAGGGTCACCAAAAATAATCAGAACACTGCAAGCTTGAGGGGGAAAAAAAAGAAAGAAAGAAACGGCGAAAATCATAATTCAATTTTTTATTTTCACTCTTTTAAGGCATATGCTTTGAATTGTATAGTGATAATGAAGGAAGACTAGATCTTTTTAAAATTATATGAAAAAGAAGAAGAGGGGAGGGGGAGGAGGAGGAAGTGATTTGCAATTGCAACCCGAACAATTTGGTTTTAGACCATAACAGATTTAGAGTCACAGAATTCATTCACGATAGTTTTATTAAATGTGAAAAAGTCGGTGCTTTAGTTCTTGTCATTACTATAGCCTTTGACACAGTTTCGCAAGACGGCCTCATTTTTAAATTCATCCAATTTCAAATTCCAACTCATTATATCAATCAAATTCATACATAGTTAACTAAATAGCAGAACTAACTATGAGAAGATAGAAAACACTATTCAATTTATAAGTATCTAAGTAAAAATACCTGAAAATTTTATGTGTCTGCGTAAAAATAGCTTCATAAATAAGTCAGAAAATAGTTCAAATTCAGAAAGCCTTGAGCAGGCATTTAAAATACACTGTTGGAGAGAAATTGTTAATTTAAGACATTCTCCAAACTGTATCGTACATTGCGTTCACTACATCAAAATTACACCCAAGTTCTTTAAATATTTTTAATGGGTCATAAAACTTATCTATTTATTAAGGATATAAATTCAAATTAAAATACATTTTCCAAAATAAATAATTCCTTAATTAATAGATAGACAAAGAATTTCATTAATAATGCATTTTATTAAATATTTTGGTCTCTTATACAAAACTAATATTTTATTCAATTCAAGTTTAATTTTATTCAACACTACTTTAGGTAGTACTCAGACATGATTGAATAAGAGAAAAAAGGGGGATCGATACATAATTAAATATTTTCTCTTTTTTTTAGACTATAAAATTTTGACTCACCCAGATGAGCATTATAGAGGTTACTCCATCGTAAACGGCAGTAGGATATTTCTACATCTTTCCTCTTTATATTAACTCTCAAGCAAATCATAGAGGACTTCTATTTCACAATTCTAGGGCGCTTCGAGATCCTGGAATAGGAATACACTTGGATGCTCCATTCGATAGATTCTTTCCAGAGATGAATCATAGGTGTTTTGTTACTTACAAACTTTGAATAAACACCATAAAATGCAATAAACTCGCAACAATTGTTTCGGGTCGAAAAAACACACGACCCTTCATCAGGCGAATAAAGTAAGCACGAGTGCTGCAGTCAAAGCGGCAACGCACAAAATCGTTTAACATGAAAAGAAAAACTTTATAAAGTAGAAAATAAATAGAGCTACTGGTGTGAGTAGAATTGTACAAGAAAACAAGAAAATAAATAAATGAGTGAGATTAAATATAAGGATAAAAAAAATTAAACGAAAATCTAAGTTACGTGAGTAATTTCCAAGCATCAGAGAAGAAAGGAGTGGAAGAAATATCATTAACAAGATTTTTCGAATTTTTAAATATGTAAAATGCTTCATGAATATCCAAATGGGAGGAACAGACAGGAGATGAGATTATGTTAGTTTTGGAAAAATCAAAACGATGACCTTGAGACCAGCAGTGGGAAGCAACAGAAGATTTGGTAATCTCTTCATTACGAACATTCCGACGGTGCTCATTTATTCTGTATTTCAAACGCCTCCTAGTTTGACCAATGTAACTTAAGTTGCAGGACGAACACGGAATTAAATAAATTCCAGAACGGTTTTCGGTGGGAATGGGATCCTTAAGAGAAGATAATTTTATTGACGGGTTTGTAAATAACTTTGAAACCAAACGGTGAAAGAATTTTAGAGATTTTAAAGGAGAGTGAAGGGTGATTCGCCTGATGAAGGGTCGTGTGTTTTTTCGACCCGAAACAATTGTTGCGAGTTTATTGCATTTTATGGTGTTTATTCAAAGTTTGTAAGTAATATTTTTACAACGCCAGTTTATTGATGCTTCTTTATTAAATAGGTGTTTTGGTCTCTTCGGGTTGCTCATATTTTTCATATTTTGAGATTGAAATTCAAGGGCAGTTGATGCGGGAGGAAGCGGGATTTTTATATTTTGAGAACCACCGGAGAATCCATCACTGTCTCGCCGAAGTTGACCCAGAAGTCGTACTTGCACTTCTAAAAAAAAAATGCTCTTCTTAAGTCGGGGGCTGGAGAGAGTGTGTGTGCGGCGTGCGGGTGGCCTATAGTTCCCTAGCCTGGAGCTGTTTTTGCGATGCTCCATTCAAGTTTTATGAGTCCTATAAACTATCCTCTTTCCATCTTTGTTCTATAATGTCACTGGGCAGCCAGTTAGTCTAAGAGATCCCTATCTCATCTTTTTCCCTTCTCCTTCAACTTTACAAGCAGCACTTATAAATTTATCTTATTCTTATTTAAAAGCAAACAACTTTTTTTATCATAAATTGCGCCTAAAAGTATAAAATAATTTCCTTCGACAAACAACGTATAGCACTACAATTAATCATAACTTTTGAAGTCGGCGCAAAATAAAATAAAATGTAATTCGTTTTTAAAGATTTGTTTTTAGATCGGTAGATACAAATGCTTTGTCTCGAATGATCCATTTTCCTGTTTTCTTTATTATTTCATCGCTGTATACAATTGGTCAATTTGTAACATGTACATAGAACAGTGAACATTCTTCGCAATTCGGTATTTATGTTTCTACGAAGTTGGAGTTTCCTTTGCAAACTTGGTGTAACTTTGATAACAATCCTCCTTGGTGGCTTTTGGATTTGGCAATCAAAAGGTAAAGCAAAAATATACATGCAAGATGTATATTTTTATAATATACATTATTCGAAGTATTGTTTCATATTCTTGATTGCTCTCCTAATATACCTTACCTTATTAAAATAACCACGATATCCCAAAGAAATTAAATATGTTTGCCAGATAATTTGGCGATTTTTCTTTCACCGAGGATGCCAGATACCAGCAGCGCCGCCAACTTTTGCAGTTTACGAAATCTTATTTGTTTTCTTGAATCAAAGTAGTTTTAGGCTGCGTTTTCCAGGTGACAATGTGAGATGTGTATTTTGAATAGAATTTGATTTTTGTATTGAATAGAGGTATAAATTTTTATTTAATTTTGCGCCGACTTCAAAAGTTATTATTAAATGTAGTGTTATAGGTTGTTCGGCGAAGGAAATTATTTTTACTTTTAGGCGCAATTTATAGTTTCATTTTATACCTTTTTTTAGTTGTTTGAAAAGTAGTTGTTTTTTGGAGTCGGTTCTATTTTTTTACAAAAAGATTTTATCTTTTTTTTTTCAGTGAAAATTTATTCATATAGCAGAACATCAGAAGTTCGACGGCAGTTTCACAAATCATGACAACCAAGAAAAGTGACATAACTCAAAAAAGTGGTTATGCCACTGAAAAATATATGAAATGCACTCAATGTGAACATAAAAGTTACATCTCCATCTAGAAAATTATCCACTCGAGACACAGCTGTATCAGTTTTGCTCTATTCAAGTTATCTTTAAGTTGATTTTTCTTAAATGCTGCATTTTTAAGTTGTGTCACTTTTCTTGCCTTTATCGGATATGAGAAAAAAACTATCTATTGAATGAACATACGTTAAATCAAAAAAGCTTTAGAAATGTAAAGAACGGATACGCTATATTCGTAACCAAAATATCTGTAAAGCATATATTGAACTTTACAGTGAATAGGTGTCACCCATTATGCTGGTAAGTGCGCAGCGTAAAGTTCAAACAAAGAGCAAAATATGCATTGCAGCTGACGGACAGAAGTTTCAACATCGAAATAAAGATTTTTTGATTTATTTACAGTGTAGAAAACTGTAAATAAACAGATGCACATTTAAACATCTTGTTTTTGACATTTATGTCTACAATGTGTGTTTCCGTACTAAATCACTGATACTGAACAACTTTGTAATTTCCCTTTTATTGTAATACCATATAGAAACTAGTACGTAAAGATATAGCCAAGTTCTAGTCTACAATCATCAATAATTACTCTCCTTTTCTTATAGTTTTCTTAGTCATTTATAGAAATTTCGAAAAATTTAGTTCTGCGCTGTAAATCAATTATTCTTTACGGAAAATTCCATAATTCTGTTCTTATTGAAGTTAGAGCTTCCAAACTTTGGCAACCCTAACTTACAAATTTTCGACAAATTCAGTTGCCAAGTAGTCAAATTCGATGCCAAATCGCCAAAATCGATGCTAAGAAGAAAATCTGCGTTGGCTGCAAACTTGGCAGCTTGGCAAGATTAGCGATCAAATTTGGCGAAAAATATTATTTCAGATTAGCCCGAATTAGTAAAACCTTACTCAATTTTAACGGAGTTAATTGTTTTGGTAAAATGCATCGTTTCTCGCCACTAATTTTCTCCAAAGAGAACAAAAGTAGACCATATATACTCGAATGATTTTCATTGAACTCTATGCTGTGCATGTGGCAATGAGAGTTTCTGTAATAAGTCATGGGGTATTAATCTTGAAAAAACTACTATATTTGTATCGGCGGTATATGTAATCCTATTATCGTGACTTTTGTGGTTGAAGTGGCAATTTTTTTTAACCTTTTGTTTGTTTTCAGGAATATTCGTGGAGTAGAATCTGCCTGTTTATTAAAAAATCAGTTATTTCACGCACAAAAATATCAATGTTTTCATGACGATATATTCCAATGGGTGTATAAGGAAGTCACATGGTGTCCACATCATATTTTTTATTGTAGTGATTAATGTATAGTCATACATTTTTCACAATTCTAATGTTAATTTATGAATGAAAGTAATTTAAATTAATGTATTGTGCTCCGAATCTTCACCGTCCCTTTCTCCTAAAAAAGTATATATATACATGATTCATATACTCACAGACATAGTTATATATACATATGGTGCGGCCCGCCTGAATGAAATCGATTTCCAGTGCGGCCCATCAAGTGTTTTGGGTTGGACAGGCCTGTTCTAAATCACCTATCATAAACACAGGAAAGGAAAAAAACTCACTCTCACAATGAAAAACTAGTATGTTGTGGCCACCACAAGACTTTCTTCTACATTTTCCTATACAAATTCACTCAGTAACAATAAACAATATTTTTAAAAAAAAAAAAAAAAAAGATTTTTTTTTTTTTTAAGTAAAAAAAAAAAAAAAAAACACTTTGTTTTAAATTATCACAGATTTATAGTTCAACCATTCATTTTAAAGGTATTGACGAGACCTTTCGAAAGATACCCATCTTGAAAATTTACCGCCCTCTCGGGGGATACCTTCCCCCCAGGGGGGAAGAGATGCCCCGACATACACAGAAATTTTTTCCTAGTTAACTAGTACTATTATCAATAATTAATATTAATTTAACAGTCAAAAGTTAAAAATAACTCTGATTATGTACATTTATACGAAATTTTGTCCTATACTACCATGTTAAAAATTTAGAAAGTATGCGATCACAGCGGCACCTGTTGAGCGATTGATCCCCAAGTGTAATCAGCACTAGTTTATGTCAGGGACCAACTAAATACCAAGTTTGGTTAAATTTCGTTAAAAAATAAATAAATAATAATAATAAAAATATATATATGTACGATTTTTTTTTTCTAAGTTTTTTTTTTTTTTTTTTTTTCGTTAAAAGTAAAAAAAAAAATCGATAACTTTGTGTTAACTTATCACAGATTTATAGTTCAACCATTCCTTTTAAAGGTATTGACTAGACCTTTCGAAAGATACCCATCTTGAAAATTTACCACCCCCTCGAGGGGTCTTCCCCCCGGGGGGGAACAGATGCCCCCACATGCACAATTTTTTTCCTAGTTAACTACTACTATTATTAATGATTCATATTAATTTTACAATCACAAGTTTAAAATAACTCTCATTATGCACATTTATACGACATTTTGTTCTATACTGCCATGTTAAAAGTTTACAAAAAATGCGATCACAGCGCCACCTGTTGAGCGATTAATCCCCAAATCTAATCAACACCAGTTTATGTCAGGGTGCAACTAAATATCAAGTTTGGTTAAATTTCATTCATTGGTTCGTAAGATACAGTGTCCACAAAAATCGTGATACACACAAACAGACATTTTCTAAAAACTATCAATTCGTGTTCAGGACATCCCAAAACGTGTAAATCCATCAAAAAACGGAGGTCGAAAATTTTCACGAATCCAATACTTTCTCTATATTACATATAGAAGAAAGTAAAAATGAAACGAAAAAAGATAATAACATAGACCAGTTGTACCAGAAGTACCAATTGCACATACGATCGACGATAATGATGAATTGGATCTTTGAGTACCGCTTTGCGATTGACTGGTTCTCACTTTCTGTCCTCTCTTTAGGCCGATCGCTTCCTCCCTGACGCTGTGTTTGCCCATGGTTCATCCATTCCTGTTAATATGATCTAATAGTGGTACCCTCTTATCCAGTAGTAAAAAAATTCGCAGATTAGACAAACCGGCTTCTTTGAGCCCAACTACACACCACACTCAAATGCTGACGTCTGCGCATGTTTTTGTGCACCAGTGTGCGAGGCATGGTTACTGTTTTTCTGAGCAAACGGAATAAAATTCTCGAAGTATTTATGACCTGGACTCAAAATTTCTCATTTTTAATATTCTGCCAAGTGCGCAGTTAAGATGAGCGTCGAATGCTCAATCGATGGCAGCCAGGGGCGCGCCAGCATCATCAGGCGCCTGTGTGCAAAGTTTCAGTTGGCGCCCTATATTACCTTTATTTTTATTTATTTATTTATTTATTTTTAAATCATTTTATAAAAAGTTATTATTCAACAAGTCAATCTCGAACCCTAGTAGTAATAAGTTTATTGAATGGCTAATAAAAAGATAAATGTATCAAATAAACTGAAATTTAAAAAGAGACAAATAAAAAGGGCATCTTGCAGAAAGCGAAAAAATCTTTTACAAGGAGTTGCAAAAGCTCGAGGTACAATTGTGAAGGCAAAGAGAGGAAACGAAATTAGTCAGATTTAGTGCTAATGTGGTTGCAGAAAATCCGCGTTGAGGCATTAGAATAAATGGCTTAGATGAAAGTTGTAAGTGTAAACGTTTCTATTAGTTTGAGTCTAATTTTTAAATGAATATTTTAACACAAAAAGAAAAAAAAATAATAAAAAAGTCTTAGTAAACTAAACATTCCCTCACTTCATTACACTTTTTGTGAGTATTACGCATATCATACTGATCCAAAATATCCGTCTCTATTCATATTGTTACCAAAATGTCGATTTTCTTGCGTGAAAAAAGTAAAAAGTAATTGTAAAGAAACAGGCAGTTTCTTGTCGAAAGATATACTTTATTAAAGGATTATTCCCGCAAATTATCGTATTCAAATTCATACCTCAAAAAGTCATAAAACAATATTCAAAACACCACAAAGTGAAATTTTACTCATTTACGAATAAATATAGACCATGTAAACCGAAACGAACGTTCAGAACAGATCTCCGAATGAAACTGATACTCTTTGGGAATGTCTCTTCTGTTTTTAAAATTTCTGTCATGATTTTCCGAACTTTCGTGGTTATTCTGAACCAAAAGCCAATTGATGAATCCAGAAAATACCAGAACTTGGTTATTATTAAAGATAGAGCCTCTAAACTTTGGAAACACTAAATTATTACTTCTCCCCAAGTTTGATCGCAATGTAGCCAAATTCATCGTTAATTTGCGAAGTCTATATCCAAGGCTGACAATCACCTCGTACCCCACCCCCGTTAAAATTGAATGAACTGCTCCTTATTTGCATTTTAATTGTAAATCTGCTTTTATTCCAACAACGCCTTTCATTTAGGAAAGCGGTTTAATTCTTTGCAATGCAAAATGAAAAAAATATTTAATTAGTCGTACTATCGTAGTATGTTTGCACATATAAATGAGTTTAACATTTTGCACTAGAACAAATAAATGGAATTTATAAGTATATATAAAGTTAAGAATTCATAACAATAATAATAATAATAATAATATCCAGTAGTGAATTTTATTTTTTTTCAGTTTATTATTGAAAACTCTCGAAATACTCTTAAGATCAAATTAGTATATGACTTTCGATATAATGACAAGATTTGACTTGATTAATTATTGAAGTTTCTTTCTTTCTTTTTTCTTAAAAAAAAAAAAATAATAATAATAAATTTATAAATACATAAAATAGTAGAATATAATAAATATTACTTGGTACATATCGATAAAAAATATTTAACAGGGGAAAAAACATCTAGTGAAAGGAATTTTGCCCATTCTGATTATCCAAACTTTTTATATAATTTGAATGTAAATTTTTATGTGTTTTTCCATATAATAGTAAGATAGAAAAATTTGTTTTAAACTATTTTACCGTGACGTTTGTACTCTGTGCAGATATAAATAATAGATAAATTTATAAGTAAATAAAACAAGGCTACATAATAAAAATTATTAAGTTTTAAAGTAGATTATTTAGAACAGTAGATTATTTAGAACATTTGAACAGAAAATATTATTTAAAGAAATTTAATTAATTTGCTTGCGTTTTTGTGAATTCTGGAATAATATATATCCATTTAGTCCAAACTGTCTTATACTATCGATGTAATTGTAAAATTTAAAAATTTGTCTGACACCTTTGTGGAGCATAAGTACTTTTTGATTATTTCAAATTTAGAAAAATATTTTACACTGACGTTACTAGTAATTATGACAGAGTAATTTCGAAAACAATTAATCCACACATAAAATTTATTCTTGCTGAGATAATTTGGAGTAAGATTACGTTTGGAAACGTGTTTGTGCATGGCCTCAAGGAAAGAAAGTGGGGATCCCGTTACAATAGGTGTCGGATAAATATAAACAATTTACGTACCTATATTCATGACCGCAGTTCCCATAGATTTTACGCGTCAAATTTAACGCTAAAACAAGGGGGGGGGGGTATCGAATTTAACCCATCTTTACGCCCCCCCTCCAAATCAAAATTACAAAAAGACTAAAAATGGGATTTTGGAAATATCTTAAAGAAGCGAAATTTCACCACAAAATCGAGTTTTCCCCTCCCCTCCTTAAAACTCAAAAAATCGAAAATTGTAGATTTTTTTTCTTTTTTTGTACGTAAGTCTAGTTTCCCCATATGCAATTTCCTCACCGTAAAGTAACTTGGAGACTAGTTATGCTTAGAAACGTGCTTTTTACATCCTTTCTTCTTTGAAAAGGGTGAGGGGAAATTTCGTATAATCCCGTCAGTATACGCATCGGATGCGTCTAGACAATACATGCACCAAAATTCGTGACTGGAACTCTCAAATTTCCCAGGATTAATTTAACGCTAAAAGAAGGGTCTCGAATTCATTCCCTCTTAACCCCCCCCCCCCCCCCACCAATATCGAAAATCACAAACACCAAAAATGGGTTTTGGAAATATATCTTAAAGAAGATGCATAACTGTTTTCATCCTTTTTGTACCATTTTTGGTAAATTTCTACTAAAAAATCCAGAATTTACAAAATTCCCCCTAAAATCGATTTTCATCTCCTCCCTTAAAAATTAAAAATTTTCAAATCGTAGACAATGATTATTATTTTTATTTTATTTATTTATTTATTTATTTATTTATTTATTTTTTGTACTCAATTCTAGACTCTTCATGTGCAATTTCTTCACTGTGAAGCAATTTGAAGCAGAGTTATGGAAACGTGTTTTTGCCTCCTGCTCTCCCCCTCCCTCAAGGGAGAAATGGGGCGTAATTTACGAAAGTTGATTGATATAATTTTAAGTTCGGTAATTTCTGTCAAGTGTTGTTGAATTCTGTCCAGGTGTTCTCCTGATACCCAGACAAAAATTTTATAAACATGCAAACACAATAACCGCACACGCACACGCACACACACACAGAAAAATTTCTGAAGTCACATTTAGCTTTCACAATATGAGAAACGTGAATATATCGCAATTTTTTTTTCGAATATGAGAAATTTTTAGACAAAAGTCTGATTTTATTAATATAGATGTTACATCGATAATTCAAATGGAAAAGCTACTCTAAATAAAATCTCAGGTTCTATCAAATTTTAATTTTTTCAGTCGAAATATGTTGTCTTTTTATTAACCTTAGTGGCCTTTTTCTGGCAGAAGAGGGGAGGGGAGGGGAGAGATTAAAGCGCCCTTTTAAATTTCAATAGAATGCTTTGATATGTTAAAAAAGCCAAAGAAAATTTTGCTGAAGTTAGGCGTATCTATACAAAGTTATTCTACTTTTAACGTGCCCCTTCACAAAAAACCTAAAGTATTTGAGGAACACAAGTTTTACCAGTATATTTTTCAAGGCACATTATTTAGCCACACTAGTCGCATATGGCTTCAGACCGGCATTATGAAATCAGATTCAGTAAAACAATATATACATTCTTTGATTTATTACTTATATATATATATATATATATGTAATTTATTCTCCGCTGGCGCCTTTCTTTACCTGGCGCCTGTGTGCGCCGCACACTTTGCACATCGGACCGGTGTGCCTCTGATGGCAGCCAAACTTTAAAATGTTACAATTTCCATCGAATCCTATATGCATGTGAATTTGTGCCTATTTCGCATTACTCCTTCTTCGTGCCTTTTTTTTTTTTTTTATAGAGTATAAATTTCATACAAGTTGGGATATAGCTTTCCCGTTAGCAAGGAAATTTCCAGTATAACCGCGCCATCTATAAACATCCAACTTCAATCTTCATAATGTCTCAAAATGGTTTTCTCACATATCAAGTTTTGTTTGACAATAGGCAATAGAACCTGAGATATAGCCTTTTCTTAAATTGTAGAAATCGCTGTGTAGCAGCGCCTCCTGTTGAGCGGTTGACACAAAAAGTTGAGAGGTACTAATTTATGTCAAGGTGCATCTACATATAAATTTATATGCAATTCTGTGCAGTAGTTCTCGAGATATACCCTACCCTTAAATTGCGGAAATCACTGTGTAGGCGACACCTGTTGCCGATAAGCATTCAGATTGAATCAGCATATGTCTCGTAATAACCTTCTTACATATCAAGTTTTGTTTGATTACACGCAATAAAGCGTGTAAATACTTATGGAATTTCTTGAAACTGATATATGTTATTCAAGTTCACTATCGGACAGTCCCTATTGAAAATGGAGTTTATACCTCTGCTGGTTTGTGTACAGGGACACCCGAAAGTATTTCAAAGCATTGTGTCCTAGTAGAGGTATGTATCTATAAACCATACTTTCATACCTTTACTGTAGACATATCTTAATGAAGCTGAAATATGTTATTCAAGTTAACTATCGGATGTTTCCTGTATAAAATGGAGGAGAATATCACCATCGGTTTATGTACAGGGACACTCGAAAGTATTTCAAAGCATAGCGTTCTATGAGAGATATTTCTATAAATCAAATTTTAATAACTTTACTTTCCACGAAGTTTTAGGAAATTGAAATATGTTATTTAAATGCACAAAAGAATGCTTTGCATAGAATATAGCAGGATTAGCATTAGATTTACACGGTGGCACAAAAATATCCAGTTATATTAAGAAGTATTAATAAAAAATTACTAGAGTTGTACTTTCGTTTACTTTAAGAGTTTTTAACACTTTCTAGCATTTTTTAAGCGTGAATATGATTTGAGTTTTGTGTATCTGCATGTCCGTCTGTCTGTCTGCCTGTCTGTCTGTCCGAGCTCTAACTCCCGTAAATATTTATGGAATTTCCTGAAACTGATATATGTTATTCAATTTCACTATGGTATGTTCCCTATTGCAAATGAAGTTTATACCACTACTGGTCTGTGTACAGGGATACCCGAAATTATTTAAAAGCATTGTGTTCTATGAGATTTATTTTTATAAACCATATTTTCATACATTTACTGTAGACATATCTTAATGAAATTGGAATATGTTATTCAAATTCCCTATTGGATGTGTCCTGTATAAATAGAGGACATACCACCACCGATTTATATACAGGGACACTCAAAAGTATTCCAAAGCTTTGCGTTCTATGACAGACATTTCTATAAATCAAATTTTAATAACTTTACTTTTCACGAAGTTTTAGGAAATTGAAATATGTTATTTAAATGCACAAAAAAATTCTTTGCATAGAATGTAGCATGATTAGCATTAGATTTACAGGGTGACACAAAAATATCCATTTATATTAAGAGTTTTTAATAAAAATTTGCTAGAATTGTACTTTCGTTTACATTAAGCGTTTTTAACACTTTCTAACATTTTTAAGTGTGAATATGATTTCAGTTTGTGTTCTGTCCATCTGTCTGTCTATCTGTCTGTCCACGCTCTAACTCCTGTAAATACTTATGGAATTTCTCAAACTGATATATTTTATTGAAGTTCACTATCGGACGTTCCAAATTGAAAATGGAGTGAATATCTGTTCTGGTTTGTGTACAGGGACACCTAAAAGCATTCGAAAGCATTGTGTTCTTTGAGTGTTATTTTTATAAATATTTTCCGTATAGAAAGGCCCCTATTTAAAATGACATTAATAGGTCCTGTACAACTACTTTGTTTACAGGGACAACAACAACAAAAAAATTGCCAGTGCATTACGTTTTATTGCAGAATTTTTTGAAAGTTATATTTAAAAGTCTTTCTACTGAAAAATTACAAAAATATTGAAATGTATTATTTATATTCTAAAATAATATTTTGTGTAGAATATGATATGATTAACTTTCTGATTTACAGGGCTACACTAAAATATTCAGAGAGATCAAAAGCTGTAATTATAATCTAATGGCTGCATTTTCTTTTGCGTTAAGCCTTTTTAACACTTTCCAAAAGGATTAAAAGTAATTTTAAAATCAATTAGTCTATCTGTATATTTTTCAGTCCTTCTGTTTGTTGTGTGATAACGTAAAGAAAGAATATTAAAAGTTATTCGATACAACAATTACGTACAGTTGGAAAGTGTTACTAATTAATGGGTACTGCATGATTTTTCTTTCTTGTTTTTTAACATCATGCCAGGATTTTTTAAAGTCGTCTGGCCCATTAAAATTATTTTTTTTTCTCATCCGAAAAAAAATATTTTTTCCCTTTATCTCCACGAAACGTATTTTTCAGCTTTTTTGTCAAGCGTGGTCAAGATTGTAATTTTACGAACTGTGTACTCGGGATGGAACTTAAAACATTGCGGTCAGTTTGGCTGGTACATGGTAGACTTAAAACACAAACTATTTCAGAAGAAGACATTTTTTTGTCGCACGCCCATGCATCGGGAAAAAAATCGGTGGCTTGAAAGTGCCCTAGGTCTTCCTGGGCGCTTGCATTTATCATATTTTGAAGGATTTTTTTTTTTTTTAAGTATTGACTACTGTTTTAGACCTACCAACAGACCTCGAAATAGCTGCACCACTCATTCCACTCGCTTACATTCCAAGGATTTTCCCACATTCTGCAGAGGACAATATTTTTTGTGCCTCGGCATCGTTGCCAATAACACGGAGAAAAATTAAAGTAACCCTAAATACGCTATTAGGGTACCTTTTAAATTGCGTGGTTTCTCAGACCTCAGAAAATTTGTAATTCCCACCAAAAAAATTGACGACTATACTTTTTTCCAACAGAAAATAAGATTAATATCTAATATTGTAATTAATTCATTAATTAAAACTAGTATCGCCCAGTGGTCGACACTCGACCATTTTTTTTTTTGCAAAGCGAAGCAAAACAAAGTTATTGCCTTGTCCTAAACGGAATGCAATTGCAACACAGCTGCGGCAATTGTTTGCCGATATTCACTCTAACTGAATCAGCAGAGCTTTACTTAATATAACTATTTCTCTCTGTAGTTGTTAGCCTTTCCTGAAATGAGAAAAAATCGCAACGTGAAAACGCCCCTTGTTGTGTGATACAGCCCAGAAGCTAATAGGTACCATGTCAAACCAAAGGCCCAACCAAGTATCAATTTCTGTTAAATTAATTCGATTGGTTCATAAAGTACATTGTTTGAACAAAAAAAAAAAAAAAAAAGATATTTTTCAAAAATGGTTGAATTGAGTTCGGGAAATTTCAAAACGTGTAACTTTATCGAAAACCGAAAATCTAAAACTTTTCTGAATCTTATATTTTCTACTTATATATGCAGAGGAAAGAATAATAAATCCACTTTTTAAAAAATAAAAATAAGTAGTCAATTTCACTTAATTCAAATGCAAGGAAATCTCAAAACGTGTAAATTCATCAAAAACCGGAAATCAAAAGTTTTTATGTATCTTCTACTTGTTTCTTCTACCCACAAAAGCTAGCAGTAAAGACACTTTTTTAAAAAATAAGTAGCCAATTTCAGTTAATTGAAACGTAAAGAAAGCTCAAAACATGTAAATTCAACAAAAAACGGAAATCGGAATTTTTTCCGTATCGTCTACTTATACATGCAGCAGTTAGTAACAAATCCATTTTCCTTTTAATTAGTATATTAGTTGAATATTTATTGTTTATATATCACCCTTGGAAATGAAATGTTTATGTTTACATTCGAAACTGGAAGTTTTCATTACAATCGCGGATTCCCAAATACCGGCAGATAATTTCCGTTAGTTTTTAATATTTTTTTACAAAAAATCCAATGGACGATTTACATAGAAAATCTTTTTCATGGCTCCATGGACAGACAGTGACGTCATCACTTCGCTTGCGTATAGTGATGCTACATTATGCAAATTACTGTGTCTATGGTTTTATTTGAGAGCTTTATGAAATTGCCAGATTTAACAACTTTCTACTTTTAGGTATTTTTTAATGTAAAGGAATACGTGTATAAAAGGGGAAAATGGGGAAAAATGCATAAAAAATAAATGTATTTTTAAATACCTTCTTGACATCGTAAGAAAATAATATTTATATTCGCACCTTCCGGCTAACCATACCTTTCGAATGATACCATTTTCAACCCTCTACTCCCATAATTAATCTGTTAAAAAGGGACTACAAATTTTATGCTTGCCTATTAATATATAGATTAAATTTTAATTAAAGTGCATTATAATTAACAAATCATTTGCATACTTTACATTTTTTTTTTTTTGGTGGGGGGAGGGGGGTTCACCCGACAAATTTGCATAAACCCTAGGCTAACTGGCTATTTAATTGACCTTATAATTTTTTCCAGGGCCTTGGTAATCTTTTACAATATTATTCTACGAATAAATACCGCATAGATTATAGATTATTGTACGAAAATAATTGTTTCGGAAAACATGAGCTGTAATATCTTGATACACAATAAAGATTGAGTGATTATGCACAATCCTTACATTAAGTTGTTTCTTTTACGTATGATGTATAGACAATACTGGTATCTGAGGGTCTATCCGAATGGTGACCCAGAGGACAATTCAGTTGGATATATTAGTATTTATTTTTTTCGCCGTTTATCTGGCCCTTCAAAATGCATCTCATATTCTTTGGCCATAAAAACAGTTGATGGACAGAAAGATTGCGAGAAACACATTTCACACGTGTTTACAAATACTACGGGTAGGGGATATCATAAGTTTTTGCAGAGATCCAACCTGATGGAGAAGTCCACACTCGTTCCTGATGGTGTCCTGACTATAGTTTTAACGACAGAGTCCTGTAATAAATCTAACTATGACGCAGGTGAGAATTTTCTTAAATAACGGAAATATTAACACTACCTAATTAAAAAAAAAAAAAAAAAAAATGTGGACAAATTATTATTTTTATTTTTATTTTTTATCTTTATGTTTCTCCGTATACTGCGATTAGTACAAAGCAATTGCAGACCTGTGTAGAAAAATGGAAATAAAGCATTTTTTTTTTCTACTTTCTGAACATGGATATGCAAGGAAAGTACTGTAATCAGGACAAAAATTCGAATTTGAGATTTTTGTGTATCTCTAGGTACGTTTTAACTCTTTGACGCAGATGGGACACTGGTGTCCCTTTTGCTTATTTATTTTTTGACGCTCTTATTACAAATATTATTATTATTTGATAGTTTTTTTTATTATAAAAGAGAGTCTAATAGGTACTATAAAAAATCTATTAGATTATCAGAGTAAATTTTTTGCTAAAATAAAAATGTTAAATGAAAGTAGTTTGAAAAAATTTTATCAACCAATTTCAAAAATTTATTTCTAATTAAATTCCGTTATTTAAAAAAGATCAGTAATGAATTATTGCTACTCCTATATCTACGCAATTGTAAATAAGTGCAATTTGTAAAAATATTTATTCATGGGACGCCCGTGTCCCATGATGAATTTACCTTTAACGTAGAAAGGGACACCGGTGCCCCACTCTATATTTTAGAACCAAAGATAATTAAAATTTTAAATATTTAATTGAAATTTAGATTGAAATGATTGAATTGAAATATTTAACTGAAATTTAGATCTAAAATAACTTAAAACTATCAAAAAAATGCAAAAATTATGTTTGATGAGAAATCTGCTTCAAAGGGTTAAGATCCCTTGAGTTCGTTTTTGCTACTTTTACGAAGATGTATGTGTACATGTGTGTGAGTGAACACGATAGGGTCTAAACGCTTTGTTCAAATGAGCTAAAAGTTAGTACGTATGTTATAAGTCACCATACTACTAACCCTATAGATTTTTGTGAATCTAGCACTTATACTTTTTTTACAGGAACGCAAATAAAAATTCTTTATCATTATGGCTTATGGGATCAAAATTTTTAAAGTACAATAAGGTCTAAATGCTTCGTTCATTTGAGCAGTGAAGTTATATACATGTTAAAAGCCATCTTCACAAAAACTGTAAAGATTTTGATGAATAGCATTTATAGTTTTTTTTACAGAGTCACAAAGAAAAATTCTTTATCATTATGGCCTATAGGCTAAAATTATTTAAAATTCGATAGCGTCTAAACTTCATATTCGATTCAGCTGAAAATTTATATACATGTTATTTACCGTTGCGCAAGCAGTATAGATTTTGGTGAATCTAGCGCTTATAGATTTTTACAGAGACACAATGAAAAATTCTTTATCATTATGACCTATGGTCTCAAATTATTTGAAGTGCAATAGCGATAAATTAAACAACATACTGCATGGGTAAAAATAATCAAACAGCCTATTATAATTTTAACTTTTATATTTTTAAAGACTTCTCTTACTTTAATTTATTTAAAAAATTGTTAATTACTTAATGTTCGGAAAGTTGAGTGGAGTCACTCCACATTATTTAACATTACAATTAAAAAGGTAAAGTAAAAAGAAAGAAAAATCACGCGGTTCTCATACATTATAAAACATTTCCAAATATATTTCATTGTCATGTCAGTCATTTAACTTTGAACGTATTTTACGTGGTAACAGCTTAAAATTTATTTTGTTTTAACTATGGAGGGAAAAAAAATATCCGAATCTTTATGGCTCTACTTAAAAAAAACTAGTATGTTGTGGACACTACTAGACTTTCTTCTATATTTTTCTATAGAAATTCACCCAGTAAAAATATTTTATTTAACCTATTATTTATTAAAATTATCGACCGTAATAAAGATGACTTTCATCTTAGAAAAGACTGACACTAAATATAAGAAAAGAAAGACACTTTTATTCTCTGTATATAAAGGCTTAAAAAAATGTGTTTTCATAATGGTTATGTCATGTATCAAATTTCGTACAGTTATATGCGATAAGAAGTTGAGATATAGCCTTCCCGTACTCAGGGAAAATTGCAGTATAGCAGCACCACTTATTGGCTGATATGCATCCAAATTGAATCAGCATAATGTCATATAATGGTCTTAATATTAAGTTTTGTTTGATTACACGCAATAGAACCTGAGATATAGCCTTCCCTGAAATTACGGATATTGACTAATTGCAGCACCACCTGTTCAGAGATTAGCACCAAAAGATGTTAGACACTAATGTACGTCGAGGCACTTCTACATATAAATTTATATGCGAATTCGTGCATTAGTTCCTGAGATATAGCCTTCTCTGAAATTGTGGAAATTGCAATATCACAACGCCACCTGTTGAGAAATTGACACCAAAAGTTGACAAGTACACATTTATGTCAAGATACATCTGCAAATAAACGAATATCCTTTATTAGTACAAGATGCAGTCTTGGGCCGGTTGATAAACATCCTGAGCGGCATATGCGCTCTTAGTTCCGGCAACAAGCTACGGTGCCGGTGGCCGGCGATCATCCGCCGTAGTCGCAGCAAACCCCAAAGGGTCCCGATTCCCGTTAAAGCTTTAAACAGGATGTAGTATGATTTATGACATGAGTTCATTAGGCAAGTCAATGTCGGAAAAGGCCACGATTTCGGTTCGGATTTTCAGTTCGGATGGTGTGGGTGGGAGGGTCACGCATCCTACGGTACCTCTAAAAATGCAACGGAGTGAGTTATGAACAACAATCTCACTGCAATGGAAGGGGTTGAGAAGAACATAAGAAGAGAACACAGAAACATTAAAAATGTATTTTAGAGCTTTTAGAAGTAGGAAACACAATATAAAATAAAAGTAGAGAGGTTAAGAACAGCATTTCAATACTATTAGAAACTTTAAGGATAGCAAGAATATTTAAGTATTTTTTGAGTGCAAAATATTTTACTTTTTTTGGTATTTTTAACATTTTTTTTTTTTCAAACACAAGGACGAGAACAGACTAATACAGTGGAGCACAAGAACAAGGACAGGGTATAATCTCCTAGGAGAAGTCAATGCCAGACGGCGATTGGAAGGAGAAATAAATGCATAAGTGATGAGAGAAGAAAACACAAAAAAGGTTAAAGGTGGGAGTTCAGACATATGGCTGCTTTTGGTCTACGTCTGTTGATACGCCACAATTTCTCGTGTTTTCTGGCTTAAATACCGCTAGTTTTGGCACGAACCCAAACTCCTCATGAATACTTATAGGGTAGTTAGCTGAGCTAGTTCCCACCTACATTTTATCGTTGGTTATCCCGGACATCTGTGATTAAATATTCTGCAATGTTTCGCCGCTAAATTTAATGATTGCATAATCTTTATTCTAAAAGTTGTTCTTAAATCTGATTCCCACGTTATAACATGTTTTGCTGAAAAACCAATTTTACCTGGGCTCTAGAATAGAATTCCCATTAAGTTGATCTTAAATTTAAGAGTTATTCTGGAGATATTAATATTAAGTTATCACTTAATATTAATTTACAATAATAATTTAAAGTTTTAATTATTTTTATCTTTTGATCCTTTCATATATATATATATTAGAATAGAAGGAAGTAGTGAAGAAATAAGTTAAAGCTCAAAGCAAGACCAAAAACGAAAATGTCATCGATTGTACTCCTAATTCCTAATTTATCACACCTTTTTTATAGCGCTATATTTGATCTGTTAATCATACAGATCACTATAGTTCATTAAAATCCTGTTTTAAGAAACAGAAAACGCACAACAAAGCTGAAAATACACTTCATGGTGTTAACCACTTAATCAGTAAACCATTTCAATTATTTTATGCGGCCCCATAGACGATAATGATAAAGAATTTTTCCTGGTGTCCCTGTAAAAAAACCATAAGTGCTAGATTCACCAAAATCAATACGGTTCGTACTATGGTGACTTACAATATACGCACCAACTTTCAGCTTATTCGAACAAATCGTTTAGACGCTAGCGTGGTCAGTCGGAGACATACACACACACATACATACATCATCATAAAAATAGTGAAAACGGACTCATGGGACCTCGAAACGTATAGAAACATCGAAATCACAAATTCGGATTTTTGACATGATTACAATACTTTCCTCACTATAGTGTTCGGAAAGTAAAAATATGAAAGTGAATTAATTATTTTTCTTAATATCGTCTGCAATAAAATTCAAAATTGTTGTGAATGCTACTTGTAAATCGTTATATGGCCCCCAATTTGATCTTCGATCGTTTTTGGGGCATATCTCGAGAACTATTTGGTCCAATTTGGCAAATTTGTATACGCGTATTTTAAGGTGCTAGAAATCGATTTCTGTTAAAAAAAATTACAGGCCACAATACAAAATTTTTAAAAATATTAATTCAATAATTTTTATTCTAAATATAAAAAATATTAAAATCTTAATTAAACTCATAAATATGTTCGGAAAACCTGTTATTAACACGATAAAAAAAATCAGGCGAAAATAAATAAAATAAAATAAAAATGCGGGAGATATGAATATAAATGTGTAATTAGAATTTAACATTAGAAACTCGAAAATTTAGATGTGTATAACTCCTAAACTTATACACAATATGTCTTCCAAATTTATATCTGGGGATGAAATTCGTTGTAAAATCAATATCCGAAATCAAAATTATATGTTACCATTGAAAAAATCTAAGTTTGACACAAAATCAATATGGAGACGTCCCTTTAAGCTACAATTTTTTAATTTATTTTTTCAATTAGCTTAAAAGAGTACAAAATCCCCTGACGAATGGCACCTTCGGTGTCTTTCTGCAACAATTTACTGATGAGATAGGTGAGGGTCTCGTTGGTGTTTCTTTTTTCTTTTTCATTTTTTTTTTTTTTTTTTTTTTGACCGACTGTACATTATTATATTTAAAGTATTTTATTAGTAAAATAAATTTCGCTACTGAAACGCTGTAATCTTGATTTTTTTTTTTTTTTTTTTATTATGTTTTCTATAGAAAGCAGGGTGAAACCCAAGTGTTCTTATTGCAAACAAGAATTTGATAGAACGCATATTTCAATTCACGAGCAGGAGTGCCAAGATAGACCCACTGAATGCCCGACTTGTCAAGATTCAATACCATTCAAAAAGTTTTCTGATCATGAGTGTGTAAAAGAGAGAGTGAGAGGTATCTTCTTCATTTTATCTATCTCCATATATTATTTTTTATTTCCTTTAATTGTAGAAGAAAAGTGTGAAAAATTTAAACATATTAAATGAAAATGAAAGAAATATACCGGGTGATCCAAAAGTCAAGACAAATTTTAAAACTGAATAATTCGAAAACGAATCAAGATACAAAGATACGGTTTTCACCAAACGGATGAAAAAGAAACCGGGTTTTGTGTGGCAACGGAAAAAAAAAAAAATAGTTCTGTTGGCGACCAACAGATGGCGCTATAGTGTTTTATTTCACCAAAAGATGATTTACAAATGAAAAAAGTGTTGATAACTTACAAGTCAATTTAATTACAGTTAATTAGTACTACTACAATAACTGCTCAATGTGCTGTCCATCGTTCAGAAGTACAGAACTGAGACGATTCACCACACCGTTCACAGGATTTAGTAGCATTTCTTGCGTAATGGCAGACACATTTTGGCGGATGTCATCTTTCAGTGCTGCTAGTGATTCCGGTTGGTCACGGTACACTTTTGACTTTAAGAATCCCCACAGCCAAAAGTCACAGGGTGTCAGATCGGGAGATCTTGGAGGCCATGCGTGATTAAAGTAGCGGCTGAGAATGCGATGTTTCGATGCATGTAAGCTCCGACAACCATTACCTGCCGCAGTTGCTCCTTTTTATATCGTTTGTTGCTTTGCATAATCCTACATCAGAAATCCGACAGCGCCATCTGTTGGTCGCCAACAAAACTATTTTTTTTTTCGTTGCCACACAAAACCCGGCTTCTTATCCATCCGTTTGGTGAACACCGTATCTCTGTATCTTGATTCGTTTTCGAATTATTCATTTTTAAAGTTTGTCCTGACTTTTGGATCTACCGGTATTTTTATCCCATCCCTTCTCAAAGTTGAACACGGTTTCTTTAATCAGTTTGACTGGTATATTTACATCCCGGAACCACTGTTTTTACTTTCTCTTACCCATAGGGTCGAGAAAGTATTGTTTTAGGGTCGAGTGAGTTTTTGTTATATTTACATGTTCTGAGGTCCCCTGAATACGAAAATCATGTTTTTAGCGAATGGTCTCTGTGTCTGTTATCAGCATATCTCAAGAACAAATACAGTGCGTGTCGAAATGATAGGTCCACCAGTAAAAACGAAAGTTATGTTGGTAAAAAAGGTTTTATTGTGTACAAAGTACTATTTTATAAACTACATTACTTCATTCAATGTAAAATAATACATGAATAATATACAAATAATAGGAATAATAAGGAAAACAAAAATTACAGGAAAAAGCTGTTTCAAAAAGATAGGTCCACTGAACCAAGCATAAAATTAATGTTGAATTAATAAGAAATTTTTCCACCTTGTTTTAGAATAAGCTCATAAATCCTATTCGGCATAATTTCTACAAGTTTTTGCAAACACTTTTTCTCGATTTTTGACCATTCGGAGGAAATAGCCTTTTTCAAGTCTGCAGTACTGTTGTACTGCCTTCCGCCTGCATACACTGCTCTTGCGAGTATACCCCACATGTTTTCTACCGGATTCAGGCCGGGGCTGCAAGGTGGTCAATCGATAACATGTACACCATTATCCAGAAACCATTCGAAAGTGGACTTTGCAGTGTGCACAGGAGCATTGTCTTGTTGGAACATGAAGAATGGACCCCTAATGTGCTCTGCTTGTGGAAGAAAATATTGTTCAAGCAGCTGTTGATAGCCTGCAGCATTCAAACGGTTGTCTACAAATGCTATATCAGTTTTTCCTGCACCTCCGAATCCGGCCCATACCATACCTGAACCACCACCAGCTTGCCTCTTCGAGAATATCTGTTTATCGTTACGCAGATCGTGCCAGTAGTACTGCCAACCATCTGGACCATCCAGGTTGAATTTCTTTTCATCACTGAATATCACACGATGCTAATCTTGTTTCCAGGACATCACTTCATGTGCGAATTTCAATCTCTTTTCTTTGTGCTTTTTAGTCAATTTCGGAGCCGCTTTCCTCTTCACGTAAACTATATTGCCGAACTTCTTTACCACTCTATGGACTGTAGATTTTGATATTGGAGGGTTTTGTTGTCTGGCCACAGTGGATAAGCTCATATTTCCAGATTTTAACTCCTTTACGATAGTCCTTCTTTGTCGGAGAGTCACTTTTGACGGGCGGCCAGATGATTTTTTACTTCCATAAGCATTTCTAAGTCGCAAATAATTGTTTACAACATTATGTGATCGGTTTAAAAGTTTACCTATTTCTCTATTCGATTTTCTACACGTTTTAAATGCATCAATTTTCCCCTCCTCAACCAGCGAAAGACTGCAACGACGACCCATTTCGTTTGATTACAACGTGATGTTCAAATCTGTTTAAATACCTCAACAGCAGCCAGCATAATCCCGCAGTAAGATTAACCAACGATATTTATGCAATTTTTTTGAAAATAAACGTGATTGGTGCAAAATTTCTGAAGGCGGACCTATCTTTTCGAAACGAACTGAAAATGAAAATTTGCATAAAATAAAGAGGAATTATTTATTTTAAATAAATTTCTTCATAAATTGTTATAACAATTACTGATTAATTATTTCTACCAAAAAAGTGATTCTTATTCTCAATTGAGAGTCGAAATTTTGAAAAATGGGGGTGGACCTATCATTTCGATACGCACTGTAGTAACAGACATTCCAAACTCGGTATTCTAAATGTGTATCATATAGGGATGCTACAGTAAGCTTTTAACGTCTATAGACTGCACTAAACCAAATGAAACGAATATATATTTTTTGTAATAGAGATAGTCAACTCGGAAAGAAAATTTGTGTATGTAGGAGCCTCGCCCCCCCCCCTCCCCCCTCGAGGGGAGTAAATTTTCATGATGGGTATCTTTCAAAAGAGCTCGCCAATACCTTTAAAACGAATGGTTGAACCATCGAACTGCGATAATTTAAAATAAAGTTATCGATTTTTTTTTCATTAAAAAAAATATATATATATGTAGTATTGAGAATAAACTTTTTTTTTATATATTTAGTGTTATACTACTTCTCTATAATTTTTAAAAATCTCATAATAGCTCTAGAATTATTAAATACTAGCAGGCTTTGCCCGCTTTGCTGGACATTAAACTTAAATGAGTTGTCAAAATCCCATATCTTTATTAATAACCTAAGTTCTCGCTGTGATTGGTAGAGGTTTTTCTCGCTCGCAACGTGAGGAGTCTGGGTCCCCACTGTCTTCGGCACAACTTACCCACTTCTTACTTCCCCTTCCTCAGCGGGTGTGTTCGAAGTTTTGCAAAATCCCCGTAATGTACATCAGTACAAAAAACCCTTAGCGGCTTAAAAGTTTGTGATGCCGCTACTTTGTGGCTATAAGAATTTGAAATATGAGTCTTAAAAATAATGATATTAAATTTTAAGTGACGCTTTGCAACTAGTTAAAATATACATAGATTTTCTTATTTGATCATTCAATTTTATCCTTTATTTATATTTATAATGCAAACATAATATTTTAACTTGAATATCAGACAGATATATAAAATACACTCACTGATGCTTTTTCATTCGCATTTCAAATTCAAAATAACAGTTTTAAAAGGAATGATATAAAAATTCCAGTGGCGCCTCGGTGTTATTTTAAAAGATTTGTTTTTAGATTCCATTAAAATTACTTTTGTTTTGTCTAATAAAGTATATTTACACATTTAAACAGTGCTTTTAATTTTCAAATATACTGTCAAATAATTATACTTTCACTGAGTTAGCATTATAAAGTAAAATTATTTATTTCAATAAATTGATTTATCTTTTGCATCATGCTATCCAAAACATAGTATCATAGTGTCCATCTAAGTGAAAATTTGCTCAAAGAGGTAGTGTGACGTAAAGAAAACATTTACACAAATTTTACTGCCGTTTTGGATAGCGTGACGCAAAAGATAAATCAATTTATTGAAATAAATAATTTTACTTTATAATGCTAACTCAGTGAAAGTATAATTATTTGACAGTATATTTGAAAATTAAAAGCACTGTTTAAATGTGTAAATATACTTTATTAGACAAAACAAAAGTAATTTTAATGGAATCTAAAAACAAATCTTTTAAAATAACACCGAGGCGCCACTGGAATTTTTATATCATTCCTTTCAAAACTGTTATTTTGAATTTGAAATGCGAATGAAAAAGCATCAGTGAGTGTATTTTATATATCTGTCTGATCTTCAAGTTAAAATATTACGTTTGCATTATAAATATAAATAAAGGATAAAAGTGAATGATCAAATAAGAAAATCTATGTATATTTTAACTAATTGCAAAGCGTCACTTAAAATTTAATATCATTATTTTTAAGACTCATATTTCAAATTCTTATAGCCACAAAGTAGCGGCGTCACAAACTTTTAAGCCGCTAAGGGTTTTTTGTACTGATATCATTACTTTTTAGTGGTTTTTAATCAAAAAATTAAAACAAGTCCTTCTGGCTTCTAGGAAGGGTAAACTAATTTAATTTTTCTTATGAAGTTGTCACCATTTTTTTTTTTTTTTTTTTTTCAAAATGGCAGCTACAATTTATTAATGGACTTAGTGGATTTATAAATGAAGGCTATGTATATATGGAGTTTTAAGCAAATCGGTTCATAAAACCTTTCTAATGTAAATTTGAAATTTTCAGTGTGCTGGCACAGGGAAACAAGAGGGTGGATTAAGTTGGCAAATAAACATATCAAACACATTTCTGAGATAAATCTACACTACAAATTTAGCGTGAATTAATTCAGTATTTCAAACGTTATCATACTGACAAATTTTCAAGTAGCCTGCCACTTGGAAACAAAATGGAGAAGCTTCGCACTAGAAAAATTTATTGACTGGGATTCTCAAACTCTTAAAAAAAAAAAAAAAAAAAGGAAGAAAGAAAGAAAGAAAGAAAGAAAGAAAAATAAGTGAAAATTTTCAAATTTAAGTTAGAATTACGTAATTTACATTTTGCAAATTTCTTTTTAGAGAATTACAAATTAAACAATTAAAAAAAAAAAAAAAAAAATCAAGTAAATGTTAAAAATAGAACTTTATATATTTTCTTTCCCCTTTTGAGGCTAAGTATACTGCTCCAATATTCACAATTTAAATTTTCATCAAAAGTGCAGGTAAAAATTACTTCCTATACATTTTCATATAAAACGGTTGAGGGAAAAAATAGACAAAATATAAATTAAGCTTTACATTTCTATAATTTTAAAAATAAGATAAAATCACCTGGAGAAAAATTTCATGGAAAATATAAGTTAAGCTTTAAAAAAAAAAAAAAAAAAAAAAAAAAAAATGAAATTTCTGCGTAAAAATACTATTTTATAAATATATTTACAACTACAATAAACAAAAAAACCTTCCTTTAATTTTAAATAATTATTTCTACATGTTTCGAAGCAATTAAAAGTTTTTTCTTTCTTTCTTTTTTTTTAAGAAAAATAAATTAAATGTAGTGGCGCCATCTAGTAGTTTATATTCAAATCATATACATACAGATTTAACTTTTTTTTTTTTTTTTTTTTTTTTCGTTAAAAAAAAAAAAAAAAACTTGTTTAGAAACAGGTAGAAATAGTTATTTAAAATTAAAGGCGGATTTTTTGTTTACTGTAATTGTAAATATATTTATGAAATAGAATTTTTCATGCACAAATTAATTAATTAAAAAAAGAAAAGAAAGAATATTTTTTTTTTAATAAATTATTATTGGTTTCAAAGTAAAGATTTTATTTATTTATTTTGACGTGTTTTTAATAATTGCTATTTGACACATTTTTCATGAATTTTAATAAATTTCATGAAAAATGAAATTTATTAAAAGTGTAAAAGTATTAAAAGTGTTTTATTAAAACACTGTTTAAACACTGTTTATTAAAACACTGTTTTTTTCTAATAAACAGTGTAAACAGTGTTTCATCCCCTAGTCATTATTGCTTTCAATAATAATAAAAAAAAATTGATTATGGCAATATTTAAAATATGTGTCATTTTAAAGTCTGAAAAATAAATAAATGAATAAACTCTAACTGTATTTTCAAAAGAGATTTTTAATTTTTAAAAAGAAATATATATATATATATATATATATATATATATATATATGTATTTACGAAAGAGTATGTTTTAAATAAAAACGATAGATGGCGCCAAAACTCTATTTGCTGTTTTTTTTTTTTTTTCATTCCCGGCGCGTAAGGATACATGAACAGGAATCGCAAATCATTCAGTTATTATAAATCGATGTTCATGAATGATTAAAAATTTTTTCAATTAAAAAAATTGTAAATTCATCATTAATATGATAAAATGGAATATCTAAAATTACAAAATACTTCCTTATTTAAAATATTATCTAAATATTTTTTTGACTAAATATGAAATTTTGAAATCAAAAATATTTTTTTCATAACACAAGAGAAAATATATTTAAGTGAATTTGACTTAGTATATATACAATAAATATTTTAAACAAGTACTTTTGCGTTAAAAAAAAATTCTAAATAATTCATTGGCTGCATTCAAGTCGGTCAACAAACCAACCCACATACCTTACAAGTAATAACCGCATAACAGCGTTTTCACCCGAAGAAACACATGTAATTGGCGGAGTAATATAGTTCCATATTTAAAGCGATTTATATAAAAAATTAAAGCGATTTATATAAAAAACAAGAGTTTTCCTGAAAAAAACGAAAACGTTACTAGATTCAGAAAGATCCTATTAACAGCATATAGTAATTATATGAAAATCCTTCGAGCCGTTTTAGAGATATTTTTCATTACATCCTTACATCGTTACACCACACATTTTCCCTTTTTGGCTTTAAATTGAGATTCAGATCTCAAAACATACTGCATGTAGAAATGTAAAATTTTCAGGATAGATTAAGACCGAAGATAAAAGACTATTTTGAAAAAATCAGAACAAAATATGGCATATTTGCTGAGATATTAAGTGTCGGCTTTTACAAATCTCTCTGATGTCAAACTAGCCGTATGAGTTCGCAGCGTCTCGTTTGTCCCTCCGCTTGCGTCACTCAAAAAACTGCCGTTTTTCATGCGTACACTTAATCAATATCCACACACCAAAATTCGCCATTCTAAGATAATTCAAAGCGAATTCAAACGGAAAAACATGTTTTTACGCATGTTTATTGCCCTACGACTCCGAGAGGGGGGATGGGGATTTCGAATTTCGTGAAATCCAGTTACATTAAGTGCCGGATGCATACAAACAATTTACGCACCAAATTTCGTGACCACAGAAGTCTTTAATAGAAAATATTATAAATAAATAAATACAAAAAGCACAGCTTTAGTAAGGGAACCCTTTGGTGAGTTTAAATACTTTAAGCCATTTTTGCGATGAACTGAATTGGCTATTTCAATTGTGTAATTAAAGATCTTGGCGAGAAACGTCCGAGCTACTTCGGTGCCGAATTTCAAATTTTGCCAAAGGGATCCAATTTTAAAGCTGTTCCATGCACAAAATAAATAAACAAATAAAATAAAATAAAACAAAATAAAAACTCTTTTCTGATATTTACAAAATACAAATAAAAATCTTAATAAAATCCAAATTTTAATCATTTACAATTAAGGGAAGAACATAAAAGTACCTCATAAGGTACATAATAACAAAAAAAAAAAAAAAATGTTTTACTGCAGGAAAGAAAAGTACTGCTTAATTAAATAAAAATATTAAACTAATGCCAAATATCTCTGTGAAAATATTTATCCACATACAAATAGCTGATTTAAAAAAATAAATAAAATAATAACCAACTTTTGAAGGTATTTTTCTCTCTAATTTTTATTATTATTCACGTGAAATTAAAAATGTTTCATTTTATTTCTGTAAAATAAAAAAAATATATAAATGCGTATATATAAATATAAAACCTTCTACCGAATCTGGGTTGAAAACGGAAAAAGCGTAAAATAAATTAGAAATATCAGACCTATATTTATAAATTTGATACCAAATGACAGGGGCGTTTTTTCTGAATCCAGGAGTGCAAACAGTTTTTTGATGCGACAATTAGATTTTTAAAAAATAACTGAAGTATGAAATTTAAGTGGCAACGGAAAAACGCAAAAAGGGAAAAATAAATTAGAAATATCAGACCTATCGTTCCAAATTCAGTACCAAATGAAAGGGGTGATTTTTCTGAATCCTGGGGTGTAAACAGTTTTTCGATACGACAATTAGATTTTTTTAAGATTATCTAGAGTATGAAACTGAGATGGCAACACTTCATTTCAATCCTTTCATAATTTGTAGTGCGAATGACGCGAATAAAAAAGTCTTTAACTTAAAATATTTTATTTTTCCATTCAAAGCGTTTTAGTGAAAAAATATTTATGGCGCATGCTCAGGCGTTTTTTACCCACAATTTAAACACTAATCATAATTTTGAAAATTTCTATAGATGTAATTTTAAGTTGGGTGAAGATCTAAGTTTCTGCCAAGCGCCGTTGAATTCCGTCCAGCCGTTCTCGAGTGATGCCCGGAAAAACGTGTTTTAGTCTTTTACCCCTCAGGGGGGAACGGGGGGGGGAATTTCTGAAAAGTTGATAGATATAATTTTAAGTTGGGTGAAGACCTAAATTTATGCCAAGCGCCGTTGAATTCCGCCCAGCCGTTCTCGAGTGATGCCCGGACAAAAAAAGCGACATGCAGACACGATGACACACACACACACATACACACATACACACACACGCGCGCATACACACACACACACAGGCAAAATTTTCTGAAGTCATTTTCGGATTTCATGGGGTGTGAAACGTGAAGATATCGCAAAATGTTTCGATTCCGACAAATTTACAGACAAAAGTCTGATTTTATTAATATAGATTTAATTCCAGCAGACTTCGCCTACTTCGCTAGTCACTATATTTAAAGGAATTTACAAAAAATATCAAACACTATATTTTAAATTATTTTATAAATGAAAACTAAAAATAATTTCATTGAAGTCGCCTAAAACCTCGTTTTGGGCCGCCTGCCTAGCCAAGGATTAAAGACGGGTTATGTGACTGAGAGGTGGGGAGAAAACGAATCTATTCTATAAAATAGGGTAGGAGGGAATGGTTGATCGAATAAATCAAATAAATATAAAAAATAACGTGAAAGAAAATATTATGTACACCACGTATAGTGTTGTTCCTATGTAACTGGGATTCAAATATAAAATGGCTTCTTCAATTTTTTCGATACTGTCCGTTTAGAAACTGTCATCTGTTAAGCACCCAAATGGAAGCCCACTGGTAAGCTATTGTCACAGGCAATAGGAACAGCCACCCGAGAGTCTGCGAGTGAGTGAGAACCAAAGCGGGCTTTAAAGCAATTTCATGATTTCTCTAAATTTTATTTTTGTTTGTAAAGCGATATAGAAAAGAGTTTCCTTTAAATATAGTGACCAGCTAAGCTAGAAAAGCTTTCGTTGATCCATTACCTTCATTGATTTCATGAATTAAAAAATGGTTTCGTTAACAAACTTTAATCTATTTACACGCAGGCAGCATTAGGCCGAGTTTTGTACATTTCGAGTTTGATTTTGAAATTTTTCCTGCATTCGAAATTCGGTTCGTTCCCGAACCGGGGCTTTGCTAGTTAGTTAATATTTTGACAAAATATTATTAACTAGCAGGCTACGCCCGCTTTGCTGGTCACTATATTTAAATGAATTTCCGAAAGAATTCAATTAATATTTATGTTTTTACAACACATTATAGACAAAAACTAAAAAAAAGTAACTAAAATTGCTTCAAACCTCGCTTCGGATACCCGCTGTCTTCGGCAGCTTTTTTCCCGCCCGCACTGCATCAGGTCTAGGTTTCCCATGCCTGCAGAACGATCTTTCCCGGACACTTCAATCTGGATATTTATCGACGACAGGGGGGGGATCTGCTACTATTTAAGAATTACGATTTTAAAGATGACTGTATCTCAGAATCTATTAAATATTTTAGTTTTGAACCATGTATTTCGCCCATGCTATTTACACTATATTACGATTTGATTCCGACCAATGTAATAAAATAAAATAAAATTAAAAGTAGATTAATATATATATATATATATATATATATATGTAAACAAATAAATTTTAATCAATTTAATCCTTTTTACTATGTATATATATACTACCATTTTTCCCGATAAATGCTGTAAATAAAAAAATTAATAAATAAAAGTTTTTTCTTTTAAAGGAATTAATTAAAAAATGAAAAATAAGAAGTTGTTCTACTATAAAAAAATTAAACATAACTGTTATAAATACGTTTTTAAATTTAAAACTAATTATAATTAATTTTTTCTACTGCATTACAATTGTGTTTGCTATAAATATAACAAAAACAAAAAAAAACCTCTCCTTCAAATGAATGTATTAAATAAAAATAAGTTGCGTAATACCCGTTGCTAAGATACGCAGACGATTGAAGCAAAAGAATAAATCTATGAAAAATGAAACAAAGAAGCCAATATTTAAAATCGGAAAAACATTAATTTAATAAATTCAAATTCGAAATTCGAAAAAATTTCGATTAGGTACACACTTGCAGGGTCCCAGTTACCTATATGCCAAAATCTAAAAATTTAATATGTTTAATTTTTTCTACTGTATGTGTATAACTATTTGATTTCAATAAATATAATAAAAAAGATTTATTCGTCAAATGAATTTAAATAAATAAATAGTTTAATAGCCGTTGCTAAGATACGCAGACTTTTGAAACGAAATAAATTTCTGAAAAATGAAACATTGAAGCCAATATTTAAATTCGAAAAAACATTAATTTAAAAAATTCAAATTCGAAATTCGAAAAAAACTCGATGAGGTGCACACCTGCAGGGTCCCAGGTACCTGTATGCCAAATTTGGAGGCTCTGCGATTAGTAGTGTGAGCACCAGAGCGCAGATACACACACAGACACACACACAGACACACAGACACTTCTCTTTATTTATATAGATTAAATTTTTATTTTTAATTATTGGTTAATATTTTTACAAAAATAAATAATTACGTCATTATTAATGACAATGCGTAACTGAAATAAATAAAATATGTATTTTTAGCTTGCAAAAATATTACATAAATATTTTTATAAAATAATAAAAAATAATTTCCTTTCTTCTGCCGTAGTTTTACATTTATTCATGAATTACTTGACAAAAACTAAGATTACCGTATTTTTGTTAAAAATTGTCAACCTTTTAAATATAAAACGTATGTCCTCAGAAAAACTAGTATGATGTGGCAACTTTTGATGTGGACTTTCTTCTACATAATTTTACACAAAATTAATTCAATACAAATTATTTATTAAATAATGGGCTCTTCCCACCTGACGTCAGAGGTCACATGATAGAGGAAAAACAAAAAGCAGACGAAGTCTTGTTTATCTATAGCGATTGCTGAAATAACGTATTTTCTATTCTTATTTTTGATCAATCGTATTTAATCTGTCTCTTTTTTTTTATACAGCATCATTTTTAATCCATTTTATATCATTATTCATCATATTTTTTTTTTGTTGTATACATTTACAATCATCATTTAGTTTATATTTGTTATTGATGTTCATGAAGAACATGTTAAATACTCTGATTTTTCGTACATAAATCAGTGACAGTGCAATATCGTACTGCGTAAATCCATTTAGACTAGTAACTAAGTGAATTAACTTGTTGTAACAACTTTATGCAATTAAATTAAATGAAAACATTTTAAAATTTTAAATTATAATTCATAAACATTCCACAAGAACAAGCTATTATTTATTGCTAGATCAGTTAATGTAACAGTTACGCTGAACATACAAAATTCGATTCTTATATTTGAAAATAAATAAACACATAAAGTGTTTTAAAAAAATAATTAAATTTACAAATACAACTATTCTACTTTTTACAAATGCGCAATATTACTTTTATTTTATTTTATATTAAATATTAACATTTTTGTTCTTAAGAACAATATTTAATTGAATTCGAATCTCAGAATTCGATTATTCGTTTTCCTCTATCACGTGATTGAGCAGACGAAACTGGGAAGAGTCCATTACATTTTTTTAAATTATAAGTGCAGACGATTTTTATATGACAGAATTATATCACTAAATGCCGAAAGAAAGTCATTTTTTTTTTGCAATTAACAGAAGAAATGCGATTTTTTTTTTTTTTTTTTTTTTTTTTTTTTTTTTTTTGTTGTTGTTAAAAGTAAAAAAAAAAAATCGATAACTTTGTTTTTACTTATCACAGATCTATCCGCGATTGTAATAAAATGCTCGCCCTCTGGTGGGCTAAGGTGAAATTATCGCACCACTGATAGCTTTCACGCTGAAACAATGATAGAACAACAAGAAAGAATAATAATAAATACACGTGTGGCTATTATATTAACTAACAACTGCAGTTGGGAAAGCGCCATCTATCGAACATTTCAAACGCGGATAGTTCAACCATTCTTTTTAAAGGTATTGGTAAGATCAATCGAAAGATACCCATACTGAAAATTTACTCCCCAGGGGGGAAGCGATGCCTCACATTCACATTTTTTTCCCCTAGTTAACTACTACTATTATCAATAATTCATATTAATTTAACAATCACACGATTAAAATAAATCTCATTATGTACATTTACACGAAATTTTGTCCTATACTGCCATGTTAAAAATTTAGAAAAAAATGCCATCACAGCGCTGCCTGTTGATCGAATGATCCCCAAATCTAATCACTAACAGTTTATGTCAGGGTCCAACTAAATACCAAGTTTGGTTAAATTTCGTTCATTGGTTCGTGAGATACAGCGTCCACTAAATTCGTGATACACAGACAGACTGACAGACATTTTCTAAAAACAGTCAAATCGTGTTCAGGACATCCCAAAACGTGTAAATCCATTCAAAACTGAAAATTTTCACGAAAAAAAAAAAAAGGTTAAAACAAAATTCGTTTTTCTTCAAATCCTTTTTTTCTAAGACGAAAAAAAATACATATTTATATTCTCAATTGCTTTTTGAAAAATTTAATACAAATTGCCAGAAGTAGAAAACTAAAAAGTGAAGTTCAACCATATTATGGTATTGCTTATAACTTTACTCCATATAGTGGTTCGATTTTGAACGGAAATTTTTTACAGTGTACTGTGAAGACACTGAACAATTTTCTTTTACCAATTGGCATCTTTTTACTTTCTTCTATATGTAATATAGATAAAGTATTGGATTCGTGAAAATTTTCGAACTCCGGTTTTCGATTGATTAACACGTTTTGGGATGTCCTGAACACGATTTGATAGTTTTTAGAAAATGTCTGTCTGTCTGTGTGTGTATCACGAAATTTGTGGACGCTGTATCTCACGAACCAATGAACGAAATTTAACCAAACTTGGTATTTAGTTGGACTCTCACATAAACTGGTGCTGATTAGATTTAGGGGTCAATCGCTCAACAGGTGTCACTGTGATCGCATTTTTTCTAAATTTTTAACATGGCAGTTTAGGACAAAATTTCGTATAAATGTACATAATGATAGTTATTTTTAACTTGTGATTGCAAAATTAATATGAATTATTGATAATAGTTGTAGTTAACTAAAAAAAAAAAATTGTGCATGTGGGGGCATCGCTTCCCTCCCCTTCCCCCGGGGGAAGCCATGTATACATGCGCCACGCGTTGTAAATGTACGTTGTAAACATACGCAATGCGCGTATGTTTACAACTGTAAACTCACAGATTCCTAGCTTTGGGAATTTCTTGTAAAAATTGCTTTAAAGAAAACTGTGTTCATGCTGTACGTAAACAATGTTTTCTTTTTTTTTTTTCTAGAATTTTACTTCTGCACACTCCTTTTGCTAATTGTTTGATGATTTTAGAATCGCTCTATATACAATAATTCTCGTTCGGGAATACAAAAGCGCCGGCATCCAAAATCTTCATTTAAATATTATGAAATCAAAATCATATTTTACAATAAAATTTTTCAGCAGGAGGTTTTTCTGAAAGCACAGAATTTTTCTTGGTAATAATACCAATTAAAAAATGTATCATACTATTCATATATATGGCAGTTAATAGCACTAAATATAATTTTTAAGATTATTCCTACTGGCCATCGAAATATGTACGAATTTAATACGATCAGTTATGTGAAGGTGATATCAGTTATCAAAACATCGCAATGCAATAAAACTGCATTAGCAAATAATTTTTTTGGGATAACCCGAAAAGTGCGGCTGATAAATGTTTCACACCTTTGATGATAATTTTCAAATTAAAAATGTTTTATTTAAATTTGTAGCGCGCCTATACTACAAACCCAGCGCCCCCTAGTGACCCGGTTGTCAAGAGACCCAAAACAGAACATTATGATTCCAGAAAAGGGAAGCGACTGTGAATGCAATGTGTGGTCGACGTTTGCCGCAATGGCTAACGACCACAAAAACACATCATGTAGGATGATTGTAGCCCACCTATGCTACAAACCCAACGTCCCCTAGTGACCCGGTTGTCGAGAGACCCAAAACAGAACATTCTGATTTCAGAGAAGGGAAGCGACTTTGAATGCAATGCGTGGTCGACGTTTGCCGCAATGGCTAATGACCACAAAAACACATCATGTAGAATGTGGAACTCTTTTTCTTACTATTTAATCAAATCCATATAACTTTCCCCTGTATATAGTGTGTAACTTTTAAATGTAAAATAAATAGTGTCCGCACCTACAAATTTTAGAAACTAACGAGATTTTTTTTTCCAGATACTGCGAAACTAGATGATGATTTTAAAACCATTTTCGAAAGTGAAGATCATAGTGACGTAACTATCAAAGTTAAAAATGTGGAATTCCGACTTCATAGAAATATCTTAGCAGGTCGAAACGTCTATTTTTGTACCATGTTTAGGAATGAAATGCAAGAAAAGAGAACAGGCATCGTGTTGATCGACGATTGTGAACCGGATATATTCCGATCATTTGCCTGCTTCCTGTACACTGGAAAACTGGATGACATATCTGTCCAAAATGTCTGTGGTTTATACGAAGTGGCAGAGAAATAATCAACTCAAGGCAAAATGTCTAGCTTTCTTGATTAAAGAGATCTCCGTTGAGACATTTTGCGATTTTATTGTATTGGCACTGAAGTATGGAGAGGAAGATCTTTTATAGCATTCCACTATTTTTTTCTGTAGAAATGCAAGAAAAATCATCCAGAGTGCAAAATGGAGGAGATTCCTGAGAGATTATCCCACACGGGCCAATGATTTACATCTACAGTCTCTCAATTAGGAAGATAAATAAATATGCATGGCAGAATGGTCATATTAGAAGTTTAAACTATATATTATTTTCTAAATTGATTAGTATTAATAAAAACCTCATTGTAATTTGATTGAAGAACAAATCATGTGCAGACAGTTTCACATATTTTATTAAGTTTTGGGCGAGGAATTTTTTCTCTTTTACTTATAAGAAGCAAGTATTAATATATATATATATATATGTATATATATTGAAAACCTATATGAAACCAAGCATCACATGAAGAACCACAAGAAAAAAAAAAATACGTATAAAGATAACGAAAAAAAAAAAAAAATTAATCATCTTGATTTAGAAACATACAACATCATTAATTTGTCGAGGGCATAGAATGAATGTTGTATGCAAATTAGGTGATATTTCTATCATGCTGCATGCAAATTGCTAAAAATTTACAGCATGCTATGCTCGAGATCACCTAAGAGACATGAAAATAATTTCAAAGAATAAGAGGGAAAAAACAAGTGAGAAATAAACTTATTTAACTAGAAACACTAATTTTTTCATATTAAATAAATTTAACCCTATGAATGTTTAATAAAACTAAATTTTAATTTACTTTACTTCTGAAATACACACCGAAAAGGTTAAACACTCCACAACAGTCATGAGGCCAAATACAGTTAAATTCACAGTTAATTAGGGAATCGTTTTTATCAACTGAACGCTTAAGTATAAATAAATTTTAGTTTATATAGTTTCTTCCAGTTTTTAACTAATAAACCTTAAAGTTAAAATTTGAAATTAAGATAAGTTTATTTAATTAAATTTTAATTTATTACTGAGAATTCCACCAACCATCCAGCAAAACAACAACACCTATCCTCCGTAATCAAGCATCTGTCCACCAAACCTCCACCTTTTTATTGTTTTGGTTAAAATACACTAAAGTGCACTTTTTTTAATGTAAACATCACAAACCAGGATAGAATAAATTAGAAATAAGATTTAATAATTGAATTTACTAGAAATTTAGGATAACCATAAAGTCTAGCCTGAAAATAGATAAATTTAATGTTTTTACTTTTATATTTAGCAGAACATAGATGTTTTATTCTATAGAGGAAGTTAATTAAAATATTTTTATAAATAATTTTATGTAAACATGATTTGTAATAAGTAAATAAATTAACTTTAAATGAAAAATCTTTTTACTTATCAAAGATATCAAAAGCTAAGTTTCCATTGTCATTATAAATTTTTAAATCTAAAAAGTTTATTCCTTTATTTATCATATCATTTTTAATTAATGAAAGACTATGAGGATAATTATCTAAGAAGGAATGCTGTTATCATTAAAGTAAATATTGTTATCATTAAAGTAAAATACGACAATATCATCAATATATCTGTAGAACATTAAGTCATTACATAAAGAGAAGTTTCTTTCATAATAATAGAGATATAAATGAAATAAACTACTAGTAGAACCACCTTGTGGAATACCTTTGATACTTTGGTATATAGTGTGATTGAATAGAATAAAATTATTATGTGTTATGATATTTAGTAAAGTTTTAAAGTAATGAAACGATATTTTTTTTAATACTGTGTTTATGTTTATATTGAATTAACATAGTGTTATGTAAGCCATGACTATATTATTCAATAAATCATTAAAATCAAATGTAGTAATATTTGTAACATTTTAGAAATTTTTAATTCTATGTAGAAGTTAAAAACTATTTTTAACATAATGCTTATTGTCATAGTTGAAAGTTAAGCTACAAATTTCTTTTAAAATGTTTAATAGAAGATTACAAGCAACATTATTATATGAATTACAACCAATAGTTACAGTGCGAAATTTTACAGGAGTTTTATGAAACTTGAGAATAATAACTATACATGGATAGTTGAAATATTTACATTTGTGTTTTAATAATTTATGAAAGCTTAAAAATCTTTTTATTGTTAATTTCAGTTGTTAAGGTGGTTTGCGTAAAAATATTACTATTTAAAATAAAGTTGTCTAAGATCTGTTTATGTATAACTCTTTACAAATAATGGCATAATTATTAGATGATTTATCTACGTAAGTAATGATAAATTTATTTTGTAAAAGACAGAGAGATTTTTTTAAAGTTTTATATTTTTCATTTTTAATAAATCTAAATTGAATAATAAGCTGATTTTTTAGAATTTTTAAAGTATTAATTTTCCAGACATTGAAATATTCTAAAGGTTTGTTATAATCAATTGAAATTTTATAAATAAATAAATCTAAATCTAGAGAAAACTGACATAAAATTTGATTTATGTTACTTTTTGTAGAAAGTCTAAATATAGTGCCATAATTTATAAGTTTATATAAATAAAGATCATTAACTATATTAAGATCAACAATAATTATATGTCCATGTGTGGTATCAACATATTTTTACTTTCTTCTATATTTAATAGAAGAAAGTATTGGATTCGTAAAAATTTTCGACCTCGAGTTTTTGATGGATTTACACATTTTGAGAGCTGTAGAACACGATTTGACCATTTTTGGAAAATGTCTGTCTGTCCGTCTGTCTGCCAGTCTCTGTGTGTGTGACAAAATTTTGTGGCAACTGTATCTCAGGAACTACTGTACAGAATTTCATACAAATTGGTATGTAGTTGCACCTTGACATAAGTTAGTGCCTATCAACTTTTGGTAAAAATTGTCTAACAGATTGCGTTGCCCTCCCGCGTTTTCTAAATTTTTAACATGGTGTTATAGGACAAAATTTTGTATAAATGTGCATAAAGAGAATTATTTTTTAGTAATCATTATGAAATTTACAAGAATTATTTATAATAGAGATAGTCAACTGGGAAAAAAAATTGTATGTGTAGGAGCCTCGTAAACCCCTCTGGGGGGGAAGTCCCCCCTCGAGGGGAGTAAATTTTCAAGATGGGTATCTTTCGAAAGGTCTCGTCAATACCTTTAAAACGAACGGTTGAACTATAAATCTGTGATAATTTAAAACAAATTTATCGATTTTTTTTTACTTTTTACGAAAAAAAAAAAAAAAAAAAATTTAGAAAAAAAAAAAAAATATATATATATATATATATTAACGAAATTTAACCAAACTTGGTATTTAGTTGGCCCCTCGCATAAACTGGTGCTGATTAGATTTGAGGATCAATCGCTCAAGAGGAGGCGCTGTGATCGTATTTTTTCTAAATTTTTAGCATGGCAGTATAAGACAAAATATCGTATAAATGTACATAATGAGAGTTTTTCTTAACCTGTGATTGTAAAATTAATATGAATTATTGATAATAGTAGTAGTTAATTAGAAAAAAAATTTTGTGCATGTGGGGGCATCACTACCCGCCCGGGGGGTTGGGTAAATTTTCAAGAAGGGTATCTTCTCGTCAATACTTTTAAGACGAATGGTTGAACTATAAATATGTGATAATTTAAAACAAAGTTATCGATTTTTTTTTTTTTTTTTTTTTTTTATTGTTACCGAGTGAATTTGTATAGGAAATTATAGAAGAAAGTCTTGTGGTGGCCACAACATACTAGTTTTGTAATTAGGGTCATTACAGTAACAAATAATATTGGAAGAAGGTGTACTTTTAGAAAAAATATTATGATTAAAGATAGGTCGACCTAAAGTAAGAGGATATTTAAAAGATTTGTAAATAGTTACACTTTTAATGGGGAAGACATTGTAAATAATCATTGTTAATAATAGACTGAAAATTGACATGATTAAAAACAGGATTAGTAAAACAGATTATTAATTGAGAATTGTGAGATTTAAAAGAAGGCTTAGTAGAATTTTTTATATTTAACCCTTTCAGTCGCAGTGTTCCCGCTGATAGAACACCTAATTTTAATTCTCAAGTGCAAAAACTCATCCCGGAAATTTTTTAGCAAAAATTTACATTTATAACATAGCAGAAAAGGCCCTTTTTTTAACGTGAAAATTTAAAATTTCTTCTATTTTAATTATGTTCGTAAATTCCGGCGGCAGTGTAATTTAAATGATCCGAATTACCTTGCCCCGCAAAGGGTTAAAATACACCGGAATAAATTGAAATGCTGGTATCTATGCAACTTTTACGAGTTTTTGTTTTCAATAATGATTACTTATAAAGTGATTTATTTATTAAATTAAGTATTTTTTGAATTTAATAAGGTTTACTTACAGATGTTTCAAACCGAAAATTTCTCGAAAAGGAACAATGCTAATTTTTTATTTTTTAAATATTTATGATCAGCTATGTGTCTAGAAGCCATTTTTAAAATTACTTTAGTAATTTTTAAAATAAATTAAGTAGTGAACGTTAAAGGGTTAATAAAGAAGCACGATAATGCAAAATATCAAAAAATGTGTCAGAGAATTGCCCAGAATAATTGTATTTCTGAAAATTTTTAAAGTAAACATTAATTGGTTTTAATTTTAAAGATAAATTTTCTAATTTTTAACCAGTTATAATTGAGATTGTAAGAAGCAGCAAGTTGATCGATTGAATTTTTACTCATGTCACAATCTATAATTCTATACTGATAAGAAGTATAGAGGATTTAAGTCCATATTCTTGATTTTTCAGGAAAAGAGAAATAAAGTTAAAAACATTCTGTGCAAAAAACTTACCGTTCAATACAGTTTTAAGCAGGATATTATCATAATGTACAATTTTATGAATAAACTACATGCATTTAGTTTTGAAGTTTGTTTATTTTTAAGAAATTTACGTATATATTATACGTATATAATATATAGTACAAACATGATTGGTAAATATCTTACTTGAATCTTTTTTAACAATGATTTTCTCATAGACTAAATGACATGGATTTAAATCCTTTATACCAATCGATAGAGAATTTTTTTCTGAGTCTGACTATGTACTTAACTCAAAAATCGACATTTTTTGACTTAAATCCTTTATACTTATCAGTTCAGAATTTTAAGTTTGTTTTTTCTAAGACCACGCTTTGATCTATAAGTTTTTTGAAATTCCATAAAATTTAAACAAGAATAAATATTGTTATAATTATCAAACTTCGTTAAGTCAGAATAGACCAAATTAGACTTCTGGTAAACCTGTTGGTTTAGACTATATGGGTAAGTTGTATTGAAGTCAGAGATAAATTTAGATTCCATAAGTAATCGAAGATTCACATTTGTGATTATTTCTAAAATTTTTACAGTTAAGGTCATTGTGCCTAAATGCGACGTGATTTTTGGTAAGTTTATCGCATTTAGGAAACTTATGACATTTTAGTATACAAATAATTATGAAAAGAAAGAAAAAATGGTTGAATATTATACTCATAGTTCTAAACTAGTGTTTTGAGTCATTTTTTTTTCAAGAAATTAAAAAAATATCAGTAATTTATGAAAATATATACCAGCGTCGCATTTAGGAAATTTTTGTCGCATTTAAGGTACTATATCCTAAATGCGATGTTCAAATTCCCTAAATGCGATAATGCATTTAATGCATGGGAGTTACTTTAATGTTATTAACACTTTCCAAAGAAGGTTGAAAACTGTTATTAACACATTCCAACAAGGTTGAAAAGTGTTTATGACTTCGGTTTGTCTGTCTGTCTGTCCGTCCGTCTGTCCGTCCGTCTGTCTGTCCGCGCCCTAACTCCCGTAAATATTTATGGAATTTCTTGAAACTGATATATGTTATTCAAGATTACTATTGGACGATTGAAAATGGAGTTCATACCTTTACTAGTTTGTGTACAGGGACACCCGAAAGTATTTCAAAGCATTGTGTTCAATGAGAGGTATTTTTACAAACCATATTTTCTTACCTTTACTGTAGACATATCTTAATGAAATTGCAATATGTTATTAAAGTTTACTATAGGATGTTTTCTGTATAAAATGGATTAAATATCACCATCGGTTTAAGTACAGGGACACTCAAAAGTATTCCAAAGCATCGCGTTCTATGAGAGATATTTCTATAAATCAAATTTTAATAACTTTACTTTCCACGAAGTTTTTGGAAATTTAAATATGGTATTTATATGCACAAAAAGAATGCTTTGCACAGAATATAGCATGATTAGCATTAGATTTACAGGGTGGCACAAAAATATCCTGTTACATTAACAGCTATTAAAAAAAAATGGCTAGAATTGTACTTTCGTTTACGTTAAGCGTTTTTAACACATTCTAACATTTTTTTAAGGGTGAATATGATACCTCTACTGGTTTGTGTACAGGGACACCCGAAAGTATTTCAAAGCATTGTGTTCTATGAGAGGTATTTCTATAAACCATATTTTCATACCTTTATTGTAGACATATTTCAATGAAATTGAAATATGTTATTCAAGATCACTATCGGGCGTTCCCTATTGAAAATAGAGTTTATACCTCTACTGGTTTGGGCACAGGACACCCAAAAGCATTCGAAAGCATTGTGTTCTTTGAGAGGTATCTCTATAAACCATATTTTCATACCTTTACTGTAGACATATCTTAATGAAATTGAAATATGTTATTCAAATTCCCTATTGGATGTTTCCTGTATGAAATAGAGGAAATACTACCACCGATGTATATAGAGGGACACTCAAAAGTATTCCAAAGCATTGCGTTCTATTAGAGATATTTCTATAAATCAAATTTTAATAACTTTACTTTCCACGAAGTTTTTGGAAATTTAAATATGGTATTTGTATGCACAAAAGAATGCTTTGCACAGAAAATAGCATGATTAGCATTAGATTTACAGGGTGGCACAAAAATATCCAGTTACATTAAGAGCTATTTTAAAAAAATGGCTAGAATTGTACTTTCGTTTACGTTAAGCGTTTTTAACACATTCTAACATTTTTTAAGGGTGAATATGATTTCAGTTTTGTGTATCTGCCTGTTTGTCTGCCTGTCTGTCTGTCCGAGCTCTAAATCTCATAAATATTTTTGGAATTTCTTCAAAGTGACATATGATATTTAAGTTCACTGTCGGATGTTCCCTATTTAAAATGGAGTTTATACCTTTACTGGTTTGTGTACACGGACACCCGGAAGCATTTCAAAGCATTGTGTTCTATAAGAGGTATTTTATTGGTTTTACTGTAGACATATCTCAATTAAATTGAAATATGTTATTCAAGTTCACTACTGGATGTTTCCTGTATAAAATGGCGGAAATACCAGCACCGATTTATGTACAGGGACAGTTAAAAGTATTCCAAAGCATTGCGTTCTATGAGAGATATTTTTATAAATCAAATTTTAATAACTTTACTTTCCACGAAGTTTTAGGAAATTGAAATATGTTATTTATATGCAGAAAAAAATGCTTTGCATAGAATACAGCATGATTAGCATTAGGTTTACAGGGTGACACAAAAATATCCATTTATATTAAGAGCTACTGATAAAACAATTCTAGAATTGCACTTTCGTTACATTAAGCGTTTTTAACACTTTCTAACATTTTTAAGTGTGAATATGATTTCAGTTTGTGTATCTGTCCATCTGTCTGTCCGTCTGTCTGCCCGCGCTTTAACTCCTGTAAATTTTTATGGAATTTCTCGAAACTGATATATTTTATTGATGTTCACTATCGGATGTTCCATATTGAAAATGGAGTGAATATCTCTTCTGGTTTGTGTACAGGGACACCCAAAAGCATTCGAAAGCATTGTGTTTTATGAGTGTTATTTTTATAAACATTATCCCTATAGAATGTTCCCCATTCAAAACGACATTAATAGGTCCTGTACAACTAGTTTGTTTACAGGGACAACAACAACAACAACAAAAAAAAAAAAATGCCAATGCATTACGGTTTAGGACAGAATTTTTTAAAAGTTAAGTCTTTCTACTGCAAAAATCCTAAAAATATTGAAATGTATTGTTAATATTCTAAAATAATGTTTTGTATAGAATATGGTATGATTGACTTTCTGATTTAAAGGGCTACACTAAAATATTCAGAGAGATCAAAAGCTGTAATTATAATTTAATGGCTGCATTTTATTTTGCGTTAAGCCTTTTCAACTCTTTCCAAAATGCCTAAGAGTAATTTTAAAATCAATTAGTCTATCTGTATATTTTTCAGTCCTTCCGTCTGTTGTGTGATAACGTTGTAAAGTTTGCGTTGACGCAAACTCCATCTTAACTTAATTAGATCACTAAATGGATAAGTAAGAGAACACAAGACTTGAATTAACAATAACTAAAGTTTATTTGAGCAGATTAATGGGGAGGGTGGTCTGGCAATTAAACTAGCTCAGTCAGTGTATCACTCAATCAAAATATATATATCAACAATTAAATTAGATTATCTTAAATATCTCACCCCAGCAAGCAATTGAAGGTGTAGCGACGGTTGCACTCGTAACTCCACTGCTGCGACTTCACTTTCCATCAGAGGATTCCCTACAGATCGAAATTCACTTTCACGAGCGTTAGCAAATACTCGCACTAACACTCATCATGACTTATTCCTCACTCCTCTAAATTTCTACTACTCAATATTCGCCAAAATATGACTTTCAACAATCCACTATAATACTCCAATATCCACACTATAATATTCTCCGACATCCACTATAATATCCTCCGACATCCACTATAATATCCTCCAACATCCACTATAATATCCTCCAACATCCACTCCCATCTACTAAAACCTTCGCCATTTTATACTTCTTCCTACATCCTCCTCTCTCTCCATTTCAATCCGTCCTTTTAAAATCACTTCTAATTTATCTAACATTCAAAATCTAAGTCTTTCATTGCAGCACCCTGCCGACACAAAGCTAACTCGACCTCAACTTTCGCCGAGTCACTGGCGACGAAGCGATTTTAACCGTCCCCACTTTCTACTTTGCTGGATCCAGCTTAATTAAAACAACTGTGGTGACGTTCTGACGTCTCAACCTCACAACGTAGGCAAAGAATATTAAAAGTTATTCGATACAACAATTACGTACAGTTGGAAGGTGTTACTAATCAATGATTTTTCTTTCTTGTTTAAGTCTTAACGTGTTTTCATTTTCTGTATCTATGTGCCCGAATCTCCATTTGTCTATCTGTCCGTGTACCACACTTAGCGTCCGGAAATATTTTCTGAATTTAAAAAAATATATATATGTTGTTCATATTCACTACTGAATGTTCCCAAATAAAAAGGGCATTAATAGGTACTGTACAACATGTTTATGTACAAGAACGCGCAAAAAATGCCAATGCGTTGCATTTTAGGTCATACATTTTTATAATTTACATTTAAAGAACTTTCATACTGTACTTTCAACTGTAAAATCATAAAGAAATTGGCATTTATTGTTAATTTGCTAAAATAATGTTTTGTATAAAATATGATTTTGTTAACCTTCAAATTTACAGGGCTACACTGAAATTTTCAGATAGATTAAGGGCTGAAATTACAATCGAAGGGCGACAGTTTCTTTTGTGTTAAGCATTTTTAACACTTTCAAACAGTGTTTAAGAATGATTAGGAATTCAATTAGTCTGTCTGTATGCCTTTCAGAACTACTGTTTGTTTGTTGTGTGATAACGTAGGTACAGAACTTTCAAATTTATAAGATACAACAATTACGTGGAGTTGGAAAGTGTTAATAATCATTGTGTAATGCATGATTTTTCGTTCTTTTTTTATAGTTTATAAAATACTTAATACCGCATAACTATTTCAAGATAAAATGTTGTCTAACTCTATGTGCAACTCTGCCTTTAACAGTGTGTGTAACTCTTCCTTTATATTAACAGTGTGTGGAGCTTTGTGTCTAAATCTGCTGTTTGTTAACAGTGTGTAACTCTTCTTTTTTTTTTAACAGTGTGTGTGTAATTCTGTGTGTATTGCTGAACTTTTCTAACAGTGTACGTAACGCTATGTGAAACTGTCACTGTGTGTGCAACCCTGTATGCAATTAACAGTCTGTGTGTAGCTCTTCTTTCTTATTAACAGTGTGTGCTCCATGTGTAATTTTGTTTTTTTATTAACAGTTCTTTTTTTTAACATTGTGTGTGTAACACTGTGTGTATCGCTGGTTTTTAGCAAAAAACGTGTGTACTTTTACTTATGTGTAACTAACAGTGTGCGTAACCCTGTACGTAATTAAATGTGTGTGTGCAACTCTGCCTTCTTATTAACTCTGTCTGTGTAGATTTGTGTGTAACTCTTTATTAACAGCGCGTTTTTATTAACAGTGCATGTAACTCTGTGTATAATCCTGCCTTTTTATTAGCAGTGTGTGTAATTCAATGTTCATTTCTTTTTTTTTTTTTTTTTTAACAATGTGTGTAACTTTGCATGTATCACTGATTTTTTGCTGTGTATAATTCCGCCTTTTTATTAACAGTGTGTGTAACTCCGTATGTAAATCTCTATTTTTTTTTTGACAATGTGTGTAACGCTGTGTGTAACGCTGTGTGTACCGCTAATTTTTTGCTAACAGTGTGTGTGTAACTCTGCATTTTTAGTAACAGTTTGTATGTAATTGTGTGTGTAACTCTGCATTTTTATTAACAGTTTGTGTGTAATTGTGTGTGTAACTTTGCCTTTTTATAACAGAGTGTGTAACTCCGTGTTTAACTCTTCTTTTCTGAGTAGTGTATGTGTAACTCTGATTCCATGAATATTTACGGGAGATAGAGCACGGACAGACAGACAAACCTAAGTCATTAACACTTTTCAACTTTATTGGAAAGTGTTAAAAACATTTAGAAAGTGATAAAAACGCTTATTGTAAACTAAAATGCAATTCAAGCAATTTTCCAACAATACCTCTTAATGTATCTGAATATTTTTGTGTGGCCCTGTAAATATAATGCTAATAATATTGTATTTTATGGAAGGCATTCTTTTGTGCATATGAATAATATATATATATATATATATATTAAAATTTGGTTCTTAGAAATACCTTCCATAGAACGCAATGCTTTTAAATACTTTCGGATGTCCCTGTATACAAACCAGTGATGGTATTTACTTCAATTTACATGGGGAATATCCGGCAGTGGACTTAAATGATATATTTCAATTTCAGTAAAATTTGTTTAAAGTAAACGTATCAAAATACGGTTTATAGAAATATCTATCATGGAACACAGTGCTTTGGAAAATTTTGGGTGTCCCTGTAGACAAATCAGAAGAGGAATTCCCTCCATTTTCAATAGGGAACATCCGATAGTGAACTTGAATACGATATATCAGCTTCAAGAAATTCCATGAAAATTTACAGGAGTTCGACTGCGGACAGACAGACAAACCGAAGTCATTGACACTTTTCAACCTTGCTGGAAAGTGTTAAAAAAAGAACGAAAAATCATGCAGTACGCACTGGTTATTAATACTCTCCAATTGTACGTGCTTGTTGTATCGTATAACTTTCCATATTCTTTGCCTGCATTATCAAACAAAAGAGAGAAACACATAAAAATATACAGATTGACTAATTCAATTTAAAACCGCTCTCAGACATCGTTGAAGAACGTTAAAAAGGCTTAATGCAAAAGAAAATCCAGCCGTCAGATTATAATTGATCCCTTAATGTATTTGAATATTTTAGTGTAGTCCTGTAAATCTGAAAGTTGATCATATCATATTCTATAGAAAACATTATTTTAGAATATTAAAATACATTTCAATTTATTTATAATTTTTACAATAGAAAGTTATTTAGATGTGATTTATAAAAATGTCTGTCCTAAAACGCAAAGCATTGGAAGTTCTCTGTACACAAACACGTTGTGTAGGACATATTAATGGCATTTTAAATAGGAAAAATTCCATAGTGAACTTTAATAACATATATCATTTTTTCAAAATTATGAAAATATTTAAGAACTCTTGGGACGAGTGCCAGATAGAAAGACAGTCAATCGGACAGAAAGATAACCAAATTAAAATCATATTCGCCCTTAAAAATTGTTAGAAAGTGTTAAAAATGCTTATTGTAAAAGAAAATGCAATTACAGCAAATTTTTATTAATAACTCATAATGTAACTTAATATTTTTATGTTGCCCTGTAAGATTAATATTAATCATACTGTATTTATAAAAAGCATTCCTTTTTGCATATGAATAACATTTTTCAATTTCATTAAGATTTGTGTAAAGTAAAGTTATTAAAATTTGGTTTGGAGAAATACCTCTCATACAACGCAATACTTGTAAGTCTCCCTGTACACAAAACAGTGGTGATATTTTCTCCATTTCACATAGGAAACATCCGATAGCGAACTTGAATAACATATTTCAATTTCATTAAGATTTGTGTAAAGTAACGGTATTAAAATATGGTTTATAAAAATGCCTCTCATAGAAAAAAAAATAGTTTGCAGTACTTTCCGATGCCCCTGTACACAAACCAGTAGAGGTATTCACTCCATTTTTAATAGGGGACATCCGATAGTGAACTTGAAAAACATATATTAGTTTCAAGATATTCCATAAATATTTACCGGAGTTAGAGCGCCGAAAGACAGAGAGATGGGCAGACAAACAGATACACAGATACACAAATTGAAATTATATTCACACTTAAAAATTGTTAGAAAATGTTAAAAACGCTTAATGTAAACCAAAGTGCAATTCCAGCAAACTTTTCTTAATAGCTCTTTATGTATCTGAATATATTTTTTGTTGCTCTGTAAAACTAATACTAAACATACTATATTCTATAGAAAGCAGTCTTTTGTGCATATGATTAACACATTTCAGTTTCATTAAGCTTTATGGAAAGCAAAGTTATCAAAATTTGGTTTATAGAAATACTTCTCATATAACGCAATGCTTTGGTATGCTTTCAAGTGTCTCTGTGCCCAAACCAGTGGTGGTATTTACTCCATTTAATATATAAAACATCCGATAGTGAACTTGAATGACATTTCTCAATTTCATTAAGGTTTGTGTACAGTAAAGGTATTAAAATATGGTTTATAGAAATATCTCTCATAGAACACAATGCTTTGTAAAAGGTTTGTGTGCCTCTGTACACAAACCAGTAGAGATATTAACTCCTTTTTCAATAGGGAACATCCGATAGTGAACTTAAATAACATATATCAGTCTCAAGAAATTACATAAATATTTACTGGAGCTAGAGCGCGGACAGACGAACAGACAGATACTTAAGTTGAAATTATATTCACAGATGAAAATTGTTAGACAATGTTAAAAACGCTTAATGTAAACGAAATTGAAATTATAGCAAATTTTTATGAACAGCTCTTAATGTAACTGAATGTTTTTGTGTGGCCCAGTAAATCTAATGCTAATCATGCTATATTCTATGCAAAGCATTCTTTTGTGCATATGAGTAACATATTTCAATTTCATTAAACTTTGTGGAAAGTAAAGTTATTAAAATTTGGTTTATAGAAATACCTCTCATAGAACGCAATGCTTTGGAGTACTTTCGAGTGTCCCTGTGTACAAACTAGTGGTGGTATTTATTCCATTTTATATATGAAACATCCGATAGTGAACTTGAATAACATGATTCAATTTCACTAAGATTTGTATACAGTTAAGGTATTAAATATGGTTTACAGCAATACCTCTCATAGAATACAGTACTTTGGAATACTTTCGGGTGTCCCTACAGGAATTAGAGCGCTTACAGACAGACAGACAGACGGACAGAGGGACAGACAAGTCTAAGTCACTTTTAAACCTTGTTGGAAAGTGTTAAAAAGAAAAAAATGCTTGAACTTCCCTTAATATATCAACTGTAAAATTTGCCGCATTTAAGGGATAATATTTGTCGCATTTAGGAAAATGGTGTAAACAGACCCTTAAATGCGATAAAAATTTTAAACCCCTCTTTTTAAAAAAATGTAGTATTTTTTTTTATTTTCTTCTGGTAGGTATGAAGGGTATTCAAGCATATGACTTAACAGTGGTTATTTGATCTTGAAAGATGAAAGGATAAAATTACAGTTACAATTTGAAAATATTTTATCGCAATTAGGAAAAGACGTCGGAAAGCCATAATGGACAATGTTTACTGCAAAAGAAAATTCTACTAGAAAAAATCTTTAAAATTTAATGAAAGGTTTCGCGAACCGTTCTTGAAATGTGTATGTTCCATTATGATTTATAAGTTTGTGATTTAAGCATTTAGATTTTCAGTAGAAGAACTTTGTCGCATTTATGGGTTATCGCATTTAGGCACAATGACCTTACATTCCGAAAATCATGTAATTTAAAGTGTGAATATTCTACATTATCTAACAAGTTAGAATTAGAATTTTGACATTTTATTTTAGACCTATGATCATTAAATCTTAAATGTAAATGGTTACTAATTTGACCAATATAATTCCATGTGACACTTATTACATTTCAAAGAATAAATAACATTAAAAACCTTGAAGAAAATTACCGAATTAGAATAGTTTTTTAATTGTGATTTATCAACATTAGGACAAGAAAGAAACAAGACATTTTACAGGTTTGAAAATACAATCTGCGATTGGGATAAGCAAATAGGTAACTAACTGTTTATCGATACAAGGAAATCCCTATAAATCTCCCTGTACCGAGCATTAGGCCTAGTAATACTTTGGACTGATTTACCAGTATTTAAAATTTTACTAAGTGCTACCATTTTAAGACTTTTATCTCTATATACATTGCTCGACATTGAAAATGCAACACCAAGAAGGTGTGGTCAGAAAGTGATGAAATTTGGAAAAAAGACAGAGACAGCAAGGAACAATAAGTGATCTTTATTCCAAAATGATAGTCAGAATACAGAGCGAGAACGGCGTCGGCTCAGTAGGATGTAGGACCACCGCGGACAGCGATGCACGAAGAAACACGTCTAGGCATAGAGTCAATAAGAGTGTGGATGGTGTCCTGAGGGATGGTTCTCCATTTTCTTTCAACCATTTGCCACAGTTCGTCTTCTGAACGAGGCAGGGGCAGAGTCTGCAAACGGCGTCCAATCACATCTCACACATGTTTTATTGGTGACAGGCCAGGGAAGCATCTATATACCTTGCAGAGCATGTTGGTAGATGCGAAGACTGTGTGGTCGAGCGTTATCCTGCTAAAAAATTGCATTAGGCAGCCCCTGAAGGTAGGGGATTGCCACCGGCTGCAGTACATTATCCAAGTATCGTTGGGCCGTCATAGTGCCCTGAATACGAACTAAAGATGACATAGAATTATACGCAATAGCGCCCCAAAACATTATGCCACGTTGTCGAGCGGTGGGGCGTTCCACAATTACTGCCGGATTAGATCTGTCTCCACGTCGACGCCACACACGTATGCGGCGACTGTCACTGGATAAACAGAAGCGTGACTCATCTGAGAACACGACGTTTCGCCATTCTGTCATCCACGTCGCTCTAGTCCGGCACCATTCCAAACGTTGGCGTCTATGCTGTGGGGTCAATAGCAGTCTTCTTAGCGGACGCCGTGAGTGCAGGTCACGTGAAACCAATCGACAGGAAATGGTTCTGGTCGACACGGGAACACCCAGGGTATCTTGCACATGCTGCAGAATCGAGGTACAAGTGACTTGCGGGTCCGCCACAGCTTCACGGCGGATGCGTCGATCCACGCGTGCTGACGTCACTCTGACTGCACCTGCACCCCTCAATCTCGCCATATTTCCTTGTTCCAACCTTGTTCGCCAGAGCCGATGCACCGTGCTCGCATCCATGTGGGTATCTGCTGCGATTTGACGTAAGGAACAATCACCTTTCACAGTCCGATCACCATAAAATCGTCTATCTGCTGGAAGTGCCTTCGTTGACGGCGGCCTGGCATTCTCTCCTATTACACGTATCCTCCGAGACAAAAACAAAATTTCTTCGATAATTCGTCTGGCAGAAATAACGACACGAATATTGCCCATTCTGTAAGTTCCTTCCCTTACATCTTACTTCACGTGCGTCGGAGAGCTGCGCATTTCACATCATTCGCATAACTCAGTGACGTGCGTCTACTCTAAAATTTGCATAAATTTCTGACCACTCCTTCTTGTTGTTGCATTTTCAATGTCGAGCAGTGTATAAAATCGTTTGTCCTGAGTGAGTGCGTGAGTACAGTCGCCAGAAGTATTCTTCGAGCAACTCCACCCCGTCAGAATTTTTCACGATTCGATTAAGTTGTCGGTTTGAATAATAAATATTTAAAATTTAAATATATTATTTAAATATTTTATTTTAATATTAAAATATTTATTATTTAAATATTTTATTTTAATAATAAAATATTTATTATTTAAATATATTATTTGTTTATCGAATCGTTAAAAATATATTATTTGTTTATCGAATCGTTAAAAAAATATAGTCAATATTGGTATAGCATTCATTTAAAAAATGCCCTTATTCAATATTGTAAATTGAAGGTTGATGCTAGAAGAGATTCAGACAGAATGAAGGTTTGCGTACGGCTATTTATAAAGAATGAATCCAAATCAATCAACCAACCTTGAAAAAAAAAAAAAAAAAAAAAAAAAAATTTTTTTTTTTTTTTCCAAGGTTGGTTGATTGGTTGATTTAAAAAATAATCCTTATTCAATATTGTAAATTTCTATCTCAGAGACATTAGCTATTTCAGATTCAAAGGCATCGTTTCAATATTGAAATATTACTATTATCTATTTCAGACCAATTCAAAGTCTCAATTTATAAACATCCAATATTGGCACTCTATCTATCGCAAAAAAATGGGCCGAACGAAGCGTCAAAGACAGAAATCTGCCATGAGACGCTTCGTTCGGCCCATTTTTTTGCCCCCTCCAGATTTAAGGCATCAGTTTGTACCATCTAGATCGATCCCCCACAAACACTTTGATTTTGGACGGAGGGGTGTCTGTCCAAGAAATAGTCTCAAATCTATCTTCGTGGAGGCGAGGGTCGTCATCGTGGTCCCCATCGAAGAACAGCATGGTTCTGTCTATGAAATCTTTTAAGAATTCATCTATGAATTTGTCAGAGTCCCTCACGATCCGAATTCGGATGGCTTTATGGATGCATGAGGTGGGTACTATGGGGTCTAGAATCTGGATCTTAGAGGATGTCAGCATGGCCTCGAATCCCAACGACGAGAGGGCATCTCCAAAATGTATCTCGTCGACTGGATACACCCAGGTATTGGCTAGAGAAATAGGTAGCCTGACCCTCCTGTAAACGAGATCGCTTACCTTCAGCCTGGTCGTTTTTTTCACGTAAGATCGGCCCATCAGCTTGGCCACATCAGAGGCCCTGACGAACAAAAGTCCATCCGCAGAGACTACGAATAGGATTTTAGCGTCGAGCTGTGGATGTTCAATAGTGAATAGCATGACTTATGGTAACAGAAGTCAAAATGATGCAGGCTCTTAGAGGCAGCTCGTATATATACCCGATTCGTGACCTCGTTTTATCAAGCTTTACTAAGAAAACCGCGTGACCTTCTAGAACGATAAAATTATTTATATAATTAGTTTAAACGGGATCTTGCATAAGCTACCGATAGCATGAGGACGTGCGTCACCGATAAGAAATTTACTTGGAATTTAGATAGAACTAAAGATTACTGCTAGTATATATACAGGCTGCTGGACGAGACATTTCATTCTGAGCTAGTCTTACTGCTCCAAAATGATTTTCCAAATTCTGTCTGATGAACTGAATGTTAAATTAACATGCTTTTTGTCGTTTGATAATCAAATTTTCATCAAAGGCCGAGACGTGGCCTATTACATGGGGCATGAAAACCCCAATAGAGTAGTGCACCTGTGCCATATAACCGTAACGGACATTGCTCCTGAGGGCTTGAAACTACCCCCGTCTTTAGCCAAGACATGCGTCTTTGGACTGGAGGATGCAAAAATATTGATGGATATGCATCCAGGAGAGTTTGATTCCTTATTTCAGGGGCCGATCGAAATTCTTACGCCCATCGAATGCAGCTTAAACCTGAGGCGGCCTGTCCAGGTTAAGCTCGCAGCCATAACCTCATCCAATGCCACAATGGAGAGTTTCTTGGCCGATCTAAAGATTGTCATGGAGGAGTACCTGGCAACGGTACCCATGGACACTTATGTCTTTGGCGAACGATATGGGGACTTGGAGCTAGGCTATTTCCCCCGAAAAATAAAAGTTTTGGTGGGAAACAAGCCCTACTTCTATAAATCCTCGTCTTAAGATCAGGACGAGGTGCAAAAAAATGGGTCGAGCGAAGCCTCTCATGACATTGTCATTGAGGCTTCGCTCGGCCCATTTTTTTGCGATAGATAGAGTGCCAACATTGGATGCGTACCGATTTGAACTTGTAATTTTCAAGGGATATGGCTTAGCTATAAGATAAATTATGCAGACTCTATAGACAAATTTAAGGGATCTGAATTTAACAATTTAATTTTTTCGTTTAAAATTTACATTTTTTTCGTGTAAAATTTAAAATTTTTAAAGACTAAGTGTGGCAGTCATTACAATCTGATCTCTAAATTTTCAAGGGATATGGCTTAGCTATAAGATAAATATGAAACTTGGTAAAATATACAGACTCGATAGCTAAATTTAAGGGATCTGAATTTGAAATTTTAATTTTTTCGTTTAAAATTTGTATGTAAAATTTAAAAATTTTTAAAGACTAAGTGTAGCCAAGCCAACATTGAATGCGTACCGATTGTAATTTTCAAGGGATATGGCTTAGCTATAAAATAAATATGAATCTTGGTAAAATATCGATAGCTAAATTTAAGGGATCTGAGTTTAAAAATTTAATTTTTTCATTTAAAATTTATATGTAAAATTTAAAATTTTTAAAGACTAAGTGTTGCCAAGCCAGTTATTATGATCTGATATCTATAAAAAGATTTTCGAGAAACTATTGACAGGATGCTTGATAAGCGGCTCCGATTAAAATTACAATCAGATCTCTATAAAAAGATTTTTCGAGAAGTGTTGACAGGATATTATGTAAGCCTTTCCTCAGGATGCCCGGTTACAATCAGATCTCTATAAAAAGATTTTTCCAGAAGTATTGACAGGATATTATGCAAGCCTTTCCTCTTGATAACCTAGAAAATTACAATCAGATCTGTTGATAAGACCGGGTATATATACGAGTGTCCAGCGAGAGCTCTTCAATTGCTAGTCGATCTCTCTACTAGCTGCTTAGATACATTAGCTCTCTGTCAGTCATGTTTTTCCATGTAAAAAATTATGCTTATGGCGTTGCCTTTAAATGCCTAATGGCCACTGATGGCACCCTGTTTGTCCGGGCTGAGGACCTGGCTATTTATTCGAGGCACCCTCTAGATCTTCATTTTGCCGAAAAATATGCAGGCCTCACCGTCCGTGATGTGATGGACCCTAAAATCGATTTACCTAAATGGCTCGCTAAGACGAGAATCTTCTCGATTAGCGAAGCCAAGCATCATTTGAAAGGGTTCATGGGCGAACAGGAATTTGATGAAATGTTCGATGGTTCGGCCATGGTGAAATACCAGGCTAACATGAAGCTCAGCTTCGTGAAAGCCATAGGTGTTCGATTTGTTGAAAGGTCCCATACCAAGTTCGAAGACTTCCTTGCCGCATACCAACTACAGGTGAGGAAATTTTTTGAGCTTGAATATGAGGATTATGAATTATACAAATCTCAAATGACCGGACTGTTGAAGATGACCATCAGGAGGTCATCTAATGAGCAACCCATAGAGAGCTTGTGCTAATCTTTAAAATGAGAGTAAAAAAATGGGTCGAACGAGGTGTCTCATGGCAGAATTTCTGTCTTTGACACCTCGTTCGACCCATTTTTTTGCGATAGATATAGTGCCAACATTGGACGGGTTTAATTTAAGACTTTGATGCTAAGGGGGCTTAATTTAAGTATTTATAAAAAAAATCTATTAAGCTAGTATTGAAGAGGGTATCAGCATAAAAAATAATTAAGACGTTTAAGTTGAGACTTTACAATTACATGTATGAAAATATTATTAAGACTTGACTCTCAAAAATATATGGATGGGTCTATAATTGAATTAAGTATATTTTCAAAAATGAAGATTTAGACTTTGGGTTGACTATTGCAAATTCGACCAACTTTAGAAACATAATGTTAAAATAAAAATATTTTTGAAAACTAATCGTTGAATCGTGATTCTTATTACATATACATAGTAAAATAAGCAATTTAATTACTTTTCAGTCGTTTTTTTTTCAAATTTAAAAAAAAAAATTCAAAATTTCGACAAAGGTGGTGGCACATCAGCAAATTTAGATAAACTGTTACTTTAGCATGATATATATATATATAGGCTAGCTAGAGTCAATCAATCAATCAACCAACCTTGAAAAAAAAAATTTTTTTTTTTTTTTTTTAAATGGTTGGTTGGTTGGTTGATATATATTTATAATGTTAATTGAATTAAGTATATTTTCAAAAATGAAGATTTAGACTTTGAGTTGACTATTGCAAATTTGACCAACTTTAGAAACGTAATGTTAAAATAAAAATATTTTTGAAAACTAATCGTGGAATCGTGATTCTTATTACATATACATAGTAAAATAAGCAATTTAATTACTTTTCAGTCGTTCTTTTTCAAATTTAAAAAAAATTGAAAATTTTGTGACTATTGCAAATTTGACCAACTTTAGAAACGTAATGTTAAAATAAAAATATTTTTGAAAACTAATCGTGGAATCGTGATTCTTATTACATATACATAGTAAAATAAGCAATTTAATTACTTTTCAGTCGTTTTTTTTTTCAAATTTAAAAAAAATTGAAAATTTTGACAGAGGTGGTGGCACATCAGCAAATTTAGATAAACTGTTACTTTAGCATGATATATATAGGCTAGCTAGAGTCAATCAATCAACCAACCTTAAAAAAAAAAATTTTTTTTTTTTTTTTTTTTTTTTTTTTTTTTTTTTTTATGGTTGGTTGGTTGGTTGATATATATTTATAATGTTAATTGAATTAAGTATATTTTCAAAAATGAAGATTTAGACTTTGAGTTGACTATTGCAAATTTGACCAACTTTAGAAACGTAATGTTAAAATAAAAATATTTTTGAAAACTAATCGTGGAATCGTGATTCTTATTACATATACATAGTAAAATAAGCAATTTAATTACTTTTCAGTCGTTTTTTTTTCAAATTTAAAAAAAAAAATTCAAAATTTCGACAAAGGTGGTGGCACATCAGCAAATTTAGATAAACTGTTACTTTAGCATGATATATATATATATAGGCTAGCTAGAGTCAATCAATCAATCAACCAACCTTGAAAAAAAAAATTTTTTTTTTTTTTTTTTTTAATGGTTGGTTGGTTGGTTGATATATATTTATAATGTTAATTGAATTAAGTATATTTTCAAAAATGAAGATTTAGACTTTGAGTTGACTATTGCAAATTTGACCAACTTTAGAAACGTAATGTTAAAATAAAAATATTTTTGAAAACTAATCGTGGAATCGTGATTCTTATTACATATACATAGTAAAATAAGCAATTTAATTACTTTTCAGTCGTTTTTTTTTCAAATTTAAAAAAAATTGAAAATTTTGTGACTATTGCAAATTTGACCAACTTTAGAAACGTAATGTTAAAATAAAAATATTTTTGAAAACTAATCGTGGAATCGTGATTCTTATTACATATACATAGTAAAATAAGCAATTTAATTACTTTTCAGTCGTTTTTTTTCAAATTTTAAAAAAAATTGAAAATTTTGACAGAGGTGGTGGCACATCAGCAAATTTAGATAAACTGTTACTTTAGCATGATATATATAGGCTAGCTAGAGTCAATCAATCAACCAACCTTAAAAAAAAAAAAAAAAAAAAAAAAATTTTTTTTTTTTTTTTTTTTTTTCAAAGATTTTTTTTACAAACATTAGTTAGTAGTTTAACATAATTAAACTATCTCTCTACGAGCCAGCTTGACGGTCAACTCATACGCTCTGTCTTTTTCGTCAACTACATAGTCTTTTTCTATTTCCTCAAACTTTCTCTTAACCGTAGCAGTCAATTCTTGAAGCATGTCGCCCGATTTGACAGACCATATACCTTCAGCTCTCACACGCATGGAAAAGTTGCTAGGTTTCTCTTCTTCAGTATCCCCATACCTGGATTCTACCGACGGGGGTGCGTAGATATTCGTATGTTGTTCGCAGACTGCCCTCGAGTATTCGTAATACCCTTTAAGCCAATCTTGTACATTCATCTCGCCTTCATTTCGAACTGTGATTTCAAAGGCCATCCTTCTGATGAACGGTATAATCTTGGGATACGTAGAGGTTACCCGGCCATCGGTCCACAGTTTCTGGATACGGCAGATCTCCTCGATAGGCATTCGGTGCGTCTTCACAAGTACGTGAAGCATATCGTTGAAATCAAACACGCGCCTGGAACTCATGTTCAAGCGTTGTGCATTGGGATATAGATCAGCCAGATCCTTGTTGGAATATCGATGTGCAAAGTTGTAAGGTGACGCGTATCCTAAATATTTGCCAACTTCGACGGCTATGAAATAAACATCTCTACCAACAGTAGCGGCGATGAGTGTAGGCTTGGTATCAAAACAAATTTTCAGATACATGATTGCGCTATGATCTTTCAATAAACAGAGGCAACTAGAATGGACAGAATGATGGTAGCTTGAGTACGGAACCACTATTTATATAGAATATCCATGAGTGGGCGTGGCATGTAAAAAAAAAAAAAAATTTTTTTTTTTTTTTTTTTTTTTTTTTTTTTTTTTTTTTTTTTTAAGTTAGTTTTTTATTTAGTTATCATCTTTGATAACTGGTCCAGAAAACTTCTTTATAAGCTTATCCGCCTCGTTTTCAATCTCTGTACGAATCGAGTCCAAGTCGTAACTGCAACCCTCGTCCTTTTCATAGACTGACATTATATCTTTTAGCGAATCGCCCACCATTTCTTGTTTGATTTTCTCAGGGTCTTCGCCGATTTTGGAGTACGCAGATAGGTATCTATTATAATTTACATAATTTTTAATCTTGTACTTGTTGAGAGCTTGTTCGTTAAACTGCTTACGCTTAACCTTAAAAATGTTTCTAGACCTTGGAGATTCTTCTGCGTCGGCCTTCATTACAAATCCTTCTAGCGGACACTCTGCATAAGCGCTGGGATACGTTTCAACTTTTTCGTACAGATCCCCTATCGTTTGGTAATCTAAATCTAAGATGGGTACGTGGGGTAGCTTCACTCGCTGGAAAATGTTCACGGCGTCGCTATACTTCATAAACGTATCTGAATCCAGTTGGTAGATGTCGAAGGCCCGAAAAAAGACAGTATTGCTACCGAATACGGCTTCGGATTCAAAATCGCGATAGGTTATTCTCTTCATGTGGCTTCCGAATACTTCTCCATAATTGTCATGTAAAATGTCTTTGATAAGCCGTACCTTTTCCGACAGCGGTTCCAAGATTGCGTTCAAGTTAAAAAGGCGTGTCTTTTCATCTAGCACTACGTTTCTAGATTGTATCCTGAACGTATTCTTCACGTAGCCAATACCGATATTAGAGCCATCCAATTTTTCGGTAGCGAATAAAGGTATGCCCGAATAAATTTGGCTTGTGATCTCGTGGTACTTGATAAGGGCCATCGTAAATAGATTAGAAACAGGACTAAATAACGTATTGTCTGGTCAGACTAGAAAATATCTAATAAGCTATTTTAATGAGGCAAGAGATGAAGACAGAATGAATATAGCTTGAGTACGGAGCCGCTATTTATACTAAATATAAATCAACCAACCAACTGAAAAAAAAAAAAAAAAAAAAAAAAAAAAAAAAAATTTTTTTTTTTTTTTTCAAGATTGGTTGGTTTCTAAAGTTATATTTGTAAGGTTATATTTCTAAGTTGGCTGCTACAGTTATATTTCTAAGTTGGCCGTTAAAGCTATATTTCTCAGTTGGCTGCTAAAGCTATATTTCTTTAGCCAATCATTGTAGAAGGCGCTGCAGTCTATATATATATAGTATATATATAGTATATCTATATATATAGTATATATATAGTATATCTATTAGGGTGGGTGGGAGTGGAATTTATTTCTTCTACTGTACGGTCATGCATAAACTCGCTCCTGATGTCTAAACCCATTTCCTTTAAAATAGGATGAAATAGCGTAATTTATACAATATTGGCTTTGAAAACAAGACTTTTGTCTGACAAATGACAAGATATTGCAGGTTTTCATGAAATCAGAATAAATCATAGACTTTTATAGAAAAATCTAACTCTCCATCAATGTACATCTTGCTGAAAACCCATTACGAGACATATTGACTAGACGACCGTTGCTGGTAAATGTCGAGACACAATGAGTGTGTAGTCATGTTAGCGATAGTAAATATAGACAAGCTTCAAGGGTGGGCGTGGCACCTTAAAAAAAAAAAAAAAAAAAAAAAAAAAAAAATTTTTTCAAGGTTGGTTGGTTGGTTGATTACATTCTCTATATATAGTATCGCTGACGTGCCACTTCATCAGTCTATCTCAATTTTTGCCAGCAACGGTTCTAATCTATTTCAAATTTAATGGCAGGATATTATGTAACCCATTTCTTCATAAACAGGACGCCTCGCCGATAGCAACAGGACATCCTCTCTAAGCGATAATCTAAAAGGTCATCCGGTCGAGCCTTTTATAATCTTATCAGATGTCATGCATCCGCTCGCCAGAGTATAAATACCGGCCTCTCGCCTCAGCTTATTCATTCTGACCCTCTGCTTTTTGAAATGGCCACTCTATCCTTTGACTCTCTGACGGACGAACGAGTTGATTGCGACTGTGTCATAATACCGCAATGGAACGTATTGAACACCCCCCGTGTCTCTTGTGAGCTGATATGTAATTACGACCGTTCTATGAATATGCCAGCTCCAGCTATCATTCCCACACCTAAGCCAGCACCTAAGCCAGCTCAAGTTCCCACACCTAAACCGGCTCCAGTTCTCATTCAAAAACTAGCACCAGCACTTAAACCAGATCCAGTTCTCATTTCCACACCTAAGCCTGATCCAGCACCTAAACCAACCCCAACTTCAATTTCCATAGCCAATTCAGAAAAGATTTATTTGAAAGTGCCAAACCTATTAAGCCCGCTACCGACAGAAGACCCGTCCAAAGTAACAACTTATCGTGCCTGGAAGCCTCCACCGAAGATAGATTTCGTGGTACGGCCTAAATTAAAAACTGCCGGCTTTGAAGATCCAAGAATTCGAAGACGGCAGGGCATAGTCGTTCTCAAGTCAATCGTCAGTCTGAAAGATGGCAAATGTTACAGCCACATAGAAACAGAGGTCAGGAAAAATTACTGTTGGGTTTAAACCCAAACGATTTATAAAAAAATCGGGTCGAACGAAGTGTCTCATGGCAGATTACTGTCTTTGACACTTCGTTCGACCCGTTTTTTTTTTGTAACAATTATATTGCCAATATTGAATGCGTTTAAGATTTGTACTTTAAGATTTTCAACGGATCCCGTATATATAAATGAAGTCTTGTAACAATACATATGTATAAATAGACAATTATCAACCAACTTTGAAAAAATCGAGATTGGTGAAATATGGCAAAGTCCAAAAGAATATTAGCTTGAAAAAAAAAGAGAAAATGTAAAGTCAGCCATGGTTTATATAGCCATGCCACGCCCACTAAAAAAAAAAAAAAATTTTTTTTTTTTTTTTAGATTTTATATTTTTTGATGCCACGCCCACACACAAAAATATACAATATAAGCTCTAAAAAAAAAGACTATATAAGCTCTGCCATTCTATTGAACTGCCATTCTCTCTTCGGAGCTTGGTCTGTCAACATGTTAAAAAAATGGCTCTCGAAATTTTTTCTAAGTGCAAAAAAATATTATTTTGAAAAAAATTATAAAAATCAAATAATATAAAAGTCGAAAAATAAAACTTAGAAAAAATTTTGAAAAAAATAAACTTAGAAAAAATTTTGAAAAAAATAAACTTAGAAAAAATTTCACCAATCTCGAAATTTTTTCTAAGTCCAAAAAAATATTATTTTGAAAAAAATTATAAAAATCAAATAATATAAAAGTCGAAAAATAAAACTTAGAAAAAATTTTGAAAAAAATAAACTTAGAAAAAATTTCGAGATTGCTGAAATATGGCAAAGTCCAAAAGAATATTAGCTTGAAAAAAAATGAGAAAATGTAAAATCAGCCATGGTTTATATAGCCATGCCACGCCCACTTAAAGAGCCCATTGAAAATCCTGAGATATGTCCAACTCCCATTGAAAATCCAGAATATTTTTATGGATGGCCTACTATTGAAAGCTCAGAGGTACAAACTGAACTGGATGAGCTTGATAATATTCTATGCACGCCTTTATCCATGCCAGCGGATACGCTAGACTCGTTGATGGATGATCTTATGACGCCATCAACTATACAGTATACGATGGAACCGCTGGAGACTCAGTTCAAAATGCCAGGATTTGAACTGCCAGATTTCATGTAAATATAAAAATATGTAAAATTTAAAAAATTTGGGTCAAACGAGGCTTCCTCATGTTTAGATTTGTCATTATGACTTATCTTTACGATGAAAGCCTCGTTTGACCCATTTTTTTTTAAATCAAAATGCTACCAATATTGGTATTGAAAAAAAAATAACTTGTAAATTTTATCAGAACAATAAAAAAATTGGGTCAAACGAGGCTTCCTCATGTTTAGATTTGTCATTATGACTTATCTTTACAATGGAAGCCTCGTTTGACCCACTTTTTTTAAATCATAATGCTACCAATATTGGATTTGTAAAAATAATAACTTGTAAATTTTATCAGATTAATTAGAAAGTGACACATGACAATACTTTATAAAAGTCCACCTAAGTCACATTAAAATCAACCAATCAACCAACCTTAAAAAAAAAAAAAAAAAAAAAAAAAAAAAAAAAAAGTTTTTTTTTTTTTTTTTTTTTTTTTCAAGGTTGGTTGATTGGTTGATATATATTTGTTCATCACTTTTCATTTATCAAGATTAGCTTTTCAATTTAATCCTAGCCTTGTTCATGTTTTTATCCAAAGGCTAAGTTTCAAAGCTTCATTTTAAATGAAACCTGTTAATTTTGATCACGTGGATCGCTTGGCCATCCAAGCCATGACAAAACGTAGCAATTAGATGTTTGAACTGACCCTTTAAAATTTATCTAAGCCATAGTAGCCTTTCAATTTTGACCGGTTAATCGTGGATCGGCCATGCAAGAGGTCATGATAAATTTGAGTCCTGTATCTGGACCATGTCAACACAAAGACCTTTGACAGGGCATCGCTTAGCAGGCAAAATTTAAACGAGCTGGGCTAGTCAGGATAAACGTAACCATTGAACTCTGGGCCATGCTTAGCAGTAGCAGCACATATTGTAAAAATAATATTTACGAGATACAATGGCAAAGCGACAAATGAAAAGCTTAAAAGTAGCGGCCCTGTCTATGGCATCATTTTAAATGTTAATATTGAGCCATCCAAGAGGCCTTGATAGAAATCGGCTGGACACGACAAATTAATATGTACGCTTGAAATCTGAAAGACGTAGAGAGCCTATATTGTAAAAATTTAAAATTATAAACTTCAAAAGTGGATATATGTAGGAAGTGTGTTAAGTTTTAAAGTCCACACCCACTCTTGAAATAAACCAACCAACCAACCTTGAAAAAAAAAAAAAAAAAAAAAATTATTTTTTTTTTTTTTTTTTTTTTATAGTTGGTTGGTTAGTTTATTTCAAGAGTGGGTGTGGTCATGTGACTCGGATCAAAAAGTGATATAACCAAGATTAATTTCGGAGCTAAAAAGAAGAACCCAAATTGTCTCCCCAACTGGCTGAACCCAGATTAGGTATTTTTTAGCTTGAAATCTTAGCTGATCTGAGTTTGGTCGTTGGTAAAAAATATCAGCGGATTTTTCTAAGGCCCAAATGAAATTCTTTTAAACTAAATCTGGCAGACGAGAATTTTATTAAGAATCTGAGTTACACAACTGTAAGTGCTTTGGGGCAGTCCTTTGGTTTAGTAGAATTGAGCGTCTCATTTAAAGTCAGATCTGTCTCGGTACTACGTTTGTGGTACGTTTTGGGCTCGTCCAAGCTTCAGATCCTCTGGTTTTCGTTAGACTTCTTAGAGATTTTGACCTTGACCCCGAACGAAGAGGTTATTGACCCCAAGGAAGAGGTTATTGACCCCACGAACTGAGTCGATACACTGAGTCGATACTCTTTTAGATTTCTTCGTACTTGGACAATCTTTGTTTCAAACTATCATTTTCAGCGTTCAAGATAGTCATTTCTGCTTTCAGCCTTTCCATTCCCTCTTTCAGGCTAGCAATTTCGTTCACGTGTAAATTATAAATAATTTCCAAATATTGCAATTTTTGGATTTGTAGCATTTCTCTCATTTCCCTGATATTATTTTCGTAAATCTCTTTCATCTTTTTCATTTCGGCCTCTATCCCTTTGCATCGTCCCAATACGGGCATCACGCATTGAATGCACATCTGTTGAAGCCTGCTGGGATCCCATTAAACTTCTTTCACGACTTCGTAAAACAGCTTGTAATCTTGTTCGGTCTGCGTGCCTGGCGTAAAAAACATCTTTTTTTCGTTGTTCAGATGCAAGACGTATTGGGTACGCCTACTAGCCGACTTGAAATTTCTCGATACGGGCAGTACCAGTTTCAATTTTATGTTTGGCAAATGTTTGATTTTGATTTGATATTTTCCGTTGATGAACGCCATTGGAACTTTGAGCAATTTATCGGGAAGTATGTTGGCATAGTTCTGAGTTATGAGTTTCAGGATGCCTCCGTTCCAGAGCGTAGCCAAGACCAGCCTGTAATCTTTGGGAAGCGTCTCTTGGATGTAAAAATGGTTCATGTTACCAGGCCCTTTACGGTCTTCGAACGAAAAATTACAGCTGGATTGGCGACGGCTGAGATATCCCAGCGTATTGACCAAATGCCAGGCGGCCTCTATGGATTTGCTTTTCAGGCATCTGTAACCGACATACGGTCGCTCGTCGGGCCTGATCTTACCCCACACGTTCTTGTGAAAATGATCTTCTGAATGAGTTACCACGACCATGTGCCTATGCTGCCTGAATTTGGGATTGGGTTCCTTCCCGCCGTCACACCAACATGAAAATGGCAAGGTTTGGGTCAAGCCGTCGTCCCTATCCATGGATCTTATAAAATCTCTATAGGCTACGGCTCGAACCATGACGTGGATGAACGCTAGGTTGCCTTGAAGATATCTCAGCACGAAAGAGGCGGCTAAATTCAGCGTCTCGTCTTCAAACGGTACGGGTGGAGGCTCTAACTCGATCGGCCAGACGGGTTCGTAGGCCCAGTCGTCCATAAAGAGGCGCGTATGATCGAAAAAATCTTCTTTTGCGCACATTGGAGTGAAATCGAAAAATTCGTATGGGTCATCATCAGGCTCAGGCTCAGGTTCAGGCTCAGGTCAGGTTCAGGTAACCTAAATCTAAAATTTCTAAAGCATTCCAGCAAATGATCAGCGGCGCCGTTCTTACCCCCGCTTACGAATGTGTATCGGCCCTCGCACCAAACGCAGCATCTTCGGGGGTTCCAGCCGATTTCATTCTTACAATGCCTTTCATAATCTTTGGGCAAGACGAGAACGTTGCAGCGTGGACATGAAAACGGAGTTCTGTCGCCTGCGAGAGCGTTTGCATATCTCTTCAAATTGGGACCGGAAGGCATGGTAGAAGATGAATGGCAAAAGACTAAATTTGGGACAGTATATATAGGCAAAATATGATTGACAAGTGAGGCGACACCCACTTGAAAAAAAAAAAAAAAAAAAATTTTTTTTTTTTCAAGGTTGGTTAATTGCCTCTAGCCAACATATATATATATATATCGTGCTAAAGTATATACACTATCATTGTCCAACAATGCCATAGTAGGTTGGTTCGTGTCTATATAAATGATGACGCCCAAACAGTGATTGTGTCTTTTTTTTGGCAATTTGAAGAGATATATATACGCTGCATCCCAATTTGAAGTATATACACTCTCGCATGTGACTTGTGTATCGACTCAGTGTATCGACTCAGTAAAAATCTTGTCGTGACGTCATAGAGTCAAATACTCCCCCAAAGTACTTCCCGTTGTGTAACTCAGATTCTTAATAAAATTCTCGTCTGCCAGATTTAGTTTAAAAGAATTTCATTTGGGCCTTAGAAAAATCCGCTGATATTTTTTACCAACGACCAAACTCAGATCAGCTAAGATTTCAAGCTAAAAAATACCTAATCTGGGTTCAGCCAGTTGGGGAGACAATTTGGGTTCTTCTTTTTAGCTCCGAAATTAATCTTGGTTATATCACTTTTTGATCCGAGTCACATGACCACACCGACTCTTGAAATAAACTAACCAACCAACTATAAAAAAAAAAAAAAAAAAAAAATAATTTTTTTTTTTTTTTTTCAAGGTTGGTTGGTTGGTTTATTTCAAGAGTGGGTGTGGACTTTAAAACTTAACACACTTCCTACATATATCCACTTTTGAAGTTTATAATTTTAAATTTTTACAATATAGGCTCTCTACGTCTTTCAGATTTCAAGCGTACATATTAATTTGTCGTGTCCAGCCGATTTCTATCAAGGCCTCTTGGATGGCTCAATATTAACATTTAAAATGATGCCATAGACAGGGCCGCTACTTTTAAGCTTTTCATTTGTCGCTTTGCCATTGTATCTCGTAAATATTATTTTTACAATATGTGCTGCTACTGCTAAGCATGGCCCAGAGTTCAATGGTTACGTTTATCCTGACTAGCCCAGCTCGTTTAAATTTTGCCTGCTAAGCGATGCCCTGTCAAAGGTCTTTGTGATGACATGGTCCAGATACAGGACTCAAATTTATCATGACCTCTTGCATGGCCGATCCACGTTTAACCGGTCAAAATTGAAAGGCTACTATGGCTTAGATAAATTTTAAAGGGTCAGTTCAAACATCTAATTGCTACGTTTTGTCATGGCTTGGATGGCCAAGCGATCCACGTGATCAAAATTAACAGGTTTCATTTAAAATGAAGCTTTGAAACTTAGCCTTTGGATAAAAACATGAACAAGGCTAGGATTAAATTGAAAAGCTAATCTTGATAAATGAAAAGTGATGAACAAATATATATCAACCAATCAACCAACCTTGAAAAAAAAAAAAAAAAAAAAATTTTTTTTTTTTTAAAGGTTGGTTGATTGGTTGATTTTAATGTGACTTAGGTGGACTTTTATAAAGTATTGTCATGTGTCACTTTCTAATTAATCTGATAAAATTTACAAGTTATTATTTTTACAAATCCAATATTGGTAGCATTATGATTTAAAAAAAGTGGGTCAAACGAGGCTTCCATTGTAAAGATAAGTCATAATGACAAATCTAAACATGAGGAAGCCTCGTTTGACCCAATTTTTTTATTGTTCTGATAAAATTTACAAGTTATTTTTTTTTCAATACCAATATTGGTAGCATTTTGATTTAAAAAAATGGGTCAAACGAGGCTTTCATCGTAAAGATAAGTCATAATGACAAATCTAAACATGAGGAAGCCTCGTTTGACCCAAATTTTTTAAATTTTACATATTTTTATATTTACATGAAATCTGGCAGTTCAAATCCTGGCATTTTGAACTGAGTCTCCAGCGGTTCCATCGTATACTGTATAGTTGATGGCGTCATAAGATCATCCATCAACGAGTCTAGCGTATCCGCTGGCATGGATAAAGGCGTGCATAGAATATTATCAAGCTCATCCAGTTCAGTTTGTACCTCTGAGCTTTCAATAGTAGGCCATCCATAAAAATATTCTGGATTTTCAATGGGAGTTGGACATATTTCAGGATTTTCAATGGGCTCTGGACATATCTCAGGATTTTCAATGGGCTCTGGACATATCTCAGGATTTTCAATGGGGCATATCTCAGGACTTTCAATGGGTTCAGGATCTTCAACGGGCTCTGGACATATCTCAGGACTTTCAATGGGCTCTGGACATATCTCAGGACTTTCAATGGGCGCTGGACGTTTAAAAACTGGCTCAGGTGGTAGTGGGCATTTAAACACTGGCTCTGTATTTGTGGCCGCCTCCTTGAAAGATGGCTTATGTTTCTTGGCACTCTTGGGAATCGTTTCAGCCTTCCGTTTTACCGAGTTAATTCTCAGGTCAAGTCCAGGTAGATCTGGTCCGTAGGGGCGTGCGAAGTTATTGTCGGGGCGATCTGTCAAGTCTTTCCAGTTTTTAAAAGTCAGAGACTTGTATTGGGCTGCAAAGTTTGTTGTTACAATTATTGTTCTTCTGTCCAATACGACAGGGGGGTTCGTTGGCAAATAGATCTCTGGCTCTGGATCTGGCTCTTGAGATGACTCTTGGGATGATTCAGGAAAATAGATCTCTGGCTCTTGGGATGGCTCTGAGATTGGAGAGGTTGGCTTTGAAATTTCAAAATATTTAGAAGTGATTCTGTCAGTACTCATTTCTACGGGGGAGTCTTCCTCATCATCTATATGCTGTATCATGGGCGTTGGTACGGATTCGTCGTACATTCCATCTATTTTTGTTATGCGTTCTACCAAAGGATTTTTGGTTTTGAAACCCAACTCTAAATTCTCTGGCACAATGTCCAAACTGAAAAAGTTTTTTTGAGTTGTAAACAGAATGTAGGTGGTCCCAGCAGGCACCTTGTAACTGGAGTCGGCAATCAGTATGAAACGGTCGTAGTAATGGAGTTTGTCGCCAGCAAAGTATCTGCTGTCCGCTCTCACTCGTGTCTCGCCAGGAGGCCTCACAAAGAACAGGAATGGCACGTTCAAAGTCTGTATGATATGGGCGCATCCTTGTCCGACGGTTCGCTGGCCAAACGTAAAATAGGATTTTACAAGAAACTGATTGTTGGGGCACTTGAAACCAATTCTCACGTCGGCGTTGGTTCTGTTGGCTTCGCTGGGGGGTCTTTTATATCGGTTCATCAGAGTGCTCCATTTAATTTCCTGAGGTCTCAGCGGATAGTTTGTCTTGGCCTCTCTGCCTATGGTTGGAATCGTATTTGTTATCTTGTCCGTCAGAGTACGTTTTTTGAATTCAATCTTCAAATTGGACGTCATGTAGAGACAGAATACACAAATCTTGCCTTCACCGATCATGGTTTGGAAGTGCGGATACTCTTCCAATTTTTTAACGGTAGGCGAAAGGTTTTTGGGAAACAGCTCGATAACCCCAAAACGGTTTCGTAGCGGGTTTACCGCTTTAAGCTTCTTCAGAGAGCATTGGTTCTTATACATATTGGTAGTTCAAAGCTCCGAAGAGAGAATGGCTATTCGATCAAATGTCAGAGCTTATATAGTCGATCTGAAGGATTGCATAAGTCAGTTTCTACGATAAGATAAGGCTTTTTATAGAGTCGCGGGATATTGCATAACTCATTTGCTACGGAAGTCAGTTTCTACGAAAACAGGATGGCTTATTATAAATGTCGCTGAAACAGGATATTGTATAACTCATTTGCTATGAAAACAGGATGCGGTAAAGATTTTTATAGACGCACATAAGCATTGCTGGACAATGATAGTGTATATACTTTAGCATGATATATATAGGTTAGCTAGAGTCAATCAACCAATCAACCAACCTTGAAAAAAAAAAAAAAAAATTTTTTTTTTTTTTTTTTTTTTAAGTGGGCGTGGCATGGCTATATAAACCATGGCTGATTTTACATTTTCTCATTTTTTTTTCAAGCTAATATTCTTTTGGACTTTGCCATATTTCAGCAAAAATTTCGAGATTGGTGAAATTTTTATTGGTTTATTTTTTTCAAAATTTTTTCTAAGTTTATTTTTTTCAAAATTTTTTCAAAGTTTTATTTTTCGACTTTTATATTGTTTGATTTTTATAATTTTTTTCAAAATATTTTTTTTTGGACTTAGAAAAAATTTCGAGATTGGTGAGCCATTTTTTTTAACATGTTGACAGACCAAGCTCCGAAGAGAGAATGGCAGTTCAATAGAATGGCAGAGCTTATATAGTCTTTTTTTAGATGTTATATTATATATTTTTGTGTGTGGGCGTGGCATGAAAAAATATAAAATAAAAAAAAAAAAAAAAAATTTTTTTTTTTTTTAGTGGGCGTGGCATGGCTATATAAACCATGGCTGATTTTACATTTTCTCATTTTTTTTTCAAGCTAATATTCTTTTGGACTTTGCCATATTTCAGCAAAAATTTCGAGATTGGTGAAATTTTTATTGGTTTATTTTTTTCAAAATTTTTTCAAAGTTTTATTTTTCGACTTTTATATTGTTTGATTTTTATAATTTTTTTCAAAATATTTTTTTTTGGACTTAGAAAAAATTTCGAGATTGGTGAGCCATTTTTTTTAACATGTTGACAGACCAAGCTCCGAAGAGAGAATGGCAGTTCAATAGAATGGCAGAGCTTATATAGTCTTTTTTTAGATGTTATATTATATATTTTTGTGTGTGGGCGTGGCATGAAAAAATATAAAATAAAAAAAAAAAAAAAAAATTTTTTTTTTTTTTAGTGGGCGTGTCATGGCTATATAAACCATGGCTGATTTTACATTTTCTCATTTTTTTTCAAGCTAATATTCTTTTGGACTTTGCCATATTTCAGCAATCTCGAAATTTTTTCTAAGTTTATTTTTTTCAAAATTTTTTCTAAGTTTTATTTTTTGACTTTTATATTATTTGATTTTTATAATTTTTTTCAAAATAATATTTTTTTGGACTTAGAAAAAATTTCGAGATTGGTGAAATTTTTTCTAAGTTTATTTTTTTCAAAATTTTTTCTAAGTTTATTTTTTTCAAAATTTTTTCTAAGTTTTATTTTTCGACTTTTATATTATTTGATTTTTATAATTTTTTTCAAAATAATATTTTTTTGGACTTAGAAAAAATTTCGAGAGCCATTTTTTTAACATGTTGACAGACCAAGCTCCGAAGAGAGAATGGCAGTTCAATAGAATGGCAGAGCTTATATAGTCTTTTTTTTTTAGAGCTTATATTGTATATTTTTGTGTGTGGGCGTGGCATCAAAAAATATAAAATCTAAAAAAAAAAAAAAAAATTTTTTTTTTTTTTTTTTTTAGTGGGCGTGGCATGGCTATATAAACCATGGCTGACTTTACATTTTCTCATTTTTTTTCAAGCTAATATTCTTTTGGACTTTGCCATATTTCAGCAATCTCGAAATTTTTTCTAAGTTTATTTTTTTCAAAATTTTTTCTAAGTTTTATTTTTCGACTTTTATATTGTTTGATTTTATAATTTTTTTCAAAATAATATTTTTTTTTTTTTTTTTTTTTTTTTTTTTTTTTGGACTTTGCCATATTTCACCAATCTCGATTTTTTTCAAAGTTGGTTGATAATTGTCTATTTATACATATGTATTGTTACAAGACTTCATTTATATATACGGGATCCGTTGAAAATCTTAAAGTACAAATCTTAAACGCATCCAATATTGGCAATATAATTGTTACAAAAAAAAACGGGTCGAACGAAGTGTCAAAGACAGTAATCTGCCATGAGACACTTCGTTCGACCCGATTTTTTTATAAATCGTTTGGGTTTAAACCCAACAGTAATTTTTCCTGACCTCTGTTTGTATGTGGCTGTAACATTTGCCATCTTTCAGACTGACGATTGACTTGAGAACGACTATGCCCTGCCGTCTTCGAATTCTTGGATCTTCAAAGCCGGCAGTTTTTAATTTAGGCCGTACCACGAAATCTATCTTCGGTGGAGGCTTCCAGGCACGATAAGTTGTTACTTTGGACGGGTCTTCTGTCGGTAGCGGGCTTAATAGGTTTGGCACTTTCAAATAAATCTTTTCTGAATTGGCTATGGAAATTGAAGTTGGGGTTGGTTTAGGTGCTGGATCAGGCTTAGGTGTGGAAATGAGAACTGGATCTGGTTTAAGTGCTGGTGCTAGTTTTTGAATGAGAACTGGAGCCGGTTTAGGTGTGGGAACTTGAGCTGGCTTAGGTGCTGGCTTAGGTGTGGGAATGATAGCTGGAGCTGGCATATTCATAGAACGGTCGTAATTACATATCAGCTCACAAGAGACACGGGGGGTGTTCAATACGTTCCATTGCGGTATTATGACACAGTCGCAATCAACTCGTTCGTCCGTCAGAGAGTCAAAGGATAGAGTGGCCATTTCAAAAAGCAGAGGGTCAGAATGAATAAGCTGAGGCGAGAGGCCGGTATTTATACTCTGGCGAGCGGATGCATGACATCTGATAAGATTATAAAAGGCTCGACCGGATGACCTTTTAGATTATCGCTTAGAGAGGATGTCCTGTTGCTATCGGCGAGGCGTCCTGTTTATGAAGAAATGGGTTACATAATATCCTGCCATTAAATTTGAAATAGATTAGAACCGTTGCTGGCAAAAATTGAGATAGACTGATGAAGTGGCACGTCAGCGATACTATATATAGAGAATGTAATCAACCAACCAACCAACCTTGAAAAAAAAAAAAAAATTTTTTTTTTTTTTTTTTTTTTTTTTTTTTAAGGTGCTACGCCCACCCTTGAAGCTTGTCTATATTTACTATCGCTAACATGACTACACACTCATTGTGTCTCGACATTTGCCAGCAACGGTCGTCTAGTCAATATGTCTCGTAATGGGTTTTCAGCAAGATGTACATTGATGGAGAGTTAGATTTTTCTATAAAAGTCTATGATTTATTCTGATTTCATGAAAACCTGCAATATCTTGTCATTTGTCAGACAAAAGTCTTGTTTTCAAAGCCAATATTGTATAAATTACGCTATTTCATCCTATTTTAAAGGAAATGGGTTTAGACATCAGGAGCGAGTTTATGCATGACCGTACAGTAGAAGAAATAAATTCCACTCCCACCCACCCTAATAGATATACTATATATATACTATATATATATAGACTGCAGCGCCATCTACAATGATTGGCTAAAGAAATATAGCTTTAGCAGCCAACTGAGAAATATAGCTTTAACGGCCAACTTAGAAATATAACTGTAGCAGCCAACTTAGAAATATAACCTTACAAATATAACTTTAGAAACCAACCAACCTTGAAAAAAAAAAAAATTTTTTTTTTTTTTTTTTTTTTTTTCAGTTGGTTGGTTGATTTATATTTAGTATAAATAGCGGCTCCGTACTCAAGCTATATTCATTCTGTCTTCATCTCTTGCCTCATTAAAATAGCTTATTAGATATTTTCTAGTCTGACCAGACAATACGTTATTTAGTCCTGTTTCTAATCTATTTACGATGGCCCTTATCAAGTACCACGAGATCACAAGCCAAATTTATTCGGGCATACCTTTAATCGCTACCGAAAAATTGGATGGCTCTAATATCGGTATTGGCTACGTGAAGAATACGTTCAGGATACAATCTAGAAACGTAGTGCTAGATGAAAAGACACGCCTTTTTAACTTGAACGCAATCTTGGAACCGCTGTCGGAAAAGGTACGGCTTATCAAAGACATTTTACATGACAATTTTATCATTTATGGAGAAGTATTCGGAAGCCACATGAAGAGAATAACCTATCGCGATTTTGAATCCGAAGCCGTATTCGGTAGCAATACTGTCTTTTTTCGGGCCTTCGACATCTACCAACTGGATTCAGATACGTTTATGAAGTATAGCGACGCCGTGAACATTTTCCAGCGAGTGAAGCTACCCCACGTACCCATCTTAGATTTAGATTACCAAACGATAGGGGATCTGTACGAAAAAGTTGAAACGTATCCCAGCGCTTATGCAGAGTGTCCGCTAGAAGGATTTGTAATGAAGGCCGACGCTGAAGAATCTCCAAGGTCTAGAAACATTTTTAAGGTTAAGCGTAAGCAGTTTAACGAACAAGCTCTCAACAAGTACAAGATTAAAAATTATGTAAATTATAATAGATACCTATCTGCGTACTCCAAAATCGGCGAAGACCCTGAGAAAATCAAACAAGAAATGGTGGGCGATTCGCTAAAAGGTATAATGTCAGTCTATGAAAAGGACGAGGGTTGCAGTTACGACTTGGACTCGATTCGTACAGAGATTGAAAACGAGGCGGATAAGCTTATAAAGAAGTTTTCTGGACCAGTTATCAAAGATGATAACTAAATAAAAAACTAACTTAAAAAAAAAAAAAAAAAAAAAAAAAAAAAAAAAAAATTTTTTTTTTTTTTTTTTTACATGCCACGCCCACTCATGGATATTCTATATAAATAGTGGTTCCGTACTCAAGCTACCATCATTCTGTCCATTCTAGTTGCCTCTGTTTATTGAAAGATCATAGCGGTCATCTTCAACAGTCCGGTCATTTGAGATTTGTATAATTCATAATCCTCTTATTCAAGCTCAAAAAATTTCCTCACCTGTAGTTGGTATGCGGCAAGGAAGTCTTCGAACTTTGTATGGGACCTTTGAACAAATCGAATACCTATGGCTTTCACGAAGCTGAGCTTCATGTTAGCCTGGTATTTCACCATGGCCGAACCATCGAACATTTCATCAAATTCCTGTTCGCCCATGAACCCTTTCAAATGATGCTTGGCTTCGCTAATCGAGAAGATTCTCGTCTTAGCGAGCCATTTAGGTAAATCGATTTTAGGGTCCATCACATCACGGACGGTGAGGCCTGCATATTTTTCGGCAAAATGAAGATCTAGAGGGTGCCTCGAATAAATAGCCAGGTCCTCAGCCCGGACAAACAGGGTGCCATCAGTGGCCATTAGGCATTTAAAGGCAACGCCATAAGCATAATTTTTTACATGGAAAAACATGACTGACAGAGAGCTAATGTATCTAAGCAGCTAGTAGAGAGATCGACTAGCAATTGAAGAGCTCTCGCTGGACACTCGTATATATACCCGGTCTTATCAACAGATCTGATTGTAATTTTCTAGGTTATCAAGAGGAAAGGCTTGCATAATATCCTGTCAATACTTCTGGAAAAATCTTTTTATAGAGATCTGATTGTAACCGGGCATCCTGAGGAAAGGCTTACATAATATCCTGTCAACACTTCTCGAAAAATCTTTTTATAGAGATCTGATTGTAATTTTAATCGGAGCCGCTTATCAAGCATCCTGTCAATAGTTTCTCGAAAATCTTTTTATAGATATCAGATCATAATAACTGGCTTGGCAACACTTAGTCTTTAAAAATTTTAAATTTTACATATAAATTTTAAATTTTAAATGAAAAAATTAAATTTTTAAACTCAGATCCCTTAAATTTAGCTATCGATATTTTACCAAGATTCATATTTATTTTATAGCTAAGCCATATCCCTTGAAAATTATAATCGGTACGCATTCAATGTTGGCTTGGCTACACTTAGTCTTTAAAAATTTTAAATTTTACATATAAATTTTAAACGAAAAAATTAAAATTTCAAATTCAGATCCCTTAAATTTAGCTATCGAGTCTGTATATTTTACCAAGTTTCATATTTATCTTATAGCTAAGCCATATCCCTTGAAAATTTAGAGATCAGATTGTAATGACTGCCACACTTAGTCTTTAAAAATTTTAAATTTTACACGAAAAAAATGTAAATTTTAAACGAAAAAATTAAATTTTTAAATTCAGATCCCTTAAATTTGTCTATAGAGTCTGCATATTTTATCAAGATACAAAATTATCTTATAGCTAAGCCATATCCCTTGAAAATTACAAGTTCAAATCGGTACGCATCCAATGTTGGCACTCTATCTATCGCAAAAAAATGGGCCGAGCGAAGCCTCAATGACAATGTCATGAGAGGCTTCGCTCGACCCATTTTTTTGCACCTCGTCCTGATCTTAAGACGAGGATTTATAGAAGTAGGGCTTGTTTCCCACCAAAACTTTTATTTTTCGGGGGAAATAGCCTAGCTCCAAGTCCCCATATCGTTCGCCAAAGACATAAGTGTCCATGGGTACCGTTGCCAGGTACTCCTCCATGACAATCTTTAGATCGGCCAAGAAACTCTCCATTGTGGCATTGGATGAGGTTATGGCTGCGAGCTTAACCTGGACAGGCCGCCTCAGGTTTAAGCTGCATTCGATGGGCGTAAGAATTTCGATCGGCCCCTGAAATAAGGAATCAAACTCTCCTGGATGCATATCCATCAATATTTTTGCATCCTCCAGTCCAAAGATGCATGTCTTGGCTAAAGACGGGGGTAGTTTCAAGCCCTCAGGAGCAATGTCCGTTACGGTTATATGACACAGGTGCACTACTCTATTGGGGTTTTCATGCCCCATGTAATAGGCCACGTCTCGGCCTTTGATGAAAATTTGATTATCAAACGACAAAAAGCATGTTAATTTAACATTCAGTTCATCAGACAGAATTTGGAAAATCATTTTGGAGCAGTAAGACTAGCTCAGAATGAAATGTCTCGTCCAGCAGCCTGTATATATACTAGCAGTAATCTTTAGTTCTATCTAAATTCCAAGTAAATTTCTTATCGGTGACGCACGTCCTCATGCTATCGGTAGCTTATGCAAGATCCCGTTTAAACTAATTATATAAATAATTTTAACGTTCTAGAAGGTCACGCGGTTTTCTTAGTAAAGCTTGATAAAACGAGGTCACGAATCGGGTATATATACGAGCTGCCTCTAAGAGCCTGCATCGTTTTGACTTCTGTTACCATAAGTCATGCGATTCACTATTGAACATCCACAGCTCGACGCTAAAATCCTATTCGTAGTCTCTGCGGATGGACTTTTGTTCGTCAGGGCCTCTGATGTGGCCAAGCTGATGGGCCGATCTTACGTGAAAAAAACGACCAGGCTGAAGGTAAGCGATCTCGTTTACAGGAGGGTCAGGCTACCTATTTCTCTAGCCAATACCTGGGTGTATCCAGTTGACGAGATACATTTTGGAGATGCCCTCTCGTCGTTGGGATTCGAGGCCATGCTGACATCCTCTAAGATCCAGATTCTAGACCCCATAGTACCCACCTCATGCATCCATAAAGCCATCCGAATTCGGATCGTGAGGGACTCTGACAAATTCATAGATGAATTCTTAAAAGATTTCATAGACAGAACCATGCTGTTCTTCGATGGGGACCACGATGACGACCCTCGCCTCCACGAAGATAGATTTGAGACTATTTCTTGGACAGACACCCCTCCGTCCAAAATCAAAGTGTTTGTGGGGGATCGATCTAGATGGTACAAACTGATGCCTTAAATCTGGAGGGGGCAAAAAAATGGGCCGAACGAAGCGTCTCATGGCAGATTTCTGTCTTTGACGCTTCGTTCGGCCCATTTTTTTGCGATAGATAGAGTGCCAATATTGGATGTTTATAAATTGAGACTTTGAATTGGTCTGAAATAGATAATAGTAATATTTCAATATTGAAACGATGCCTTTGAATCTGAAATAGCTAATGTCTCTGAGATAGAAATTTACAATATTGAATAAGGATTATTTTTTAAATCAACCAATCAACCAACCTTGGAAAAAAAATTTTTTTTTTCAAGGTTGGTTGATTGGTTGATTGATTTGGATTCATTCTTTATAAATTGCCGTACTCAAACCTTCATTCTGTCTGAATCTCTTCTAGCATCAATTTTCAATTTACAATATTGAATAAGGGCATTTTTTAAATGAATGCTATACCAATATTGACTATATTTTTTTAACGATTCGATAAACAAATAATATATTTTTAACGATTCGATAAACAAATAATATATTTAAATAATAAATATTTTATTATTAAAATAAAATATTTAAATAATAAATATTTTATTATTAAAAAAAAATATCTAAATAATATATTTAAATTTTAAATATTTATTATTCAAACCGACAACTTAATCGAATCGTGAAAAATTCTGACGGGGTGGAGTTGCTCGAAGAATACTTCTGGCGACTGTCTGATAGACCTTTATATGCCGTAAAGAAGTAGGTTCACCCAGCTTTGCGGTACTTGGCATAGGAGCTGTAGTTTGAATAGACAACCCTCGTAACTGTAATCTTTAAATCTTAATTGTAAAAATTTACATGCTTACATTTCTAATGTCTCGTGAGCGTTGCTGAGATTGGCGGGATCTGATTGTAACTGTAATCTTTAAGTCTTAATTATAAAAATTTACATGAATGCATGCTTAAATTTCTAATGTCTCGTTTCTAATGTCTCGTCAGCGGGAGCTGTAGTTTGAATAAATTGTAACTGTAATCTTTAAATCTCAATTGTAAAGATTTACATGACTGCATGCTTAAATTTTTACTGTCTCGTTTCTAATGTCTCGTCAGCGACTTTGGTATAAGAGCTGTAGTTTGAATAGACTGTAAGCTTTAAAACTTAATTGTAAAAATTTACATGCTTAAATTTCTAACGTCTCGTCAGCGAGATTGGCGGTACTTGGCATAGGAGCTGTAGTTTGAATAGACTGTAATCTTTAAATCTTAATTGTAAAAATTTACATGCTTACATTTTTAATGTCTCGTTTCTAATGTCTTGTCTGAGATTGGCAGTACTTGGCATAAGAGCTGTAGTTTGAGTAGCTTGTAACTGTAATCTTTAAATCTTAATTGTAAAAATTTACATGACTGCATGCTTAAATTTCTAATGTCTCGTTTCTAATGTCACTCGTCTGACACAATGTCTCGGATCAGGGGCAGGCTTAGATTTCATGCGATTCGGTCTTAGCTGAGAAAAGAATCGAGGACGGGCTGGATTTAAAATGACGTGTAACTTGAAGATTATTTGAAAAAAAAACTAATTAGTAAAGTCCGATAAATGTTAATGTACTTTACCAACCAAATAAATATATTATAATATAAATAATAAATATATTATAAATATATTATAATATAAATATTATTATAAATATTATTATAAATATATTATAATATAAATATAATATAATATAAATATATTATAAATATATTATAATATAAATATAATATAATATAAATATAATATAATATAAATATAAGTATTTAAAAAAAAAAAAAAAAAAAATCTATCCATTTCTATAGGGTAGCTGCGATTCATGCTCCTACCTTCTCCTATTTTGCTCCGACTTGCTTTTTGTGGCAACGAGCTTCAAAGTCATTTAAAAAAAAAAAAAAAAAAAATTTTTTTTTTTTTTGAGTGGGCGTGGCTTGGATTCATTCTTTATAAATAGCCGTATTCAAACCTTCATTCCTTCATTCTGTCTGCCAGCCTCATCTAGCTAACATTGTATCAGGCCAGTTTAGAACGATCCTGTTAAAAGCTTGTCATTGAATTGTATCAGGATCCTGTTTCTGTGACTCTCACATTGGATAGCTTCTAATATTATCCCTTTCATTGAAGCTCAGCATGTACAAAATGTGGGAACCGTTGGACAACGACGCAAAGACCGAAATGCAAAATTTAAAGCAGCAAATGTTTGACTTGCAATCTAAATTGGATGCAGAAATCTCACTCTTGAAAACCAAGATTGAGAAATTTGACGTACTGTACTCCAAAATAGATAACTTGTATCAGGAAGAAATTTACAGGCTTAAATTAGAGTTGGGCGTGCAGCAGAACAGATCTCTAGTGCAGATTCAGAAGCAGCAGATCCAGATCCAGAACCTGCAGAACCTGTTGCTTTCCAATCAGATAGCGACTCAACAGAATTCGTTGCGACAGGACATTAAATATGATAATGAGTAGATCATCCTTGAAACGGTTTCAGCAACCAACCAACCAACCAACTGTAAAAAAAAAAAAAAAAAAAAAAAAAAAAAATTTTTTTTTTTTTTTCAGTTGGTTGGTTGCATACTATATATGATCGCTAATAACCGTCATTGTATTTGACCAGCAGCAGTCGTCTAGTCATGTCTTCAGTCAACAGTCTTCTAGTCAACAGTCTTCTTCTTCCAGCAACAGTCTTCTAGTCATGACAGAGGTATGTCGTTTAATGATTGTTTAAATTGATTCAATATTATCATGTCTTTTAGAGTCTCAAGTTAAATATCATAGGTTTTATAGAATATAATAAAATAAATTAAATAAAATATTGGAAATAAAATATTTTTTTTATCTGTATTTAAACATACAGATAAAAAAAATATTTTATTTCAAACTCAATTATAGGTAAAATAAATAGTTTATAATACTCTTAGTATATTATATAATATTAAAATTTTAAATACTCTTAAAAAAGCTTGAAGCTCGTTGCCACAAAAAGCAAGTCGGAGTAAAATAGGAGAAGGTAGGAGCATGAATCGTAGTTACCCTATAGAAATGGATAGATTTTTTTTTTTTTTTTTTTTTTTTTATTATAATATATTTATATTATATTATATTTATATTATAATATATTTATATTATAATATATTTATAATATATTTATATTATATTATATTTATATTATATATATATATATATATATATATATATATATATATATAATAATAATAATAATAATAATTATATATATATATATATATATATACTTGTATACTCAGAAATTACTGTAAAACATCTTTTAATTTAAGTGATTATATTTTTGTAGTCTGAATTCGTATGTCAATTATAGTGTCGCTGTCTCAGCGAGTTTCACTATATCGGCACAAGACTACGCTCTTTATTGTCTTGACAAGTTTGTAGTCTGAATTCGTATGTCAATTATAGTGTCGCTGTCTCAGCGAGTTTCACTATATCGGCACAAGACTACGCTCTTTATTGTCTTGACAAGTTTGTAGTCTGAATTCGTATGTCAATTATAGTGTCGCTGTCTCAGCGAGTTTCACTATATCGGCACAAGACTACACTCTTTATTGTCTTGACAAGTTTGTAGTCTGAATTCGTATGTCAATTATAGTGTCGCTGTCTCAGCGAGTTTCACTATATCAGCATAAGACTACACTCTTTATTGTCTTGCCAAGTTTGGAATTTGTATGTCAGTTATAGTGTCGCTGTCTCAACGAGTTTCACTATATCAGCATAAGACTACGTTCTTTATTGCCTTACCAAGTTTGTAGTCTGGATCCGTTCGAAATTCTAAAAGGGTTAAATGGTTTAGTCTTTGAAAATATTGACTGATTTTTTTTAATTTTGACGGCTAAATTTACAATATTAGCATGAAATCTTGTAAATTTATAGGAGACTCATGGGATAATTTTAGTTTTTTCCACAACAAGTTTTGATAAAGGCCTCACCCTTGGAAAATATTAACGAGACTCTCTGCAAGCAACTATTTTTTTTTCTTAAATGTGGCTTATACTACTGATCAGGAGTCGATAATAAATTATCCAGGAAAATTTTTATAAGATTAGTTTATCGCTTGAGGATTTATCTAGCTGACCTTCTAGAATAATTGCGTTTGCAGGATATTATGTAACTCGTTTCCTCAAAGACAGGATCTAATCTATAAACAGTCATCCTGTCGAGCCCTATTATTTTTATCGTTTCTCAGAACCGCTTATCAGATCTCATGCATCCGCTCGCCAGAGTATAAATACCGGCCTCTCGCCTCAGCTTATTCATTCTGACCTTTTGTTTTGCAAAATGCTTTCCGCAGACTCTGACAGGCAATTTGATTACGGCTATGCCTTACAACCTAAAAGGAAAATATTAAAGACCTCTCGTCTCTATTGCGAGCTAATACTTCAATATGATAAATCTATGTCTCTGCCAACTCCAGTTTCAAAACCAGTTACAAAGCCGACTCCAAAGACAAAGCCAAAGCCAGTTACAAAGCCAGTTACAAAGCCAGATACCAAACCAGTTACAATAGCCACATCACAGAAGATTTACTTAAAAGTTCCAAATCCCATAAGCCGACTGCCAAAATCTCCTGAAGTCTCTACCAGATACAAAATATACCGTGCCTGGAATCCTCGACCAAGGGTTAATTTTATGATACGGCCGAAACAGTTGGAGAATAAAACGGCATAGTCGTTATCAACTGCCTAATACAAACAGAGGTCACCCAAACGATTTATAAAAAATCGGGTCGAACGAAGTGTCTCATGGCAGATTACTGTCTTTGACACTTCGTTCGACCCGTTTTTTTGTAACAGTTATATTGCCAATGTTGGATGCGTTTAAGATTTTGACTTAAGATTTTGAACGGTGGCTTGTAAAAATTATATACAAAAAAAAATATTAGAAATAAAATTCCATCAAAGTCACATTGAAATCAACCAAACAACCAACTGTAAAAAAAAAAAAAAAAAAAAAAAAAAAAATTTTTTTTTTTTTTTTTTCAGGTACCACGCCCACCCTTGAAGCTTGTCTATATTTACTGTGGCTAACATAACTACATTCTCATTGTCTCTCGACATTTGCCTGCAACGGTCGTCTAGTCACTATGTCTCGTAATGTGTTTTCAGCAAGATGTACACTAGAGAGTTAGATTTTTCTATAATAGCCTATGATCTATTCTGATTTCATGAAAACCTACAGTCATTTGTCAGACAAAAGTCTTGTTTTCAAAGCCGATATTGTATAAATAACGCTATTTCATCCTATTTTAAAGGAAATGGGTTTAGACGTCAGGAGCTAGTTTATGCATGACCGTACAGTAGAAAAAATAAATTCCACTCCCACCCACCCTAATAGATATACTATATATATACTATATATATATAGACTGCAGCGCCATCTGCAATGATTGGCTAAAGAAATATAGCTTTAGCAGCCAACTGAGAAATATAGCTTTAGCGGCCAACTTAGAAATATAACTGTAGCAGCCAACTTAGAAATATAACTGTAGCAGCCAACTTAGAAATATAACTTTAGAAATATAACTTTAGAAACCATCCAACCAACCTTGAAAAAAAATTTTTTTTTTTTTTTTTCAGTTGGTTGCATACTATATATAGAACTGTTGACATGCCATCTCATCATTCTATCTCAACAGCAACGGTCATGTCTTTGATACATTTAAATTCATGTCTTCTAAAGTCTCAAATTAAATTTCTACACTATTGGTTTGATACATTTTTTGCTACGCTAAATGAATGCTGTGCCAATATCGAATACATTTTATAAATAATTAAACTATTTAAAATTTATTATTTAAACCGTCTGAAAGGGTGCAGTTGCTCGAAAATTATTGCTGGTGACTGTCTGATAAGCCTTTAGATGCGTAAACTCGTAGGATTACCCAGCTTTGCGGTACTTGGCATAGGAACTGTCGTTTTGAAATTCTGAAAGGTCTAAATATGCTCGAAAATTATTGCTGGTGACTGTCTGATAAGCCTTTAAATGCGTAAACTCGTAGGATTACCCAGCTTTGCGGTACTTGGCGTAGCAGCTGTAGTTTGAAAAGAATCTCTTGACATGGCTTTATAAAATCATTGGCCTAGTCATTCTAATTTTATCGTGGATGAAAGCTGTATGCATAACCTTACCATTCTAAATTTATCGTAGATCTCGTTTGACCCTTGAAATCTTAATTGTAAAATCTTAATTGCAAAAATTTACATGACCTGTCTTCTTTTCGTGGATGAAAGCCTTGACATTCTAATTTTATCGTGGATCTGCTTATATCCTGTCTGTTCTTTCGTAGAACTGATAACGACATCCGCTCTGAAATAGTATATATATTAGCCTCTCGCCTCAGTATCTGCTATCAGAATGTCTAAACAACTCATGAAGGATTTTATTCTACCGGCTCTGGAAGACGGTCGTTATGGCGATCTACTCGCTTGGCATAGCCCTGGCATATTTAAGATCAAATGGCTTCATGCTAAAATGCGAAACCTGCATCCAGATCAGTTCAGAGTCTTTTTGGACTGGGACAAAATGATTGGCTACGCGGGTAAAGATATACCCAATGCCAAGAACAGGTTTCGGGCACAGCTGAATCGAGTGGTCAACATCATCCGGCTACCGGCTGCGAGCCAAGATGAGAGATTTTATCAGATTTTAGAGTATCTGGACCAGAGGATCGTTATAAATGTGCCAGAAGAGCTTGACATTCTGAAATTGTATAGCGGATAATGTCTTTCGGATGCGTAAAAAAATGGGTCGAGCGAGATTTCCTCATGTAGAGATAATGTCTTTACGTTGGAAACCTCGTTCGACCCATTTTTTTGCGACAGATTGAAAGCCAACGTTGTAAAGAATAAAAATCATTAAATTATAGGGGGCTATGGATAAAATTTATAATTTTTTTATCAGACACTTCAGCGGCCTTATGAACCTTTGAAAATATTGGCTGTAGGGTTTAGTCTCTGAAAATATTGATTAACTAACATTTTTTTCTAATTTTGATGGCTAAATTTACAACATTAACATGAAATCTTGTAAATTTATACGATTTTCATGGGCCAATTTTAGTTTTTTCGACAAAGAGTTTTGATAAAGGTCTTACCCTTGGAAAATATTAGCGGCCTCTCTGCAAGCAAAGATTTTGTTTTCTTAAATGTGGCTTAAACTACTGATCAGGAGTCGATAATAATGTCAATATTAGATTTTTAATAGTCTAGTCTAAGATTGGACAAAAGGGTGGTAATGCTCGAATAATATTGCCAGTGACTGTGTCTTGTACCTGGATTTATCGCAAAACGCAGAGTATAGCTAGATTTGTGGTACTTGAGGGTGGGGTGTAAATAGAGATTGGGTCGTAAGAAATACACAGATATTTTATTGAGATCTAGGATGGCTTTTATTTAAAATGTTTTATCGTACAGCTTGAGGGAGCCAAGCTGATATTTTTTTAAGTTGGTCATACAGAAGGATTATTTTTCCCTATTAGAAATTCCCTATGTAGATGTATTCTAGGGAAAACGTAGGGATATATCAAAATTCAGTATATACTAATTTTCTGATTTTTTTCCCTAAATTATACCTACTAATATCTTTATAAATTTATTATATACATTATATAAACTCTTAGTATTATATATATTATAAATACTCTAAAAAAAAAAAAAAAAAAAAAAAAAAAATTTTTTTTTTTTTTTTTTCAAAGTTGGTTGGTTTATTTCATATGACTTAGATGGAATCATGTCTATATATATGCTGGTTTGTCTTCTAAAGGAATCATTGCAATCATGTCTGTTCGTCTTGTCAAAAGACCTGAGAATCCATATGCCCACTCTATTTTGAAAATGCTTAAAGTATATTTTTAGAATCTTTCTACCAAGACGGATGAGGCCAAATTGAAAAGTATTATGGATTAAGATTACAAGCCAAACATACATGCATAATCGTATAATTGAGTATGAAATAAAATATTTTTTTTTATCTCTATTTAAACATACAGACATTTCCGCGAAGCGGAAATGTCTGTATGTTTAAATACAGATAAAAAAAATATTTTATTTCTAATATTTTTAATTCTAGAGTCTAAATTTACAATATTAGCATACCATTTTTAAATTTATAGGATACTCTTGAGTTAAATTTTGTTTTTTCGATAATGAGTTTTGATAGAAGGGCTTAGGCTTGAAGACTAATGCCAAATGATTGTAAAGCTCTATATATTACTCCGTCGTTATTTGTCAGACAATAGTCTATAAAAGTCTTGTTTTCAAAGTCAATATTGTATAAATAACCCTATTTTAAAGGAAGTGGGTTTGGGCATCAGGGAGCTGGTTTATGCATGACCTTACAGTAGAAGAAATAAATTCCACTCCCACCCACCCTAATAGATATACTATATATATACTATATATATAGACTACAGCGCCATCTACAATGATTGGCTAAAGAAATATAATTTTAGCAACCAACTGAGGAAATATAATTTTAGCAACCAACTGAGAAATATAACATTAAAAACCAACTGAGAAGTATAACTTTAGAAACCAACCATCATATCAACCAACCAACCAACTGTAAAAAAAAAAAAAAAAAAAATTTTTTTTTTTTTTTTGAGTGGGCGTGGCTTGAATTCATTCTTTATAAATAGCCGTATTCAAACCTTCATTCCTTCATTCTGTCTGCCACTCTCATCTAGCTAACATTGAATTGTATCAGGCCAGTTTAGAACGATCATGGAGAATTTCATACGATATGAGTTTATGGACCTGCTCCGAAATTGCGTTCGACTTGCCTTACGTCTAGAGACCTGCGAAATGATGTTGGAATCTCAGTTTGCCCGCTCTATGTTGAAAATGCTCACAGTCTATTTTCAAAATAACGCTGTCCCTTCCATAGACAAACTCGATACACCCGAAAGGGCATTTAAAATGTTGAAAAGCCAATTGAAACGTATAGCTTATTACGACTACGATAGCATGTCTCCTGATATTAAGAGTCTGTTGGCTGAAGATAATCCTGGCGAATGGTGTTATCAAGTTTGGATTCTACAATGCTTAGTTGTTACAGCATGTATTGTTGCAGAGTGCTGGACAAAATGCAAAATGTGTATGTTTGATGTTTCTTTTAAAACGCTGATAGACATGTTGGACACCTATGGTTATATTGGCTGCATTAAACGTGACCTAGATCGTAACTTTGATCCGTTTGGAGCGAAATTGTCTTGTTGGCTGGTCTAAAAATAACCAATTAGATAAAAAATATCACGTGGCATAATATCCTGTCAATAATTTTAGCCGCTTCCATCCTGTTTTCAAGGACTTATGCTACAAATAACTTTATCTCATCCGAGCATCCTGTCTTCTTGGCTGACATCCTGTTTTAAAGGATATGGGTTCTACTATAAAAGCCGCTGCTCAGAGCTTACAGTTTCAATCGCTCACTAGCTTTCAAGTCATGTGGATGCGATTATTTTTCCCAGGCCAGATCGGCTTGAGGTCCGCCCTAGCCTCTGACGGAAAGACTTATGTTTCGGCTGTAGATGTGGGCGTGATGCTGAAATTTTATGATATTCACGAATTTGCCAACTATCGGGCCACCAAGCATCTAGACTCGTTTCCAGTCTTTGAAATATACGAAATGTTCGACTACGTGAGCCTGTTCTCAGACGTAGAAGACATGCAGAGGCTCTGGAGACACGGAAGGGTCGCCGCCGATTTTCCCATGTCTTCGGAGTATGTATTTGATGTTCATATCGAATCTGAGGGAAATGCCAGATTGCAGGACTGGCTGCAACTCTATACTGACCTCTTCAGAAATGACCTGTTCGACGGCCCTCGTGTCAAGTCCAAGAGATTGGCTACCACCAACGAATGTAAAGTCTGCCTGACGGAAGAGAGCCAGGTGGCGTTCTTCGACTGCGGGCACGTGGTGTGCTGCATGGCCTGTTCGGACAAACTCGAATATTGTCCTGTCTGTCGAACGGCCATTGCGGAAAAGAGACGGGTCTATGTACAATAGATGTGAAAAATTTAAAAAACTTGTGTCAAACGAGGGTTCCTCATGTCATTCATCTTGACGATGGAAGCCTCGTTTGACACATTTTTTTAAAGCGATAGGCTACCAATATTGGATTTGTGAAAAAAAATAACTTGTAAATATTTATCGGTTAGACGGTACTTTATGAGAGTCTATTGAATATAAGTAAGTAAGACCCTTGCCTACCGTTAACATATTGTAAATTATGTCTGAAGGAATGGATCCTAAATCTGAGTTCTGGATTCGAGTAAAATCTAACAAAGTTGGCATTCAAAGACTCATAAAAATATCTCTCGAAGGCTTTTTTAGAAACAAAAATATTCCGATAGTGGATCGTATTGACGAGACCCTTTTAATGCAGGCAGACGGAGCCTTAGCCGCGCATCCAGCAACCATCGGCCGTTTCAACGAATTTTATCTAAAACATAAAATGGATGGGTCCGAAATCCGTTTGGATGAAAATCTGGTTCTCAAGCCAAATTGCATTGTAGTTGTGAATGAATACATTTGTGGGGGGCTTTTTAGCGGCACTAGATTAATTTTTCTTTACCACGACGTTGAAAAAAATGAAGCTGTGTGTAAAAGTCCTAAAACGGGTACCGAAGTCAGAATATCTCAGTCCGTACGCACTGGACGGTTTCCTATCGAATTGGGATTCGCCAGATCCATTTATAGCTATCGAGATAGAATCGACGATTTGAAAATGGTTGTCAGTTTGATCGGATGTGTAGATCGTGTTTCCTGGCTCTTGGATCGTGTGAATCAATTGAAACAGGTATTGGCCGTAGAGTTTTAATTTAAAAATGCAACCTTGAAAAAAAAAAAAAAAAAAAAATTTTTTTTTTTTTTTTTTTTTTTTTTCATTCTCACAAACGATCAAAATTATTAGCTTATCCATGTCCAGGCATAGAAGTTGCTACTATGGCCAATTATGTAACCAGTGAAAATTTAAAATCTATAAAGTGTAGTTTTAAACCAAAATTTCAAAAATATATGCTAAAATACATATATATTGACTAGTTTGTTGGCGATTTAACTACAAAATAGGAAATGGGTTTGGACATCACGGAGCCGGTTTATGCATGACCTTACAGTAGAAGAAATAAATTCCACTCCCACCCACCCTAATAGATATACTATATATATACTATATATATAGACTGCAGCGCCATCTACAATGATTGGCTAAAGAAATATAACTTTAGCAGCCAACTGAGAAATATAACTTTAGAAACTAACTGAGAAATATAACTTTAGCAGCCAACTGAGAAATATAACTTTAGCAGCCAACTGAGAAATATAACTGTAGCAGCCAACTGAGAAATATAACTGTAGCAGCTAACTGAGAAATATAACTTTAGAAATATAACTTTAGAAACCAACCAACCAACTGTGTAAAAAAAAAAAAAAAAAAAAAAAAAAAAAAAAAAAAAAGTTTTTTTTTTTTTTTTTTTTAAATGTGTGGGTGTGGCTTAGATACATATATAAGCATTATCTTTGCTGGCAGTTATCAAGTCCAGACTTACAGAGTCTGTATAGAGGTGTGTTATTTATGAAATTTGTAAATATAGCATGAATGAAATAATATTATTTTAATAAACCCGTTACTGCGATTCCAATTTATCCCAGTCTAATGTTGGTGCTTCATGTGGTTTGGGGGGTTCGCTAAGCGTATCGTCAACTTTTTTATCTGGAAACGACCTGCTATTGACAAGATACATGCGGCTGCTTAAATCTAGATAAAAACCTTTTTCATTACATTTCAGTTCCATTTGCATATTGGATGGTAACTTTTTTACCATTAAGAAGACTTCTATAATGCTAGAGATGTCAACATATCTTCTATATCTATTGGCTACCGCCTCCAGTTGTTCGAGAGACATGCTGCTCATTTTAAGATGAAGGGTTGAGTCATCGTCGAACGGGGAGATTTCTTCAATAAGTTTTTCCTGATCCATAACTACTTATTTTATTTGAAAATGTTCCGTCTACGTGACTACATAAAAATCAACCAACCAACCGTAAAAAAAAAAAAAAAAAAAAAAAAAAATTTTTTTTTTTTTTTTTTTTTTTTTTCAGTTGGTTGGTTGATTGTTATTTATCCTGTATATAAATGCTGGCCGCCTTCCAAATTTATATCATTTTTTCATTCTACAATTGTTGTAGGTAATCTTTACCATTTATTCTCACAATGAACTTCTCTGATTCCATTCACAGCATATTTCATTACCTACTCAGAGACTGCGTGCATTTGGCAAACTGGGAAGATACAAGCCAATTTAGGCTGGTCGATGTCAAAGATGACTGGGATGATCCACAATGGAAACCGAGAGAACACAAATTTGCCCTTGCTATTTTGAGGATGTTAGAATATTATTTTCAGACACCGCCCTTACCTACTGGTATTGAAATCGAACAGATTGAAGATGTCATTCCCAAGCTGAAAGAAAAATTAAAAACTATTCTCGATTCCGATAGCATATCTTTTAAAGTCCGAAACCTTTGTAATGACGAAAGCTTGACGCATCGTCGTTGGTCGGGTCCCGAATCTTATCAGCCTTGGGTGATGGAATGTTTGATAACTACTGGATGCTTTCTTGGAGAATGTTATGCAAAATTTGGATTCAATGAGAATTTATTTAATCTGGCATCCAAAACCCTTATAGATATTATGGAAGACTCTGCGTTATTATCTTGTATTAGACTCGATTTACATTATAAAATGGATCCGTTTGGTAAGCCTGGCGCTAAGATTAAATCAGTTTTGGACGAAGATTGGAGTATGTGGACCTTTCAATTGAACAAAGCACAGGAGAAAAAATTGTTCAAGAAGTGTCCAGGTAAATCGTAAGTCCAACACTATTTAAATATCAATCAATCAATCAAAAAAAAAAAAAAAAAAATTTTTTTTTTTTTTTTTTTTTTGTGACCTTGATAACTTTATAGTGCCTATATAAGCAGCTGACAAATCTCATTTTCTATACTCATATTATATACTGCTGGCTGCCTTCAGGATTTATTTCATTCTACAATTGTTGTTAGATATCTTTTGCCACTATGATCTTCTACGATCCCATTCAAAGCGTCTTGAATTACCTACTCAAAGACTGCGTTCATTTAGCAAACTGGGAAAATACGCACATGAAAAGGCTGGTTAACATGGAAAATAAATGGGAGAATCCAGAATGGAAACCGAGAACACACAAATTTGCCCTTTCTATTTTGAGAATGTTAGAAGACTATTTTCAAACACCACCCTTACCTACTGGTATTGAAATCGAAGAGTTTGGTACTGAGACCGAACAAATTGAAAAGAACGTTTCCAAGCTGGAAGAAATATTAAAAACCATTCTCGATTCCGATAACATATCTTTTAAAGTTCGAGACCTTTTGCGCGACGAAAGCTTGACGCATCGTCCTTGGCGCGGTCACGAATCTTATCAGCCTTGGGTGTTGGAATGTTTGATCACTACTGGATGCTTTCTCGGAGAATGTTATGCAAAATTGCGAGACAGGCGTTTGTTGAAGAATTTATTCTATAAGGTATCCGAAGCCTTTATAGATATTATGGAAAAGAGTGGCTTGTTAGATTGCATTAGATCCGATCTGAGTAGTCATATGTATCCGTTTGGTAAACCTAGTGCTAAGGTTAAATCAGTTTTGGACAAAGATTGTATGCTGTGGACATTTCAATTGGATGAAACAAAAGAGGAACAAATGTACTATAGGTGTGAACTCCGCACAAAAAAAGGTCTAAACCAACATAAAAAAAAAAAAAAAAAAAAAAAAAAAATTTTTTTTTTTTTGAGTGGGCGTGGCTTAGCACAACATACGGCTATATAAGCTCGGTCATTTTATTTGTTCAGCAAATTATTCTTCTAACATGGCTTTCTTAAACATGGTTCTTCAACGCCTTGCTACTGGGATAGTCTCGTTTCTATTTCGCAACTATAAGCCAGAAGTGAAATATATGAAAGTGCAGGATTCTGCCATAGACCCGGAACAGAGAGACGACCAGTCTTTGGGATTCGATTTGTACGCGACTAAGAAAATCGTGTTGAGACCTGGCGAGACAAAAACGATTGATACTGGAATAGCGTTCGAGATTCCTTCTTACATGGGAATGTATCTCTGGGACAAGTCGTCGTTGGCTTTGGCAGAACTGAGAGTGTGTGGTGGCGTGATAGATCCAGGCTACAGAGGCTCTGTAGGCGTGATTATGGAAAATTGTTCGCTGGACAACTTCACCATCCAGAAAGGCAGCGCTATAGCCCAAGCTGTGTTTCAATTGGCAATTTATCTTGAAATGATAGAGACGACGGAATTGTCAGATACCGTTCGTGGCGATAGAGGATTTGGTGGAAAATCAGACTGGGCAGATAAATAAATCTTGTCAGGATACAAGTGGATAGATGGCTGCAACCTATACACCAAAAATTGATCCCGAAATTAATTATTTAAACTGTTTAAAGGCCCATTATAAGCGTAACGATCATCATCCTGAGCATTATGAGAAACCTGAAATGAAATTTGAAGCTAGATTGGAATTGACTTGTGATTTATTAGGAACCGTAATGGGTTGGGCTCGTAAAGAAGGATTAAAATTAAATCTTGCCGAATGCCGAGCTATTATCGAAAAGGGTAACTGGGACAAATGGGATCTTGCCGTGAAAGACTTTTTACCAAAACCTACCGAAATTGAACTTAAACTTCGTGGAAGATGGTATAATAAAACATATGCTGCAGAAGAATTTAGAAAATTGGATAGTTATCAGGATCTCGACGAACTCGAATGTGTAAGAGATTACTTGGATGACCTATTAAAGCATAAATTGGCAGTTTATAAAGTTTGGCAAGATATTACCGAATATGATAAGCGATACTATGCAATAGCTGAACGTATACAAAAGCATGATTTGGATAAATTTCGAATTGATATGTTACAAGCCTATACCATGAAGTATAGTAAATTTGAATCGGGAGAAAACGATTGGGCTAAGGAGAATTCTAAAACGGATAATGTTGGGGATATTCCTAAAACGGATAATGTTGAGTAAATTAATAGACAGCGGCAAGCTATATTTCACCAATTAGTCCACCGTAAAACTAATAAGTTTAACAATATAAAGATAAATATAGAATTAACCAACCAACCAACCAACTGTAAAAAAAAAAAAAAAAAAAAAAAATTTTTTTTTTTTCTTTTTTTAGTGTCCTTGAAATAGCTATATATACACAGTCATAAAAGCCATATGTATATACAGCTATAAAAGCTTCCACACTACATATATTTTACCAGTATGAATGTTCCGTTTCGACAATGGGAACCTGCTATGATGTTTAACAAAAAAGTATCAAGTCACGTTTGTCGGTATGTCGTATTGATAAACAGTACTGCTAAATTTGATGTAGAAAAAGACTTGAAAAAATTACTACGTGTAACAAAAAAACCTCTCATATGGTTTATTAAAACATTTCGATCGTTTGGTATTAGGGTTGAATATGGCACACTTTTTTCCATACAAGATCTTAAAGACCAAGGACCCATGTTTAAAGATATCTCGGATGGGATCGTGCGGCAATATCTAATATCAAGGTATTTACCAGATGTGACTTTTGTATGCTTTCCAGGATTCGCTAAAAAATTACCTTTCGATTGCATACATCCTGACACGTTAGTTGGTAAGCTTATCAAGAGGAAATAATATACTTAATTAAAAAAAAAAAAAAAAAAAAAAAAAAAATTTTTTTTTTTATTTTTTTTTTTATGTGGGTGTGGTTTGACTATATATAAGCATTAATTTTACTATCTGTTATACATTTCGTCAACTCTTCCTCTGTAGTGTGTTTGGCAAGTCTCATAGATTTCAATATAAGCGTTTAGTCTTTGAAATATTGACTGTTTCTTTTACGCGTTTCAGAAAACATTCTGCAAGATATCAAAGTTTGGCCAATATTATTCCAAGTGAAATGTGCTCGAAACTTATTGCAGTCATCTTTCAAAATACCCTGTAACTACTGTAAAATAGGATGGTCTAGACAGTTTATGGTACTTAGCCATATGTATAAAGTTTAATATTGGACACATATAAATAATAACTGAGTAATTCTTTTGACAAATGATGAGTTTCCCGTTTTTTCTATTGCCTAATGAAATAAAATTGAAAATACTCAAGTACCTACCCGTTTACGAAAAATATAAATTATTTTCTATAACTGAATTCAGCGATTTGTTGGCCTATCCTCGATTATGGTGTAACAAAGCTTGCTATAATCTATATCGAAAGACACTTGAAATACAAATCTATTCCGTACGAAATATTATTAGAACTGATTTTGTTTTAGTAAACATTTTTATTTATATGCTTAAAACTAACATTGATATTTTATATCCCGATCATTGGTATTTACATCCAATCAATGAACACGAAGAAAAATTTATTGTTACTATGAAAACTAATTTTGATGAATTTATAGCAAAATATGCTGTTATTGTTACCATGTACGTTAAAGTATTCGCGTCTCCATTCTATGTTAGGTCTATTCTACTAAGTATAGAAAATGTGCATGGTATACTATTTTCTTATATTGTACATCCATTTTTTCTAAACATGAAGGGTAAAAGACAATGGATTCGGTTTATGATCGCTTGTGAATTTATTCGCCAATTATACAGTTTAATTGAAGCTGATAAATCGAATTATAAGACTAAATGTTTATTTCGTATATTGAAAATACTGACATCTGAGTACGATGAATGGGTCAATAATCAGGGTGGATGGGAATGTATAAAAGATTGGCAGAATGAAAAATTGGTGGATAAAGATATTTTTACTGTCAGTACTTACTAAACAACTTTGAAAAAAAAAAAAAAAAAAAAAAAAAAAATTTTTTTTTTTTTGAGTGGGCGTGGCACATCAATAATTACTATATATATAAGAGAGATGTGGTAGTGTCTAACAATATTATTCACCCACACAATTCTTTGCAATGGCTGGTCTACACTATGTTTATGCTGTGCATGTCTCTTTTGTTCGCTATGAAGGAAGGCAAATCCCATGGACTATTACTATGACTTCGACCGTGACACCATACAAGACTTTTAGTATTGGTTTGCTTAGCAACGACTTTACCTGGACAGATTCTGATTTGAATTATAATTGTCTAAACGCGGATGATTTTCCCAGAAACCCTTCTAAAAAACTAAATCACCAAATCAGTCTGCCACATTTCGAATCTGAGTTTATCGAAATCTACGGCACAGAGTACTGGAAAGATGGCTGGGTGACACAATTGGCAGCCGTCGATCGGCCTACGTATGATTATCTAAAAACATTTTGCAATTCAATTATATTGTTGGATAACACACTAATTGCTGAAGATAGAACTTTGGCTGCAGCATACAGGTATAACGTATTGCCAAATAATGTAGAGGAATTTAAAGAAATTGTAATTGAAGGTTGAAGGACTTTAAAAAAATCTTAGAAGTCTCTAAAAAAAAAAAAAAAAAAAAAAATTTTTTTTTTTTTTTAAATGCCCCGCCCACCCAAGTCTGTATATATATCAGAAAATTCTATTTAGACAATTTATTATTGTTAGATGGTATGATATTGCACACATGCAAATATGCTAAGTAAAGTTTATGAGAGTTTTTTATTAATATGCTCATTCATATTTGCTACAATTTTACTTATTACAGCTCTATTTATAGTTATATTATTTATAATAACGACTTTTATTATGGAATTTTTGCTAGGCCCAGAAATTACAAAAAAATGTATTAAAACATTTTTAGAAAAGATGAAAATAAATCTTGTCTTTGCTCAAGAATAAAGGGTTATGCAATTTTTCAAATATGGATAAATGTTTGTGCTGTAATAAGTTAATAAACTATCCAAGATCGAATTATAGATTGGATTGCGAACACGCTTTTCATCAGCGATGCCTTGTAAATTATTTTCAAAAGCATCCACTCAAATGCCTGGAATGTACCCAGCCGCTATCTTGCATTGATCTAACATATTTTCAAAGCTTTCATGAAATAGTAAATGATATAGAAGATACTGATTCAGGCTTTGAATCTAATTAATTCATGTCTGCGTAAAAAAAACTAAGTCTGAATCTAAAAATTTCGAGATTAGTGAAAAAATGACAAAGTCCAACATTTTATAAAGAACTGAACTTCACTGTGAATGTTTAAAAAATGCTCAATCCACATTTGAAAAAAAAAAAAAAAAAAAAAAAAAAATTTTTTTTTTTTTTTTTTTTTTTTTTTTTTGAGTGGGCGTGGCCCATGTATATATAAGACTGTTGACTTGCCACTTCATCATTCTATCTCGATCTTTGCCAGCAGCAGTCATATCTTTCCTTTACGGACATGGAATCAACAGTATCCTACAGCTCTTTGGTTTGGACGTTAAGAAATAGTAATATGGAGCTAGCACATAAAAATGATAAATTGGCTAAAGAAGTCAACGATTTACGAGATATATCTTTTTTTCAAAGTATATTAAATGAATTAATATATGCTGAAAATGTCCGATTAAGGGGTGAACGATCTCGCCTTTGTATGGATGCAGCACAAATTGCTGTAACTTTAAACGAAAAGATAATTTGTTTAAATTCGATCATCAGCAAACAACGTAGACTGTCAGCAGCAATACTGAAAATGTCAAAAGCTAAAAATAGTTTTAAACGTAAAACTAAAAGGATTATAAGGCCCAAGAAATGTACAATATGCGAAGGATAATAAAATCGTAACCAAGCCATCAAGGTCACATAAAAAAAAAAAAAAAAAAAAAAAAAAAAATTTTTTTTTTTTTTTTTTTCACGTGACCTTGATATTATTTATTTTTATACTGGCCTTTTGCTATATAAGTAAGGTTCGTTGGATTACTATTCTTATTTCAGAATGGAAGCTATGAATCCTATTGAGATGCTTGTTGATGGAGCTGTTCAGCATGAAGTCTTGCAGAATAAAAATCCTTACTTGACTATGGAGACTATCATTTTACGTTTGTACAAGAAAATTTCACAGTATACGCGTGTCCAGTTCTATCAGAATGAGAAAACTCTACTGTTTGTGCAATATCACGATGAAATTTTGAATGCCTATGAAAGTATAAAATCTAGGCTGTCTCACGAAGAGCGAGCTACGGTAGAACGTGTCCTATCTAGAGATTGCCCACATCCCAACGAATTGCTGAAGTTTACCTGTACTTGGTACAAACATGATCCTGCCAGCATTTGTAGATGGTTTGCTGTCGATGGTATCATCAACCTGCATCCTAAATATTACGTTCAAGATGCCTTTAACAATAATTTCGAGAAACACAATGCAGCCGTCAGGGCTCTGTATGCTTATTACTCTAACCCTGAAAGCATCAAATTGATCGTGAGCAAGGCCCTAGATATTGAAGGTGACGAAACATATGCGGCAGATCCCGATATGGATATGTGTTTGGAACTGTACGTAACAATGGTGGGTGAAGAAGAAATGAAACGTGTGGCAGAAGACAGGCGAACCAAGCTGCGAGCTCAACAGCAACCCAATAAGCGTAAAAGAAAAATCCAACCTCTGAAATTATCCGAAACTGTAGAAAATCCAATTGTAGAGACCCCAGAATCGCCTAGGCCGATTTCACCCCAAAATGAGTAATAGCTGACGGTTAGAATAATCAGGTTTCAGTTTCTTTAAAAGGTTTTGGCGTAAATTTTCTCCGATTGACAGATGCCATTTAGAAGTCGTGTTGAGAAGGTCCACAGCAGTCAAAATTTTCAAATAGGCCTCGTGACAATTTTCTACGTTTGATAAGTCTATTCTAGTATTTTCATGTTTCTCGCAGAAAGGCCAAGCGTGGTTTGTTGGAGGTACCATCGCTACCATATCTGACAGGTCATCTGTAGGTTGGGAGATATCAAAAATCTTGTCACATTTTATAACCTGAGTGTATAATGGATTCCAGAAGAGTTGCAAATGGCTGCTCAAAACGATCGTCCAAACGTCAGATGGAATGATGGCGTCAAACGAAGGTTCGATCACAATATGTAATAGACGCGATTCGTATAGATTTGGACGATATAAAAATGTCAGCTCGTAGTCTGATACGGGTTCTAGCTCAGGAATGGAATCCAAATAGAATTTGACTAGGTTAGGATAACGTCCATAATGACTATAGATTATGGTAGATTTCTTAGAAACTAAAGCCTTTTGAAAAAATTCCATATCTTGATTATTAAACAATTGAAAAAAAAAAAAATTTTTTTTTTTTTTTTTCAAGGTCATATTATTTCTCTATATATGGGTGCCTTCTCTGCACAAGGATCATTCATGGTAGAGCCTTCTATCTATGAGGTCTTAAGTTTTTCTGAAAGCTACATACGGCTTAACTGAAATAGATTAAATTATTAATGCTAAGTTTTTTGTCAAGAAAGCATCAATTAGGTGTCATGAGACAAACGAATAAATATACTACTTCATATGGCTTAATCGTCAAAAATTCTGACAACCAAGTTGTACTTATCAAGCGTAAGGTGCCATACTGTGTGCAAAATTATTACACGCATCTCCATAAAAGCAAAACTAAGTATTGTGAATATTCCAAGAATGCCTTTGACCAGATACGAGACGTTTTTGAAAGAGAACAGTTACCAAAGCTGAGCGAAGAATATAAATTGGATTATATGTGCTTTGTGAATGGCAAATTGTACGAAGATCTGTACGATTTTCCGCATGGGTGGCCACCGCCACTTTAGAATGTAGGAAAAGAGGGGAAAAAAGGCTAAAAACCCCATAGGAATAGCATGGGAAAGAAAGCAAAAAACTCACAATGTCAAGTGTGTAAAAAAAAAAAAAAAAAAAATTCACACCGGAAGTAATAAGGGGACAAATTTGACTAGAAAAACACATTGAACAGCGGGAACCGGGTGGGCTGGGGCATGCGAAACCCAGTGGTCTACGAAAAACCCACAAACCTTATTTGATTATTTTATAACGGCGTATCGAGAATTTCGTGAAGAAACTGGCTTCAGATTTACTTTTACGAAAGAAGATGTGGAAAATTATCCAATCGTGCATTTTGAATTTATGGGATGCGATAAGATTTATTATAAACAATATTATTTTCTTATTGAAAATGTAAAAGATTTGAAGAGATACAGATATTTTGATTCACTCGATTTTCCAATGATATCGTCTGCCCAAATTAAGAGTTGGAATGATGATCGACTTGTGTATACAGGCCAACTGTATCCCGTAAAAATAGCATATAATTATTTTAAAATTCAGCAAAAAATAAAAATTGATAATAAGCATAAAATTTTTGAGAATTTTTATCCAAAGTACTATATAATTTCTTATCAAAAAAACGAAGATGATAAGAAACTGATGGAAAAAACATTTAAAAATTAATTAATGAAAAGCCACACCCACCTCTTTAAAAAAAAAAAAAAAAAAAAAAAAAATTTTTTTTTTTTTTAAGAGGTGGGTGTGGCTTTCTTCAAACGTATAAAAAGGCGACGCCGCACTCTCAAACTATCATTCTACTGCAATCATGAATCCTGCTATCTTCTGTTGTCAAGATGAAGTCTTTGCTGAGGCCGTTTGGCTGAATGTTGGAAACGGATCCCTAAAACCGTTAGAAATAGCATTTGCCATTTCTCCAGATAAGGTCTACATATTTACAGTAGCACCCTTGCCTCAACATTACTGGGTCACGCTAAGAGATCTTGCCCAAACTAGATCTAGAATACATAACAAAGATCGTTTTTACAATTCTCAATGTGAACAGCTACTTTTACAGCCAAAACTCTTCGAATGGAGACTTAAAGCCAACAGTTGGCTTAATAAGCTGACATATTGCGTTCCGTTAGACACTCCACTGTATGTCCATGGTCGTGCCCAGTACAAATTTTTCAAGCATCAGTGCGGATACAGAAACGTACATCTGGTTAAAGTGCCAACTGGAGTAAGATTCATACATGCTTGTCATTTTCATGTGAAGTCGAAATTATTAGATTATCCTTGTCCAGGAATAGAAGTAGCTACGATGGCCTATCATCGAAGAGACCTTCAAATAAAACAATAAAAAAATAATAAAAAAAATAATAATAAATAATAATAAAAAAATAATAAAAAAAAAAAAATTTTTTTTTTTTTTTTTTTAATGTGGCTTTGTTTTTTTATTTATAAATCAAGCTAACGATGGGCTATAAAACCTTTGTCCAATCCATCTTTGGCAATCAGTACTCGTTTCATGCCCCATACTTACACGGGCTCAATCTCTACTGTCTCTTCGTTATTACGTTAACAGTGTCCCTTTGCGTTTATACCCTGCATCAGCATCAAGATGTCTGCGACAACACCTTCAAGCAGCGCGTCCATGACCTACGAATTAAATACGCCAGTGCTAGACGTCCCGGCTATGATTAAACCTATTTTAGATAATTATAACATACACGTTAATAATTTTATTCGATTTTTGCGCGATCGTCTAGATGTCTATCTCGTTTACGAAGGCCCAGCCGACCCCCATCAGCACATTTTGTTAAGAACCATGTACGCGTGTTCTATCAAATTCAAAAAAATTTTAAAAGATGTATTTCCAATCATGATACGATCGCTTCTAGATATGGCCATTCGCCATCAAAACGCGAGGTCTTTTCGCGAACCTCTGTCGGCCTCTGAAACCCAGTATCCATTTACAAAATTAGATGTAGGGAGTGGATTTTTTCTAGTCGGTGGTTCTTTGCGCCATTTACCCTATTTCTATACGAACGATCCTACCAACACGCATGTCATTCAAAGAAAAATTGTTCGAGTCTATTCCTACAATGCTCTGGATCGCGGAAAAGAGTTAAATTTCTACGTGGCAGACTACGATGGCAAAAAATGTGGCGATGTGGTAGTTATTCATAACAACGGTACTAAAACCAACGACGATCCACTTTTTTTCAATCATTGTCCCTATCCAGTAAATTTGACGGCTTACATGTCCATGCTGTATCGAAACGAGCATTTTGACATCGATCATCTGGGTAATAAAATGGTTGTCAGCCCAGGCCACATGTTTACCAAACTCTTCATAAAATATTTGTACGGTCCTCTGCTGCAGCAAGATTGGAAGCTGATCAAAGCCAGAACGGGTCTGGTCTCGAAATCTATCGAAGACGGGTTCTTGCTGCACGTTCTGTCTCGAAAAACGGTCTATTATAAGGAAACTAAATCTGCTGGAAAGATGACCAACGAGCTTTCAGGATCGCATCGCGAAATAGGTGTCAACGGCGAAGTATTCATGGAGAAAAATATAGGTTGCTATAGAGAAATTACGTCTCAGACCTACAAACTAAATCCTTATCTGCTACACGTTATAGTGAGACAGATTTCCAAAAAAGTTAAAAATTCAACCGTCGATTCTTTTCATCCTAGCTATTTGTATTTTTTATGCATACTGGGTATTTTCGAAACAAAAAACGTGGGTCGCACGACTATGATGGTCAGAGACACGATTGTTTCTACGTGCGACGATCTGGATCCAGTCTATCATGATGTCCCCAATGATAAATTTTGGGATGAGCTGAAACTCGAGTCTCAGAAAGACAGCCGCTATTTCGTAGTTGTGAACGAGGCCTGCATACCCGTAACCGAAAAATCTTTTTACGGTATCGAGCTGCTGAGGCTGAAGAACCATTTCGAGACAATCGAGTGCTATCAGAGAGAAAATTTTATCATTATCCGTTATAAAATGGGTTTCATTATGAAAAGGGTGCCTGACACGGATATCTGGGTGACCCCGTACGACATCTCATATTACATACACAGGCTGGCTGGGATTCATGCGACCAGCTACTTGGTGGATCTGAACCGATTTTGTAACCATACAGCCTTTCCGAAAAATATTTTGGCCTTCAACGCGATGAAAAATTCTGTTTTGGCTACGACTTCGGAATACGCTCTATATTTTATGGATACGGTATCCACTTATTATAAAAAACTGACTCCTGACCATAAAGTTCTCATACCGGCCAAGAAGGATGGTGTTTCTGAACATTTTGAGATAGCCATGCCTCAGCCCGTAGTCACTTACATGAGTTTCAAAGGCTGCACGCAAGAAGACTGCATAGCGAAACGTAAAGGCTACGATGCCTTTGATGGCTGTAGGTTTTACACGCTCAGATTGAATTTGGATGCCAAATCTTGGGTTAAATTTTATCCCGTTCGCGGCGACGAAGATCCAGAATCTGGTTTATTGGGGACGCTTGTTAGTGGAGATATTTTGCAAGTCGAACCCTATTCTTTACATATAATACTGAATAAAATTTCTGATAGTGAATACCGCATTCGTTTCAACAAAACGCCGTTCAGGGTCGCTCAGCATTTCATAAGCGGAGACAAACTGACTATTAGCGTAGAACAACAGCATGTCTGCGATACAGGAGACAAACTCTGTAGTTTGCACGGTCAGAAAGGGGTCGTGCGAGTCTTGGAAGAGATGCCTATTTTGGATGATGGGATCGTACCGGATTTGATAGTGAAACCTTACTGCATGTTCAGGATGACGCCCGGACAGATTTTAGAAGCCATGTATTTGGGCGGGGGCAGAGACAGCCAATCCGTAAGTAATTCGAAAGGTGTTTTGATACGAGACGCGAAGGCCTTCTATGGCAAGACGTTTTATTTTTCGGTCGCGTATTGGGCTAGCGAACACTTATACGCTCCCGTAAAATGTGTGTTGGATAGGGTGACCAACCAACCCGTCAAAGGTCGCAGTAGAAGAGGGGGTATGAAATTGGGTAATATGGAAGTTAATGCTTTAAGAGGCAGCGGTACGGCGTCCGCGTTTGAAGAAAAATTTTTTGAACATGGTGATAGAGTACATATTGAAGCTACTGTGGCGATACCTAAATCGGTCAACGTGGTCATTGAAGACGCGAAATGCTACAAATATCTTTTAGAATATAAGACAGAACCTACCATACAGATGGAGGATTGACGCGTTAATTTTAAATTCGTAGATACGAGTTACAGTTTATCGTTTTAAATAGACAGTTTTATACGAAATGTATTTTGCTATTAATTTTTTAACAACAAGGGTCGCTATTTTATAGATTTGATACTCTGAGCCCTAAGGTCATTTTTTCTAATTTTTGCGACTAAATACCTCATTTTTTATAATGCCAGAGTTGGTCTCAGAGGTTACATGGTACTCGATTAGAAAATATGAGGCGTTTTGTCTTTCAAATTAGAAAAAATGATTTTTGAAAAAGACATAAATATTTATGTTATCGTATACGATACCGTATTAGTACTGGAGCAGGTTTTAAATTTTCGTGGTCAAAACTAGGGTGTTGAATTCCCGTAAAATGTATATGACCAAAAGAGGCTTCGAGCAGCGACTGCATAATGGTTAAAGCATGAATTAATGAATCGAGCACTGACTGCATAATTTTTAAAGCATATCTTAATGTATAGAGCGTTGAACAAATAAGGGGGGATATATGTAACAAAAGCCTCGAGCTTTAAACAAACAAATAGTTGGGCAAAGTTGAGCAAAACAAAAAGCCTCGAGCATTGAACAAACAAAGGGCATATGTGTAACAAAAAGCCACGAGCAAGCGCGGCAGAATGTAGAGAGCAAAAAAGTATGTAGAAATATAATATAAGCAATATTTGCATGGTCTAAATTCATACAAAAACCTTCGAGCATCTATAGAGAGGCTATATTTTGTTTTTAAGTAAAATATTTAGCATATATATCTCGTTTTTTATTTTAAGCTTTACCGTCACCACAAAAAGAATGTCGGAGTAAAATAGGATTATGAATTGTAGCTAGCTTATAGTAATGGGTTTATATTTGGTTTAGGGGGTATTGGTAATGGGTTTATATTGGGTTTATATTTGGGTTATATTTGGGTTTATATTTGGTTGACAATTAAAAAATGTAACCTCATGCCGATATCTTGAAACTGGCTGAGACAACAACACTATAGCTGACATTCAAAGTCCAGACTAAAAACTTACATTTGGTTTAGCAAGACAATAAAGAGTGTAGTCTTATGCTGATATAGTGAAACTGTCTGAGACAACGACACTATAGCTGACATTCAAAGTCCAGGTTAGAAACTTGGCAAGACAATAAAGAGTGTAGTCTTATGCTGATATAGTGAAACTGTCTGAGACAACGACACTATAGCTGACATTCAAAGTCCAGGCTAGAAACTTGGCAAGACAATAAAGAGCGTAGTCTTATGCTGATATAGTGAAACTGTCTGAGACAGCGACACTATAACTGACATAGAAAATCCAGACTACAAAATTATAATCACTTAAATTAAAAGATGTTTTACAGTAATTTCTGAGTATACAAGTATATATATATATATATATATATATATATATATATATATATATATTATAAATATATTATAAATATATTATAATATAAATATTATTATAAATATTATTATAAATATATTATAATATAAATATAATATAATATAAATATATTATAATATAAATATATTATAAATATATTATAATATAAATATAATATAACATAAATATAAGTATTTAAAAAAAAAAAAAAAAAAAATATATCCATTTCTATAGGGTAGCTACGATTCATGCTCCTACCTTCTCCTATTTTGCTCCGACTTGCTTTTTGTGGCAACGAACTTCAAGATCAAAAAAAAAAAAAAAAAAAAAAAAAAAAAAAAATTTATTTTTTTTATGTGAGCTTTGTCTTGGCCAGCACCTGTAAAAGCCTCACTCCAACTTGCAGTTTTATCATATCATGGACAATTATAGTCATACTGCTCATGTTACGTTTATTTTACAGAATTCCAATTGGAAGCCATGGATCGTAGCCTTTACGTCTGTACATCCACCCTTCGAAACGATAACCTTAGCTGCCAATCCAAACAAGATTTCCTTCTTGCATCGAGATATAGCCTATAACAACACCGTAAACGGTTTTCATGTACCCGATAACGTAAAATTTGGCACTTATGTAGATATTTCTGAGATGGATGCCACTATTCGTTCAGTTTTTCATAAGAACTTAAAATTTAGCGATTGGGATGTAGTCGGGAACGTGGATAAGCGTACTTACGACTATTTGAAAAATATTATTCCCACTGTCTTGATACCGACCAACAGCCATAGCGAAGATATTACATTGGGTGTCGCGTACAGAAAATTTCAGTCTGATGAAAAATGGCGTCAACATAGATCTAGAGAGTTTCTTTTATAAATCGCGCTTTAGCCTTCTCTACGCAAAACGGCTTGTGATCGATAGTCACCAATTCGTAAGGTGCTAGGCACATACATAAAAAATTGTATCTATTCACATATAAAAATACTCCATGCTCGCACACATCTGTGTTGAGTTCGCTGCAATCCGGGCCTCTATAAAACGTAGAATTTGTACAGATGCATGTCCATCGCGGCACGGGGTCTTTGATCAGCATCAATACGCCTCCAGTCTCTTCTTTGCACGGAACCGTTTCTTCTCGAGATTGGCAAACGCCATCTATGCACTGGGCATCCCTATCTACGCAAAGAAACGAACAATCGTCTATGCACGGTATCTGTTTAGTAGTACAATTTTGGCGAAACGTGGGAGCCTCGGCTCGAACCTGCCTATTATCGACTTGTAGTTTTGAGCTTTTCCAAACCCAAACATAGGCCAGCCACATCAGAAAGAAAACGACCCAGGTCTTGTGCATGCTTTTTTTGTTAAGTCAAGATGTCTGAAAATCGACAAGAGACGTTACACATTCCCAGATCTCTGAGTCGAGTCAACAAATGGCGAGATGCATGGGCCGCCTGCTATAGAATTATAGAAGAGTTCACGGTCGTGGATCTCAAACAATTTCATATCATTTTCGAGCGTTGGGTACCGATTCTGAATTGGATATTCGACCAACGCATTCCCAGATTGGATCGTTACGAACCCGTTTTTTATTATTGTAATTTACCCAACGGGCCTAAAGAAATAATCCAATTGTATATGGATGAAAATACCACAGACGAAACGTTGCCCGTCTACATTATTTTCAATCTGTACGAATTTCAAATTATTCAGAAACGCTATTGTCTAGACTATACCAAATCCAACCAGATGTTGTACAACGAGTCTCGCGGAACGGTCAACTTGGCATCGATGATGCAGATTGAAAATTACAACCCAGCAGAATATTTCAAAACGATGACTTGTTGGCATTTGCTGTTTATCTATACTCTCCATGCGCTAGCTCATTGGGACGCGTACGATAAATATGAACATGGTTATTACGATACGCACATTAATGTGAGAGATTCACCCTTTTACAAGTTTCATTTTTACGGCCAAGTCATGTATCGTAAATAAAGATGCCGAATCCTACTAAGATACCTACACAGTTTGCCTTCATTGTTTTGAACGAAACGAATCGGGGATATAGAAACCCTGATGCAGTAGATATGCACGACTTGCAGGCGTTGTGCGATGGTGAGAATAGTTTGGTCAGGGTGGCCAAACTCAGACGTTTTTTCGCAAATGCCGTAACTTATAAAATGTTCAAAGAAGGTTTGTTTGTAGATGACAATTCTTGGAACGCAGTCGTACAATCGACTGAAAATGATGCCGTCAGGAAATACGCCAAGCGATTCATGACTCGGAGGCCTAGAGAGCGAAAGAATAGACACGCATCCAGATTGGGAACTTATTCAAACGCTGAGCTTTCAGATGATGAACTTTCAGACGCCTCTGCCATATCTATTACCCCATCCAACGACGAATGCGATGATACGGACGTGAATCTACCTTTGCCAGTCTGTGCTGGAATAAGACGCGTTTGTCGAAATTACGATGCCCAACGTCGATATATTCCTTACGTTAGAGATGCTAGCGACAACAAGCGATATCATTTGAAAGTGGCTTACGCTTAAATTACGATCGGGTTCTCTAACGGATTGAAAGCCAGCGGTACGAGTGTCTTCCAGCGGGTGGAATAATATTGCGTGAACTTAAATTGGTCGTTGAGATCGTTTAGCGATAAGAGAGTCGATCTAGATTGGCATTCGGATAATCGACCCGCGATCAGGCGAATGGGCACGGCTCCTTCTTTAGGACCGAAGCAGGCTTGATCGGTTTCGCTCAACGGTTGGTAGTTAATGTTTCGTACGCTATGTTTAAACACCCACAGTTTGATTCTCTGAGGCATGCAACGCGTGCTCTCGAAAAATCCTAAATTCAGTACGCGAGCTATTTTCGGTACGTCGAAATTTAATAAGGTTATGAATTTGTAAATTTCTTCTTCAAAAGTCTCATTTTTCTGAAGTAAAATGGATTCGTCCAAATAAGATCGATTCAGCCTAATGGTGATGCATTTCGTTGGAAAAGACTGAAGTTTGTCCACGTAATGTGTGTAAAACGTATTGTCGCCGACACAGACCATATAATGTATTTGGAAAGGTTTGGCATCTCGAATATAAACATCTTCTGGATTATGGAATCGCCTGTCGTACGGTATGACCGTAGTAGATGGATGGTCGATCGGAATCATTTTGTAGTATATGTCTATGACTACATACTCTTCCAGTATAGGATTTTTTTTTTTCGTTTAAAAGTTGTAAGACTAAGGTCGCGTAATCCATAACTTGGTTAATTAAAGATGCCTAGGCCAGCCAAGGTGCCCGTTTTGTATGCCTTTCAGACTTTGAATAGAATAAATCGAGGTTACGAATATCAACCCGATGAAATTACGCACGCCGAAATAAACCGTTTGGCCATAGGAGATAATTTTTTGGTTCCTGTAAAAAATCTCAGGCGATATTTTGCCAACAACAACGCGTTTCAAGAATATAAAGAAAATATACAAGTCGACGAAGGTTATTGGAATAATATTTTGAGAATGTCCGAGTTTCAAGGAAAAGTAGCGGATGCTAAATATGCCAGGCGTTTTTTACCTAGAGAGCGTAACAGGTCCAGATATAAACACGTTTCTAAATTGGGTGATTATTCAGACAGCTCAGATTCGAACGCTTCAATTATTTCCATCACCCCTTCCAACGATGAATGCGACGAGACAGATGTGAATCTTCCTTTGCCAGTGTGTGCTGGAATCAGACGCGTCTGTAGAAATTATGATGCCCGACGTAGATACATTCCATACCAAAAAGATGCGAGTGAGAATAAAAGATATCGTTTCGACATATCGTATGCAAAAGCTTAGTAATATAAGTGTTAAAGATTTATTTATTTTTTGTTTCAAGGTCATGTTAAAAAAAAAAAAAAAAAAAAAAAAAAAATTTTTTTTTTTTTTTTTTTTTTTAGGTGCTACGCCCACCCTTGAAGCTTGTCTATATTTACTATGGCTAACATGACTACACCCTCATTGTGTCTCAACATTTGCCTGCAACGGTCGTCTAGTTACTATACCTCATAATGTGTTTTGAGAAAGATGTACATTAATTGACTCTAGATAGTTAGATTTTTCTATAAAAATCCATGATCTATTCAGATTTCATGAAAACCTGCAATATCTTGTCATTTGTCAGACAAAAGTCTATAATAATCTTGTTTTCAAAGTCAATATTGTATAAATATCGTTATTCCATCCTATTTTAAAGGAAATGGGTCAGGAGCGATTTTATGCATGACCTTACAGTAGAAGAAATAAATTCCACTCCCACCCACCCTAATAGATATACTATATATATACTATATATATAGACTGCAGCGCCATCTACAATGAATGGATAAAGAAATATAACTTTAACAGCCAACTGAGAAATATAACTTTAGAAACCAACTGAGAAATATAACTTTAGAAACCAACTGAGAAATATAACTTTAGAAACCAACTTCATCGATCAACCAACCAACCGTAAAAAAAAAAAAAAATTTTTTTTTTTTTTTTTAGTGTGACTTTCAATCATAAATAAATAAATCCAAGGGTATATATAGGCCTGCCTGAGACAAGTTAGTCATTAATTTAAAACAGTACCAATGGCTAGCTCTTTGATCGAATCCTTTTCAGAAGATATCGATTCTGTTAACTCGATGACACTATCTTTTGACAATGTCCATATTGATAACGTTGTACTTAAACCGCCCAATTCTTACAAGAGTTTGTCTTTACCATATCCAGGCCCTTATGGCATGCTCAGACGTCCAACCTTCAACTATCGATGGCTAGGTCCACCCAATTCAGACATGGTGAAATATCTTCGAACGAATGATGATCAACCTCAATTTTTGGATGGCCGTTCTCTGAATCCAGATGATAGTAAGATTACAGAAATGCTGAACAGTCCATGGGCAAATCTTAATAAGGGCATTCGCAAATTTGAGTAATATATTTAAAACACGTTTATGTAATCGTCTTCGATATAACAATCTTCATTTTCTACCAGCATGATCCAGTCTCCTATCAAGCCAGCCGAAATTCTTAAATTCGGAATCAGATGTCTGAAATTTTTTACGACGTCCAATAAACTAGTCTTTTCGCTTTTGCAGACCAATTCATGTGTCTGATCTGAAAATGTAAATTCTTCTTCGTTCAGAATGCAATTCTTACCCTTTTTCTTTTTCTGAAAAAAATGCGGAAAGTAAATCTTCAAATATCGTATGACTTGCCTATTCGTTTTACGTTGTAAGAATTTCTTAAATTTTTTCTTGTTGAAATGGTCTTCGCGGTCCAGGAGCCGTTCTCTATTTTCTACGTTATATTTTCCAATGTCGCATAATACGGGATGATTTCGCGTATACAAGACCGAGAAATGATTGGCATCGGGCATGTGGCCTCCTAAACGATGGCACGTCGCTATGAAAAATACTATCATGGTAAAAACCGTTTCTATGAATTGAGGGTGTTCGATTATGGCTGGCGGATACATTTCGTCCGGTTGACGAAACTTACCAATAGTGTAGCCCGAATACTCTCTGAAATGGCCAGCGAATGGCAATACGTATTCGTCACCCAATATCTTGTTCAATTCCATTATGTCAAAAAAATGTTCTGGTATGTCGCACGATTTTGTACAGGTATAGGATTACCATAATTTAGAATGGTTGGTAAATAGGCAGTGATATTTTTCAGAATTGAAATTGTTGAGTAAAGTAAGACAAGGCTTGTTGAAATGAAAAACGCAGGTCGTAGGTGAATATAACGGGTTCTTCTTCTGAATGTGGCGAATGATACTTTTGGATTCGTCAGATGTGCTAGTAATAGACCGTTTCGATTTACGAGGCATGTCTTTTTTTCAAGCCAAGCAATGATTGTAGTCGTTTTAGATATGGATGAAACACTAGGCGTGTATCAAGAAAATGTTTTTCAACCGCGTCCCAAACTCGATTTCTTTTTAAAAATGTTACGAGCTATGGACATAGATATCATTTTATGGAGTCTGGGCGAAGATGATTATGTACGGCGCGTCGTGGAAGGATTTCTGCCTTCGGTTAAAAAATATACACAGATAATTTTTGCACGAAGCGAGTGTAAGCTATCAAAAGAACTGTATGGCTATTATAAGGCATCTCAGCATATCAGACAAATGTACAAAGATCCTGTATTTTTAATAGGGGTCGACGACAAGGTTACCGAAAACATGGATTCGTCGTACGATGTCAGGATACATGTGCCTCCGTATCGTAAACCCGACGGCAAGGATCGCCAGTTGTTGAGAGTTTCTGAAGAAATTGTTGACGCCATCAGTTCAGTGAAAGATTTGACCCCTATTCAGTTTATGTCGGTAGACTATATGTGAAATAAAGACGATGGCTAAAGTGGGGAGTGAAATAAAACTCCAACAGAAAATATACAGGTCACACCCGATGTATACATTTCTAAAGTCTGATTACAAAAAACCAAACACTAGCCAGACAGTGTCTACTACTACTACTACTACTGAATCGTTTTATTCAAATGTTGCAGCAAAGGCAAACGATCAGGGAAATTTACCATTAAATATATTCGATCCTGTATTGGAGGGAACTAGACAAAATATGAAGATTGCCGAGTATAAATTGCGCGGAATAGAAGAATTGGCTTCAGAATCAGATATAAAAGCGATGACTTTTGTTCTAATGAGAGAATATATAAATACTCAACAGAGATGTGATGGTTTTGTTTATTTTAAAGAAGGACAAGACGATAAATATCCCTTATATGATTTAAAACAGAATGAAATTTTACATCCATATTATCAGAAGAACAAACTTAATCTTGAGACACACAACTTGTTACGTAGATGGATGAACGTTCGCATATTAACGTTGGGTAGTGATATTGTAAAAAAGTATCTTAAAAAGAAGGAAGAGGATCGAAAGGCAAAGGAAAAGGCAGCGGAAGAGGCCCGACAGGCAGAAGAGGCTCGAAAGTTACAGGAAGAGGCTCGAAAGTTACAGGAAGAGGCAGACGTATAAAATATCAAAGCGACATTAAAAAACATTATATAACATTTATAAAAAAAAAAAAAAAAAAAAAAAAAAAAATTTTTTTTTTTTTTTAAGGTGGGTGTGGCTTCAATTTATTCTATATAAATAACGGCTATCGTACTCAAACTATCATTTTGCTGATTCTCCTTTAGAAATAAAGTCATGTCTTTTCAATCGTCCTATTTACATTGCGTCAACAGAAAGACTGAAGCACCGCTGAAGGCCTATTTAATTTATAATCTTAAAGGAGGTATTTATTATTTATTACCTGATGATTATTCCAATTTTTGTCTACAGTGGATTGGTTTATCCAATCCACCTTCTTACACTATGGATTTACCCTCTACTCTAATGCATTCTATAACTTTAGATTTCGATTACAAGGGTTCTATCAAGACTGCGCCGAAAAGATTTTTCAGTACGATAGAATGCGTTCTGAAAAGCGTTTTTTTATCTAACGTGAAAAATTTTACTTACATTATTGCTATGAGAAAAGCCAGCTTGGGTATTCATATACATTTGCCAGAATTTCAGATAGGACACGACGATTACATACTATTTTGCGAACATCTTCAGTATAAATTCAAACAGATAACGCTGAACGATGAAACTTATATATTGGACATTCCACAAAATATTATGTTAGTCGGATCTTCTAAACCAAGCCATTGTCCCTATATGCCTGCCAGGCTGGTGTACGTAGATGAACGCAACACGTTACACTTAAACGTTTGGCAGCCGATCGAAAACGATATAATAACATTGAGATCCAGTTTTACCGTACGAAAACATAATGAAAAATCTGTTTTTAGAGAAATTTTAAATATGCCTGCGGACAAAATTCGTAATAAAATTTTAAATTACATGATGCCTATCGTAAACGATTTTCAATTGCAGAGACACACCTTACAATATGCTACCCATATTGGAAAATTACCCAATAGCTCGCCAGAGTGCAGAGACGTGGCCTCTTTTGTCACTAAAAAATCAAACGAGAAAGGTTTTATCAGCAAATCTAAAAAACTTTTGTTTAGTGACAGTAATGTACTAAGAGCCTACTATTATTTGGAAATTATTTCGAAATCCATTAAGGAATTCGAGACTAACAATCATGCTTTAAAAATGTGGTTCGAACGGCTGAGTCGCGACAAACCCATCGCGATTTGCAATGTACCTGAAGCGTTCCAAGAATTAAACGATATGCTGCGATTCGAAAACGCCTCGCTTTCGGAAGAGGTCAACCCCTTAAAAACTATCATGCAATTCAATAACGGATATTATTTCTTACCCGTATTTTATTCTTTATGTAAACATTACAGGACGGATTCTAGATCGATGTCTCGACAATTGTACCCGGTGCTGGATCAAGACTTTCATAAATTGCTAGATAAAATTCAAACGATCGATCCCGAAAATATACAGTATGAAATAACGGACATTACTATCAACACCTTACATTTTTGCGCCAACAATTTGTATGGGGATCGACCCGACATGTATCGGGATAAGCTTACATTGATCGTGCGAAACAATAGGCGGGCCGTCTTATCCGTTACGAATGACGATCAGATGATACAAATGATTAGAAGCATACAAGATAGGCATTTACCCATTCACGTTCTCAGGCTGAAAAATGCCATAAAGAAAGCTGGACGTTACATATGGAACGCGCTCGAAGATACTTGGCAAGAGATTGAACAATCAGATGTTAATCACCACGTTACCAATTTGTTTACCAAAATCAAATCATTTATCAAAGAATACCGTAGTTCTGGTGGTCGTGGTGGTCCCGACGACGAATACATAAATAAATTTACCGTTACCGGTGTCAATTCAGCTATTTTGAGCGATACCAGCATGGAACGCAAATACATCCTGATGGATTCTCACAAGTGGTTTCTGAGGCTGCAGGACGGCGTTTTAGATTTATTGACGGGTCATATTGGCGGGGTCGTGCCAGAGTTTTTTCTTTCGGAAAAAAAGATAAATCTAGGGATTCCGCGTAACGAAATGATGATTTTGTGTAACAATTCTTTGAAACACGTAGCCTTGTATGAAAAACTGACAGATAAGAAATTTTTCATGGTCTATTTAACAAATTTATTTGAGGACGTGACCGATAACCTGTATGACACGCTCTGTCAGTTGGTACCAGAATGCGAAGACGATCTGTCCAAATCCATGCTGCATTTCTATATAAATCTCTGTAAATGCGTTTGTTTCGAATACGACATTATGATGTATATGTTGGATATTTTGGCTAGCGTCTATATTGCGACAAATTACGAAAGAAAATTTTTTGTGTGGAAAGGCTTGACGCGTAACGGAAAAAGTAAGCTTTTCGAATTGATGGGACGCGTTTTGACTGCATATTATCATTCTATACAGTCTGAAAACCTATCTCCAAGCCATTCTGTTAATAATGCTACTCCAGAATTGGCGTCTACGCTTTTTTCTTGTAGGATGGTCGCTACTGAAGAATTGGGTAGAAAAATTGACGAAAATCGTATTAAACAAATTACTGGCAATTCGTTCGTGGCTTTCAGAAATATGTACGAGCCGAATTCGGGTGGGATACCGATGGCCAAACTGTTCGCCTCTACGAATAACTATCCTGAATGCAAGGCCACGGAGGCTTTCAAAGATCGAGTGGTAGCTATACCATTCGATGCTGAATTTACCAGCGACGCGCCCGATTCGACATCAAAACAGGTAGCCGGCGATACGTACAAGAAAGATGTCTATGTCGTGGAGCAGTCTTTCAAAGGCTGTTTTTTCATGCTGTATTACCATTTGCAAAAATGTATGGCTAAAGATGGCCTGTTACACTACCGAAAAGAACCCGAATACATACAAGAATTTACGCGAGATTATTTAATTCATGCATACATTTACGTTCAGTTCAAGATGTATATGGACGTTCAATTGATGCCCGGTACCATGACCACTACGAACGAGGTCAAATCTGCGATAAGACAATATCTGAAAATTACCAAAAATACATCTTTTCACGAGTGCGATCTGCTGTTCTATTTCCAAAAAGAATTTGGTTATTTACGTTGCGAAGATATTAATTTGAAACCCGGGGCCTTTAGTTACGCTACCGCTCAAGATGAAGATGAAGAGCTGCCCAATAAAAAATTAAAAGAAGACGATTCGATGGTAGTTTATTACGAAGGGGTAGTCATTAAGAATTTGAGACGAGTGAATTTGGATAACTGAGAACTAAGATCAATGTCTTGTAAACTTCAAAAGAAAAAATTTAGTGACTATTACGACTTGAACCTTTTGAGGGTAGCCAATTTACCGATAGATTGTTTGATCGATCAGGTTACATCTAAAAATTTAAGCGAGATTGGTAAGACGCGTGAACAGAGCGGATTGTGGAGTTTGTTTTACGACGTGACGCCGAGAATCGTTCAGGTCTTTGAAAGAGAAGCCATGGAACATATTAATACTATATTGAAAGATGTCAGTCTTTACGGATATTTGTATTTCGTTGCAGACAATAAAAACCATTGGTATAACGCGCCGCTTTTTGATTACGAACAATTTCCGTTAATGTCTAAGAGAGACTGCGTTATGAATAAAATTCGAAAGATGGCTGAGAAATTTTTTAAGAATGGCACTATGAATTTTCACGCCACGTGTTTATATTTACTGTATTTCTACGCTTTGTTGGTCAATCCACACATCAATTGGATAATTGTAGATTATATAGCCAATGGTAATCGTTATCATCAATTTGGAACTCGATTAACGGGTAACATGAAAACTTGTGTGAAAAAAGTATGGACTGCATAATTGTAAAGTCTCAACTTAAATTTTTACCAACCAACCAACTGTGAAAAAAAAAAAAAAAAAAAAAAAAAATTTTTTTTTTTTTTTTTTTTTTTTTTTTTTTTTTTTTTTTTTTTTTTAAGGGGGGGGGCTGTGTTAATATTTTTTATTTATATAGTTTCTTTTACATCCGCCTGCCAAAGTATAAATAGTCCTCTCGCCTCAGTTTATTATATACTCTGACTTTTGACTAGTCTCGGTTATAATAACTAAACTTAACCGCTACGAAAATGTCTCTTTCAAACATCTGTTTGGTAATAGACTTAGATGGGTTTCATGTAAATAAAGTTTTTTATCCAAGAGAGTTTGGTTACGCCATTCTAGAAACAAACCATTGCGACTGCGTGAGATATAGTCTCAATCATCTCGAGGGCGTCCTTTCAGAAGAAGATTGGGATGGTATCAGATACTGCTCCAGACATGTACATGGCCTATCCTTCAGAAGGCAACCCCGAGAACACGTCAAGAATTTACACACGCTTGGTAAACTCATGACAAATTTATATAAGACGTACAAGTCTGAAGATAAATACCTAGTAGCTTATAAAGGGGGTGAGTATGAGAAATATCTATTAGATAACTTGGGAATATCGTCAATTGACCTCGAAGACTTTAAATGTCCAAAATTTGACAACCTACCCCCACCCAAAGTAAAAGATTGCGGATATCATAGTAAATTTAAAGACGGGTCTAGAAAACCTCATTGCAGTATGCAAGAATGTATAGCATTTGCAGATTGGATTAAGAGTGAGATCAATAGAATGAAGTGAGTTAAAAAAAAATAAATAACTCCCCCACCCCCCTTAAAAAAAAAAAAAAAAAATTTTTTTTTTTTTTTTTTTTTTTTTTTTTTTTTTTTTTTTAAGGTGGACTTGGCGTGGCTTGACTTTATTATATATAGCTGCTACCGTACTCAGATAATCATTCTTCTACCTTGTCCTGTCTACTGATATGCTGATATAGTGAAACTGTCTGAGACAACGACACTATAGCTGACATTCAAAGTCCAGGCTAGAAACTTGGCAAGACAATAAAGAGCGTAGTCTTATGCTGATATAGTGAAACTGTCTGAGACAGCGACACTATAACTGACATAGAAAATCCAGACTACAAAATTATAATTACTTAAATTAAAAGATGTTTTACAGTAATTTCTGAGTATACAAGTATATATATATATATTATAAATATATTATAATATAAATATTATTATAAATATTATTATAATATAAAGATAATATAAATATAATATAATATAAATATATTATAAATATATTATAATATAATATAAATATAAGTTAAAAAAAAAAAAAAAAAATCTATCCATTTCTATAGGGTAGCTACGATTCATGCTCCTACCTTCTCCTATTTTGCTCCGACTTGCTTTTTGTGGCAACGAGCTTCAAGGTCGTTCAAAGTCATTCAAAAAAAAAAAATTTTTTTTTTTTTTTTTTTTTTTTAAAGGGTGGGCGTGGCGTGGCTTGACTTTATTATATATAGCTGCTACCGTACTCAGATAATCATTCTCCTCCTGTCTACTATTCAAATGTATACCTATACCACTTCGGCAATGAGATCTGACATTAAAGTCACTTTCTGTTATCTACTTCGAGATTGCGTTCATTTGGCAAACGATTTGGATACTGCAGATATGGTGTTCATTAACAGCTTGAAATGCAAAGACGATATAATATTTAGTCGGAGAGTACATAAATTCGCTCTTTCAATTTTGAGAATGCTTAAAGAATATTTTCAGTTTCAGCCCCAGCATACTGGTATTACAATTGAAAGGGTCGAAGACATTATTGTCGAGCTGAAGAAAAAATTAAATGATATTATCGAGTCAAATTCGATATCTCCTAGAGTCAGTAATCTGTTTCGCGGTAAAATTTTAACAAATCATGGCTGGCGAGGTCGCGATTATTATCAGCTTTGGGTAATGGAATGTTTGATTTTTACCGGACAATTTCTTGGAGAATGTTTTAAAGAAATACCATACAAGTGTGAAAAGTATTTCAATTTGGCATGCAACGAGTTGATTAAAATTTTGCAATATAGTAATTTGCAAAGTTGTATCGAACTAGATGTGTATTATGAGAAGGATTCGTTTGGCAAACCTGGCATTAAAGTAAAATCTGTCTTAGACAAATATAATTACCTATATGATTGGTTTTCATTTGAGTTAAATGAAGAAGAGCTACGAAAATATCCACTTGAAATCGCTTTTCGTTATCTACTTCGAGATTGTGTTCATTTGGCAAACGATTTGGATACTGCAGGTAAGATGTTGGTTGACGACGCGAATTACATGGACCATTTAAAATTTAGTCCGAGAGTACATAAATTCGCTCTTTCAATTTTAAGAATGCTTGAAGAATATTTTCAGATTCCACCCGAGCATACTGGTATTACTGTTGATAAGGTCGAAGACATTTTTTTCGTGCTGAAGACCAAATTATATTATATTATCCAGTCAAATTCGATATCTCCTAGAGTCAATAACCTTTTTCACCTTAAATTTTTAACAAATAATAACTATCGACGTCAGTATTATTATCAGCCTTGTGTAATGGAGTGTTTGATTTTTACCGGACAATTTCTTGGAGAATGTTTTAATAAATTTCCATACGAATGCGAAAAGTATTTCAATTCGGCATATGAAGTGTTCATAAAAATTTTGAAATATAGAAATTTGCTAAATTATATCGCAATAGATCTGTCTCAGGAAGGGGATCCGTTTTGTAAACCTGACATTAAAGTAAAATCTGTCTTGGACAAATATGATTGGTTTACATTTCAGTTAAATGAAGAAGAGGAACGAAAATTGTACGAGAAATGTCCATAGTTAAAAATTACATTAAAAAAAAAAAAAAAAAAAAAAAAAAAAAATTTTTTTTTTTTTTTTTTTTTTTTTTACTTAGCTACTTCAGGACTATTTAAACCGCTGCTCAATTCTATAGCCATATTATTTGGCTTAGCCATGGATACTAACAGAGTAATCACATATTCGCTCACAGCCTTCATTTGCTGCGTGAATCGACCATACAGTGGGTTCGGTATCTTAACAGTCTCTTCATTTTCCAGCATTTCTTGAATACAGTATAACAGACACTGTAATTCTACGACCGATTTATCTTCTTCCATTTTCGAGCAATTTTGATATTTTTCGTAAGCAATTTGTAACTGGTTAGGTGCCAATACTTTTGATAGTGTAGGAGTGACCATTTTTTCGTGGACGTAGCGACAAACTAATCCAGAAACCATATCGTATACGGCATGAAAAGCTTTAATCTGTTTGAGGCGCATTTGAGATTGTATAACGCTTTTAGCGGCCGTAAACATATATTCAAATTCGTTCGATCCACTCCTCTCCGTTATGATGCTGACCAAGTCTTTACCCATTGGTATTTCGTTCATTAATTTTTCCATATAAACTGTAAAATATTGTTTTTGAGTTTCAAACAAACGCTTTTCCATATGATCGTTTAAATTATTAGTCTTCTGCAAATTTGTCTGTAAATCTTGCAAAATAGACGTCTCCTTAGATTCTTCGTCTTCCATTTTATGCTTAGCTGGATTCTGTTCATCGCTAGATTTTTCATCTTCTTCTTCGATTGAACGTTTCATCCTTGATTAGTTCTGGCCCTCATACATCAAATCTGGAAAGGAAGGTTTTTTCTGCATGTCCACCTCGTAATTTGGAACGTTGGTTTCGATAGCCATGTAAGTATTTGGCTTGTATTCGTAATCTAGATCTAGAGTCCAGCGATTGACACCCACGTTCGAATCATATTTTAAAACGAAGGCATTAAAACGGTGCAGATGATCATGTTCTTTAAACGTTAGATGCTGAGGATTGACCACGACCTTGCCCCAAAACATAGGATCTGCTTTCGGGTCGTTCTGGGCGATTCGGCAGACGGGACTCGTGTACAGCAGACTGTATATGTCTACGCGACGATTTAACCTATTATGCCAAAAATTGGGAACTTCTTCGCATGGAGCTGGCGAAAAGTCATTCACGTATAACCATTCGTAAACCGTTTCGATATCAAACAAATAAAAGGAAGAAATCTTACGCGTTCTCGCTCGAAATTGGGGTTGGGTATCGAAAAAATGCTGGGCGTAGTCATATCGCCATAGCTTTTGACCGAGAAGGATGCTTTCCGATTCTTTGAAAGGATTTGCGAGCTCATGATCTTTTAAACCTTCATAAAGAATAAACGAAACGGGTTCGCGCGTTCCAAGATAAAAATACGTGATGAGCTTGACATCTATAGGATCTTGAGGATCCTCTGGAAAAATACTCGCGCAAGCATCGAATCCAGGAGTTTTCAAATATTTTGTATCTGTATTGTTTAAATGACCGTAACGTGGAGCTTCTAGCACGACCCCAAATAGACCGTAACGCGGATCGCAAACGCAACCCCATCCGTCTACATATTTAGCTCGTTTGAGAGGTCTTTCACTCAAGGCGTCGAATGTGCACGGTCTCTTGACACATTTTAAAGAGGACAGGTGTTTCACGTAATCGGGATGAAATCCATCACTGGGCTTGATAGAACTGACTTTGATTTCGCCCGGTTGTCAAGGATTCAGATTAATGTAATCGATCGCGGGTAGCTTTTGGCAAGTTAAGTTGACGACCTTGTATCCCGGATCGCAAGCGCAGGTATTTGTATCAGGAAGATATTTGCCATGGATGCCACATCCTACGTTTACATCACAGTTTCCACCAAAATATTTTTGATTTATAAGATGTGTTTTTTTACAAACGCAGACGGCAAACGTAGCGCCTTGATAAGTGTATGATATCCATTCGCCAGTTTTCGGGTCGCAATGGGAAACCCGTAAAAGTTTTGGGATGCACTGATTCAGCATACAAATATGAGTTGACGGGCAATCCGAATTCGATTGGCATGCAGTATCTATCAGTTTTTCTTTAAGATCTAGAGTCAGTAGTGGCCATGGAGAAATTTCAGACGTTTTCGTGTTTGTGGCCGCGTAGACGAGCGTGAGTCCAACGTACAAAACCAAAAGTATCCAAAATGCTATTAACATGCTTTAGTAAATGCGAACAATTTTAAATGAGCCTCGTACATAAGCTAATCCTATAGAGGGATCGATGGCATCCATATTCGTTAAATATTTTAACATTTTAAATTTTGTCTGAGGATTTTTGATACGTAAAAGAAAATTGTATGTACTGAGATACATCTTATTTATAACTAAGGTAAAAGATTTAAGGTTATATGAAAAAACAGTAAAATGTACCAAGGTTCTTACCTCAAACTGTTAAAAAAAAAAAAAAAAAAAAATATATATATATATATTTTTTTTTTTTTTTTTCAGGTGCTACGCCCGCCCTTGAAGCTTGTCTATATTTACTATGACTAACATGACTACACCCTCATTGTGTCTCGCCTGCAACGGTCGTCTAGTTACTATACCTCGTAATGTGTTTTTGTGCAAGATGCACATTGATGGACACTAGATAGTTAAATTTTTCTATAAAAGCCCATGATCTATTCTGATTTCATGAAAACCTACAATATCTTGTCATTTGTCAGACAAAAGTCTATAAAAATCTTGTTTTCAAAGTCAATATTGTATAAATATCGTTATCCCATCCTATTTTAAAGGAAATGGGTCAGGAGCGATTTTATGCATGACCTTACAGTAGAAGAAATAAATTCCACTCCCACCCACCCTAATAGATATACTATATATATACTATATATATATAGACTACAGCGCCATCTACAATGAATGGATAAAGAAATATAACTTTAGCAGCCAACTGAGAAATATAACTTTAGCGGCCAACTGAGGAATATAACTTTAGAAACCAACTTCATCAATCAACCAACCAACCATTAAAAAAAAAAAAAAAAAAAAAAAAAAAAAAATTTTTTTTTTTTTTTTTCAAGGTCATATTATTTTTATCATATATATATATATAGGGTGCTGCGACTATAAAAATCTAATCAGTCTAATCAAGCATGCATTACGGAAGGTTTACTCAACGCGCCTTAGACGTAGCCGTATCCAACGAAATTATCACGCCCGAAGAAAGGGCTCAAATTGAAAATTTTTACACGTCCGATACATTTGTTCTGAAGGGTGAGGAAGCCGTTGAAATTCTTCGTACAGTTATTCCAGACATCGTATCAATAAACTACGATTCAGAGAACGACTTGCATCACATCCAAGTTGAAAAATGGCCCCATATCAAAGAAATGTGTTTGCATAATGCCAGAATTAAACCATGCTATTGGAAATATGTAAGACAGGACGACGGAGAACCCATATTCGAATATTATATGGATACGCATACTATTAAATTGTGCGAATGATTTAATACTTTGTCCATTTTCCACGTTTTTGTAAAACCGCAGCCATTCTTCGCGGCATCGATTCTAGCAGCTCGTCGAAATAGGAGTCGGTCAACTGGTTGAAGGCAGCATATACGTTTTCCCATAACTGATACTTGTTCGTCATGTCCCGACTCGTTAGTTTTTCTAGCTGTGCCCATACGTTTTCAACCGGATTCATGTCTGGACCTTTCGGAGGCCAATCTTCCATGACTTCGATATTATGAGCTTCAAACCAGTGTTTGGCCAACCTGCTCGTGTGAATGGGAGACAGATCTTGCATGAAAATCAAATTGTTTTCTGCGAGCGTGTCCTCGACCAACGGTAGGATGGCGTTGGTATAATATTCGGCGTTTAAGGTTTTTTGATCTATCCTATGTATAATTTTAAAATTTTTTCCGAATGCCATCCATACGCATATGGTGAATCGGCCGTTGGCATTGGTATCGTTTACAATATATCTCTCGTCAAACCGATCGCTCAACGCGGGCCTATAGACTTTCAAAGCTCCTCTGCTGGAAGCTCGAAATATTTTTTCATCCGAGAATATGACCTTATTCCATTCGCTGACGCCCCATCCTATATGGGCTATGGAAAAATGAAATCTTTTTTGTATGTGTACGGGCTTCAGAAAAGGTTTTCGTGCTGGAATGCGACATCGCATGCCTTTTTCTTTCAAGCGTTTCCGAATCGTGTCCACGCTGACATGGGGTGCTATTTCGTCTCTTATATCAACCGCAGACACGAAAGGATTCGTAGTGACAGCGTTTTCGATATACAGATCGGTCAATTTGTCTGTTGCGCGAGGCCTTCCTCTCTTGAACTTGGAAGGTGGAGCGTATTCTTTAGCGAGCCAGTAATGGACCGTTGAAGGTACAAGATTCAATCTTTTGGCGATCTCGCGCTCAGACAAATGTTCTTCGTGACGTAATCTGACAATTTCTTGTCTAAATTCCATGTCTTGGCTTTGCGTCTCAGATAAAAACAAGTAGCATGGACACTACGGTATTTGTACATTGCGGCAAATGCAAAGAAAAGACTGAAACGTCTGATATGGAGATGAGTATGACGAAAACTGGCAGGCCTATTTTGAAAGGAGTTTGTAGAATATGCGGTTCCAGAAAAAATACTTTTGTAAAAATGAATGGTCATAATCAAGAATGCAAAGATGACCTTTTTGAATCTTATTAGTAATGATATATGCCATCCTGAAAACGTACATTTGCAACCCGGACCCACGTTATTTTGTAATCAGTGCCAAAATAGTTTTAACGTATACGAATTGATTACCAAGCCTTCCACAGACCATTTTCGATCGAGTCAGCTGGCCGAAGCCTTTTTCGAATGGACGGGCGACGAAAATGTACCCATGAATTTTACGCTGGTAGATTTGGAAGGCCTGTTTCCAGTATGCGTGGTAGGACAATCTCTGAATCGCGTCAAAAAAGGCTTGCGTCTTCTAAAAGCTTTAAATGGACCTTTTATGACTCGTTCGGAAATAAATCATTTCCCAGATATGGACACGTTTCTGATCGATTTCTTAAATATAGTCAACGAGCACTCGAACGAAGAATCTAGCCAGGCGCGTGCGATATTGGACGTACTGATAAAAGGCATGCACGATCTTCTCTCTTGCAAAGAAATAATCAATCCCTTCGAGACGTATTTCAACGACTTGGTGCCGTACGTGAAAAAATGCCTGAGTCAATGGGAACCCGTGCATTTGAGCGAGGAGTATCCCAATCTGGCCCACGAACTGCTGGTTCATTTACAACTGTCTTCCGCGATCCGCCAATCGTTCGGCAAATATTCGATTCCGTTTGATATCATACATGTCATGGTCAGTAGCTATATCTGTTCGGCCGATATGAGCGTGGTGGGTAACTGGGTGTTGGATTTCATGGCTAGAGTCTGCCGAGGTCAGTTCTTTTGGAAAGCCTATCCCGATTGTCCGTTCGTCGCTAAAATGAATAGAGTTATCCAACAGAATATCGATCATAGAAAACATGCCGCGTACGCTCAGACTCTGAAAGCCATAAGATTAGGGGATGCGATAGAATATTATTCGGAATACTTAAGGCCTTTCCATCAACTTCAAATGTATTTAAAGAGTCAATTCTGTAGTAAAAATGACAGCGTGACCGAAATGGCCTTCAACCAAATATTTCCTGCCGTTTGTTTTCAAGATCACGGAGATTGCTTAGGATTTATGGTAGGTAGCAGCTATCTCATGCAAATCATGAAACGTAGCAACGGAAACCCGCCGAAAGGGTCTTGTAAGAAAGCCAAACAGCTTCATGCAAAAATACAAAAATTTGTCGGTAAAATACAAAAATTTGATTCGGGACCGTTCTTATTTTGGACCTTGGATACGTTTCAGTTGTTCTTGATGAGCGATTCCAGTTACGAACAGGAAATTCAAGATCTGTTTGGCATAGTTTTAGATATTAATCAAGATGGAAACTAGCTGCTGGGAAACACTTCAAAGTCAGATCGCTAAGCTCTTAAAAACAGCGGTCGATTACTATGGGTCTCAAGATTCAGTTACCATTAAGACCATGAAGCTTTATATTGTGGGAGAGGTATTCAGGACGTTTGGCCTCGATTGGGATTTCATCTTCAGACTCTTCAAAACGCATACACCCGTTCATCCTAAAATTGTCCAAGAGATGTTAGAACACGGCGACGATGATATGGGGGGTGCATTGTCTCAGATCTTTGTCAAGAACGAAAAGCTCAAAAGCTTGACCAAGGCCCTCGCCGCTCGAGGATTCGATACCGATCGGTTGTTGGCTATCGACGGTCTTGCTGGAAATATTACTAACAAACCCAATTTCGAAATGAAACATTACATGGGCAATCTTCGATTTGCCGATAAGGGTGAGAGAAAATTCGTGTTCGACGAAGAGACTGAATTTAAGCGTCTGCATGTCCAGGCCGTGAGGGAAATGTATAAAATGTTGGGAGATGCTAAATTTAAGCCTAAGCACGTCCATGAAATTTTAAGAAAATGTTATAGCGATACAGCCGACGTGAATCTACCAGAGATCGAATTCGAAGAGAGTCTGGACGAGGAATTGGAAGAGAGTCTCTCAGAAATGTACATGACTAGTATGGGTAGAGATAATATCATGAGCTTCGTAAAAAGTTTGAGATTCAGAGGTGAGAAGCGACCCGCATCGGAAATGGAGGCGGTTGAAGAATCTGTAGAAAAACGTAAGTCAGAACCGGAAGAACCTAGAATGGATGTTGCTGCTGACGAAGAAGCTCCTTAAACTAAATAAATTAATAATATAGATTAAAAAAAAAAAAAAAAAAAAAATTTTTTTTTTTTTTTTTTTTTTTTTTCAAGGTTATATTTTAGTTATATATAAATATTAACAATTTATATAAAAGCCTTTGGCTCTTAGAGAAAAGTGTTATTATATATTCCTTTCAAGCATGTCGGTCCATGAAAAAAAGACTATGTATACACGGTAATGTCATGGTACGTTATTATGAAAAAGAAGACTCGATAGAGAATGCGAAAAGAGAAACTGCCCATAGGGTACGTGTTTCTACAAAACGCAGTACCTTAGAAAAATCCGTATTTACCACACCAAAAACTGAACTCGAACGTGTTAAACGTATGATTGCGTCTTGGCGAAAACACGATACGTGTATCGTTTTTGGTAATTTGGGACGCCAGCCATACCTCTTAAATTATTATTTGGACCTGTGTTTCGGTCATCAGGAAGACTTGCAAGTCTATTGCAGCTGGCCTATAGATACACCTTATCGTGTCGAAACTATAAATCAACCATCCGATTTTCTATTTATTGTGGAACCCCTTTTTGGATCTACTATCAAGAAGCCATCGTTGACCAAGCATTTGGTTGTATTGACTAGCCATTTAAATTTAGACGTTGTCGCCACCTATAAAACATATTATTGTTATCACCTGTCTTCTTATAAAAACCAAATTGCTGCGACGCACGATCTCATATCTGATACTGAGTTCAAACCTCCCATTTTTCATGAACAAATAGTTGTGCCAGATGGACCTGTGGTTCTGAATGTTAGTCAATCTGATTCTGCGAACGAGGCTTATCTCAGGCTGCTGACTGGAAAAGAATTAATTAGACATAGACCCTTTAAAATTTTGATGACGGAACGCGATCGTGTTATTTTAAAAATGTATTTTTCGCAAACTAAACGAATGCTGGCAACATTGGAATTTAAAAAATGGAATGACACATTTTATTTTGATATTTAATACGGGCATGTTTTCGCAAGATTATTAGAGTCTTTGCAGGATTTAATATAATAATCAAACCAAGCACTAAATTTACGACATCTTCTAAATTTTTTGAATGTCATTTTGGTTTTCAATCGATCTTTTATAAGATTGCGAGTCGTTGTTTCGTTTATAAATATCCCGCTTCCTAATGGTATCTTATGTTGTTCGTTTAAAGGTATTAGTTGAGATAGAGAAACGTGGGGTTCATCACATCCCAAAATCCATAATACGGCATTGGCAAAAAAATAGTATGTGCCGTCAAAGTATATTACGATTTCGAATAGACGGTCATCCCATAAAACGTCTGGCGTAAGTGTGAGCTTAATCCATTTATAACCAGACATGATTGCTTGTAACTAATTTGATTAAAAATATTTCAAAAAAAATGTCAACCAACCAACCTATATAAGCTCTGCCATTCTATTGAACTGCCATTCTCTCTTCGGAGCTTGGTCTATCAACATGTTAAAAAAAATGGCAAAGTCCCAAAAAAAAATATTATTTTGAAATAAATTGTAATATCAAAGAATATAAAATTTGAAAAAAAAAAAAAAAAAAAAAAAAAAAAAAAAAAAAACTTAAAAAAAATTTCACCAATCTCGAAATTTTTTCTAAGTCCAAAAAAATATTATTTTGAAAAAAATTATAAAAATCAAACAATATAAAAGTCGAAAAATAAAACTTAGAAAAAATTTTGAAAAAAATAAACTTAGAAAAAAATTTCGATATTGCTGAAATATGGCAAAGTCCAAAAGAATATTATCTTGAAAAAAAAATGAGAAAATGTAAAATCAGCCATGGTTTATATAGCCATGCCACGCCCACTAAAAAAAAAAAAAAAAAAAATTTTTTTTTTTTAGATGCCACGCCCACACACAAAAATATATAATATAAGCTCTAAAAAAAGACTATATAAGCTCTACCATTCTATTGAACTGCCATTCTGTCTTCGGAGCTTGGTCTATCAACATGTTAAAAAAATGGCTCTCGAAATTTTTTCTAAGTCCAAAAAAATATTATTTTGAAAAAAATTATAAAAATCAAACAATATAAAAGTCGAAAAATAAAACTTAGTAAACTTAGAAAAAATTTTGAAAAAAATAAACTTAGAAAAAATTTCACCAATCTCGAAATTTTTTCTAAGTCCAAAAAAAAATATTTTGAAAAAAAATTATAAAAATCAAACAATATAAAAGTCGAAAAATAAAACTTTGAAAAAAAATTGAAAAAAATAAACTTAGAAAAAATTTTGAAAAAAATAAACTTAGAAAAAATTTCACCAATCTCGAAATTTTTTCAAAGTCCAAAAAAATATTATTTTGAAAAAAATTATAAAAATCAAACAATATAAAAGTCGAAAAATAAAACTTAGAAAAAATTTTGAAAAAAATAAACTTAGAAAAAAATTTCGAGATTGCTGAAATATGGCAAAGTCCAAAAGAATATTATCTTGAAAAAAAATGAGAAAATGTAAAATCAGCCATGGTTTATATAGCCATGCCACGCCCACTATATAAAAAAAAAAAAAAAAAATTTTTTTTTTTTTTTAAAGGTTGGTTGATTGGTTGATTAACTCTAGCTAACCTATATATACCATGAGCGTCTATAAAAATCTTTACCGCATCCTGTTTCCGTGTTCAGCGACAAATAATTCTATAATAAGCCTTATCTCATCCTGTTTTCGTAGAAACTGAGTTATGCAATATCCAGCGACAATAATTCTATAAAAAGCCTTATCTCATCCTGTTTTCGTAGAAACTGAGTTATGCAATATCCTGCCTCCAGATTGACTATATAAGCTCTGGCATTTGATCGAATAGCCATTCTCTCTTCTGCCTTCGTCTAAACTTTGACAACAGCAAGTATAAAATGGCTCCAGTTTTATTATCGAAACCAGACTTTATTAAATATGTATTAGATACATATTTCCCCTCGGCAAAAGATGTCATCCGCATGGATTTTATTCTCGATAATACGTTTTCACATCTATTGAAAAAATACCAAACATTTAACGCTATTGAGTCTGTAAATGAAAAAGAAAAAGAAGTGCTGAACTCTATAACAAATAGCTTAGATGAATTTATGTTGGTTTATAAGACAGAAATGGAAAGGCTTTGTGCAGAAATGAATATATATGACGGAAATGTTGTAGATTCTGCTTTGGTAACCGTAGCAAACGAGCTTTTTGGTGAAGGCATAACTTGGAGTCGAATTATAGCATTTTTCTGTTTTATTGGAGAATTTGCTATTATGTGTATTCGTCAAAATAAACCGAAAGTATGGGTAAATGCAACATATGAAGCTTTTGTACGAATAGTAAAAGAGACATTGAAATCATGGATAGAAGATCACGATGGTTGGGAAGGAATAAAAACTGCTTAAATATTACATCATCCAAACCAAGTTAAAAAAAAAAAAAAAAAAAAAAAAAATTTTTTTTTTTTTTTCAAGGTTGGTTGATTGGTTGATTCTGTATAAATAAAGCTTATGACATGGATCAAATTGAAAGCATTCTACAAGTGGACGACCAGAGTCTAGGTTCATTTGGATCTCTCGAAAAGGGAATCGCCTATACAGTCATTTTGTCTATGGTTGGTCCCGTAATCTTAATACCAATCCTATATATAGTTATACGAGGTAACGTTAGAAAACTGCCGCTGTTGTTATTAGCTTGTCTAGGCGTCTTACTGTTAGTGGTGCATTTTAGATTTTCTTGGATAGTTCGAGCCAGCGTTCAGCTACAGCAACTTTATAACCGATACTATAATGTATGAATACGAATTCAGACTCGTAGTTCATAGTTTGTCTTCATTCAAAGAATTTTTTCAAGAATTGGGCATTTCGACCGGAAAGAAAATAGTTTATTATATAAAGCCTCATTTTCGTTTCAAAGACGATAATTGGGATACGAAACGTGTAGAATCTACTCAAACAGTTTATCATGACGGTGTCTGGTTTAGATGGGTTTGTTCCATCGAAACGCCTTACAGACTCTGGAATACGTCTACGTGTAAAAATTTCTTGCATCAACTTGGAAATTTTCAAGACCCTATTACAGTCCAAACTCGAGATTTTGTCAAAATCGATTCTGGAGCCCAACTCTATTCGTTTCAAAATGGACTGGAACATTGTTTGGTGTTCGAATGGGAATATGGTACGTTTGAAAAACCTTTATTGTATTTTAATAATTTAACTCCTTCTCTCGATAAATATAAAAACATTTACCATACCATGAATCGTTATTCAATTCCACCGTACGAATCCAACGAAAATATTTTTCGAAAACCAGTCACTTGCGTTTCAACAATTTTGGAAGGTAATTCCTATTTATATGCTCATAAACTGGATGGAATTTTCGGGCTCGTTTTCAGCTATCGAGACAGAATCAAAGAAAAATGGGAAGGGCACGAATGCGTGGTACGTAGCGATATCAGTCTAGGTGACGGATTGGTATTTGCTGCAGAAAAATTAGAAAATGGAGCCATATGTTTGTTGGATGTCTATCGATATATGGGACATGATACTACTAGCTGGTGCCGACGAGAAATTTTGACAGAATATTTACCACGTATGAAATTGGTCGAAGGCTATTTTGTCCAGAAATATGTTTCCAATAAGAATGCGTTAGGTAAACCCTCTTTTAAAGTCGATGGGATAATTATACACGACGTGAGAAAGGATATAGTTTATAAATACAAAACTAAGCATTCTGTGGATTTGGTATATTATACAGGCTATTTTCTTTTACCAAAAGGTCGAATTAAATCTTACGAGAAAAATTTAGAAGACGGATGCGTGTATGAAATTGCTATAACCGATGGGCGAGTCGTTCGAAAGCGATCGGACAGATTTAAAGGCAATTCGGCAAAACAAATAGAAGATATTTTTAAGTTTGGATGGAATGGGCCACCTATTGAATATGAAGACGAAAAGAAGACAAATAAAAAATCCAAATAAGTTTAACACATACACACACACACACATAAAAAAAAAAAAAAAAAAATTTTTTTTTTTTTTTTTTTTTTTTTTTATGTGACCTTGATAGCTTTATAGCGCCTATATAAGCAGCTGACAAATCTCATTTTCTAACATTACTCATTTAACTATAATACAAGGACATGGATAGCTATTTAGATCTCGTGTCAAAGGTTTTGGAAAAACCGCAATTGTCTGCGGGTATCGACTCTATTTTGGATAAAGACTGTTTAAATCTTATATCTAAAGATTGGGTAGCTCGTTTGAAAAATAACGTGACCTTTCAAGATTATGCCACCGACGGCAAACGGTTATGGAATCCACCTTATGTGACGCTGAATTATGAATATGAAGAATCAAAGCGCCCAAATTTTAAAGTTGCACTCGTTGCATACTGTAAATTTATGAAACCTTATGGCGGTCTGAATCCCAAATTGCATTTAAGTATTATGGCTTCAGAGCCATTACGTTTAATTGCGCGTGCGATGACATCTGATCTCGATCCTTCAGTTCAAATTTCTAACGATTTTAAATTTTCTTTTCAAGAATGTAGTGGTGTGTTGAATTGCCATGAATGCGGTAAACGTGCAAGTGAATTCAAAGCAAAAGGTCATAACATAGATCTAAGATCTCAACCATGCATACTGGACACCAGTGTATTTACTGGAAATGAAGTCGTGAATCGCTTTCATAGTATGATCGAATCTACGTTTACTGACACGTTTGTAGCCATCTTAAAAATAAAAATTAATACGAGATACCGCTATAATACTCAAAATAATCAAAAATTTTTACGTATTAGTGGAACTATTTTAGATTTCATCGGATTTCAGGAAAGAAAATTAATGGCTTCTAAAACAGCTAATATAGGATTCATAACAGAAATCAATAATCAACCTCCAACGAAAGCTAAGGAGGCTGAACCTTCAACGAAGACTAAGGAGGTAGAATCGTCAACAAAAGCGGATGATGAGTTTGGCGATTATTTGGAAGGGGTTTTAAACGATTCAAAACTAAATGAACCTTTTGATTTAGAAAATACTATTGAGTTGGAAAATACTGAAATTAGTCACGATACCATTGATTTGAATGATGTGGATGTAGGCAACAAGAGAAATTCTAATGATTTAGACTCGGATTCTAAGAAAAGAAAAGTAGATGAGGGTGAAAGTTATATATCCCAGTGGCTTTATGATGACGTTTAATAAATTACGTAAACCATATATACTTTGAAAAAAAAAAAAAAAAAAAAAAAGTATTTTTTTTTTTTTTTTTTTTTTCAAGGTTTGTTTAGCTATATATATATATAGAATGGCTAACGTGCCCACACTATCTAGTTCCGTTAGTGTTTCTTCTAACAAAGAGTTCCACTTTTCATAGCATCCGATAAAGCAAATTGTGACGGCACGTCGTTTTGTCCATAACTTTTTGGTGAAATTTCTTTCTTAATCAAATATATAATAGAATTTAAATAAATTTGACTTGTAACAAAATAGCCTTTTATTACTAACCACAGGGGGTAACTAATATTTTTGGTTGCTACTAAACCGATACCTTTTAAAAATTCACAATTCGGAAATAGAAAATTTGGAAATTTCTCTTCTGTATACGAAATTTGAGCTTCAGCAAAATGTAAATTATATAAGAAATATTTCATAGATAAAGACATATCTAAATCAGTTAAACATGACGCATCAGCATTTTCATTGTAAATGTAAAAATCCTTCATAATATTATGTATAGTTTGATCTTGGATATAGGATTCAGAAATTGATCTTTTACTGCGAATATGAGAGTTTAAGTGTTTAGTATACGTTTCGTGATGCGGTGCCGAGTCAATCTTAACGTCTATGAAATTTCTATACAGTTCGTATATGTATCTGTCATCATTACTTTTGCCAGCAATCAAACTGTATTTCCGTACGTTTTCGACAATGACAGGATTCATTTGATAATTTCGCACCGAATCTACTTGTCTGTGATCTTCGAATTCTTCAGGACGAAAATATCTATCGAAAAAATCTTTGGTGGGTACGATGACCGTATTTTCTGGAAAGTAGCCCCTGTTTTGGACTGGCCGTAAAAATCCTCCTGCGTACGCTACACTAGTTGGATAATCTTGCAGGTGCATTGCCATTTCCAAGCAAAAATACTCTTTTAAATGATTTGAGCATATGAGCATCTGCACATTAGCTCTCCTACGACCTTTGCATTCGTTTTTTGAAGCGTTAAAGAGACATACGGTCGATTCTAGCTTTGACATAATACACCTTATTTTATCGAATCAAGTCCTTCCTCATGCGCAAGTTCAATTTTCATCCCAAACGCGTTCCGACTCGTTTCAAACCGTTTAAAGTCGTGGCCAGAACCAAACGAGGCTTGAAAGCGCTCGTCACGAAAAGTAAAAAATTGGAAAAGGCTATTAAAGTAATTTTCAGTAAAAAAAGTTTAGCGGTTGCAGCTACCGGGACGGCTGTCGGCGTAGGCGTAGCTAGCATTTGGAATTATATAGAATCCAATTCGGGTTGCTTCAAGAGACATGCGGACGGTTCCACATGCAAATACGAACAATTGAGTTGTTGTCAAAAAGATAAATTGGACAATGTTCCATTCTGTGATGGAGCCGATAAAATGGTTAATGTTTGCGAAAATTTTGACGCGGACCAAGAACAATCTTGTTGTCGTCTCTGCGATTGTCAGTACGTAAATTGTTTGCCTAGCGAGACCATGCAGTGCCAGAGACCGACGGTGGCAGACGCCTTATCCCATTACGCATCTCAATTCGGCTCGACTCTCTGGTCCGGTATCGAAACTATTTTTCCATGGCTATGGTACATTATTTATTTTATGGCTGCTCTGTTTATATTTTGGATTGCTAATTTAGCCCGATCTCTTTTATGGAGAAGAAAGTAGCATGTATGAAAGATTGGCGAGCTGTCGTTTACCCGTCGACGAATTGTTGTCTGAACTCGTTCAAAAGGAATCCTTAGATCAAACCATTAGAATTTTAAATCCGAGACTTGGTAAATGGCCGATAGAATTTTATGTTTCTTTGGAAATGGTCATGCATCCTAAACTCCGCGACGCGGCACGAAAATATATCTCAAAATTATTGGAAGAGAAAGAAAAATATGGATACATTTATTATTTGAGTGGCCAGAGTTTACTAATACCGTTAGCGATTCAGTTTCGAGGAATCGAATTGTTTACTGAAACCGAAGAAAGAGATCGCATCACGAAAGCTATAGAGGCACTGGCCAGCGAGTTCGCATGCAGGAGTAGTATTATGTACGAAATTACCATGGTAGAAATTTATTACTTTTTCATAAGACTTGTCAATCCAAAATTGTCTTGGTTGGCTGTCGAATATATGATAAATAGCGTAAAGTTGCACGCTCATCTATTAATGTCTTCAGAAAGAAAATTTACGTGGGCTGAAGATAAAGAGTTTGATGCAAAAATAAACAAAGATAAATTGTTATTTTGTTCCAGCTAAAAAAATCGTAAGACAAGAGTAATATTTACAATTTTCAAATTAAATATTTATCATTAAATCAAGATAATGGAGGCCTCAGAATATGATATTTTGTTGAATGGTATATTAAATAACGATATTCTTAAAAATGAAGTGGAATGCTTAGTTGGCGAAACTAAAGCGTTGAATTTAATTACTTACGACTGGCAGTCAACTTTAGAAAATTTTATGGTGTATCAAAACCACATTAATAAAAAGGTTAGATACAGTAAAGGGCATGCATGCGGAGCTGAGAATGTTGCTTTTGTGAGAAGGATTCTCGATCGTCAAAATATTTACCGTATATTAGTTGTAGGTGAATGGATTCTTCAAAAATCGGATAGAACGGATGACTATTCAATCGTTGCAAAAAGCTGTGAGCCTTTAGACGTTATTGGCCTATCTATGCGCGAAGACGAAGATAAAAAATTACATACTGGCGGACGATTTTTTAATAGAACGTGCAATCCAGATCTATGTTATTGCTGTAGGAAATATCATCAACATTTTAATATCAACATTGAACCAAAAAATTGGTGTGTATTAGATATTAAAAAATATGATGGTGCTAAGCTTGAAAATACTTGTACGTCAAAACTACTATCCATAATGACAGAAATGCCAAGTTTTATGGGAATTTTTAGCATGGAAATACATAGTCGAACTACATTTGGTGATAGTTCATACAAAATATGTGGCATGATAAATGAAATGGTTATTTTTCAAAGAAAATCATTATTTACTAGAAATTTTATTTCATTTCCACTAGCTGTTGATTACTTAACTGAAAATCATTTGGCAGTGGAAGAAAAGTCTAAAAATGAGCCGGTAGTTGAAGAAATCTAGTTAAACAACCAACCAACCAACCAACTGAAAAAAAAAAAAAAAAAATTTTTTTTTTTTTTTTTTTTTTTTTTTTTTTTTTTTCAAGGTCATTTTTTTTTACATGATTTCGAGCCTATATAAATAAGCGCGTTCATAAACGATTTACCATTATCAACTGTTTTCTTCTATAGTAAGAGTCAAAATCTCATGCACTAGAGATATGGAATATTTAAGCGCAACTGCCTCATCGTATTCAGATCATGACCAGGAGGTTTCAAGAGTATATGCATTTTTAGATCGTAGAAATACAAATTTCGAAAGTCAAGTTGAGATTTATGAAATCACTGAACGCCTTATGCAATTTATCGCGAGAACTCCAGTTTTGTATGGAATATACCTTTCTGTTTTTGAAAATGCACCTGATGACTCTGACGACCCTCCGATAACAAATCCCCTTTCGAATAATGTTGTGGAAAAATTGACTGTTGTAAAATTGGATGAAAATTCAATTGAATTTAATAAGATTTGCGTTATTTGTACAGAAGCCTTTTCTCTAAATGAAGAAGTGCTAATTTTACCTTGCAAGCATACATATCATGAAGCATGTGTAAAGGACTGGTTTAAATTACAAAGTACTTGCCCAGTTTGCAGAAAAATACCGTATGAAGAGTTGTCCAGTGATTCTTCAGAAGATTCAAATGATGATTACATTGACTTGGATTATCTCACATTTTTTAGATCTATTGATCAGCTGTATAGATCACATCTAAATTTGGACGGTAATCCTAGAGCCCACTTAGATATGAACAGTGCTACTGATTTAGAGGCCGATTCAAATATTGATTCAGACTTGATTTCAAATACTGACTCGAATATTTCCATCGATATGAATTTAGGAATCGATCTGAGTATTGACTCTCAAATGGATTCTGATAATAATTCTATGTCGGAATATCCACAAAATGAAGATTGCAGCGACTTTGTTAATGACATAACTCCTAGCAATTTACACGACATGAGAGATATGAGCTTGTACGATATCGATTGGGATGATATGAATTTCGATGACATGGCTACATAAATAAAAAAATACTCTTTGAAAAAAAAAAAAAAATTTTTTTTTTTTTTTTTTTTTTTTTTTTTTAAGATGCCACGCCCACCCTTGAAGCTTGTCTATATTTACTATGGCTAAACATGACTACACCCTCATTGTGTCTCAACATTTGCCAGCAATGGTTGTCTAGTTACCATGCCTCGTAATGTGTTTTGAGCAAGATGCACATTGATGGACACTAGATAGTTAGATTTTTCTATAAAAGCCCATGATGTATTCTGATTTCATGAAAACCTGTAATATCTTGTCATTTTGTCAGACAAAAGTCTATAAAATCTTGTTTTCAAAGCCAATATTGCATAAATAACGCTATCACATCCTATTTTAAAGGAAATGGGTTTAGACATCGGGAGCTAGTTTATGCATGACCTTACAGTAGAAGAAATAAATTCCACTCCCACCCACCCTAATAGATATACTATATATATACTATATATATAGACTGCAGCGCCATCTACAATGATTGGCTAAAGAAATATAGCTTTAGCAGCCAACTGAGAAATATAGCTTTAGCGGCCAACTGAGAAATATAACTTTAGCAGCCAACTGAGAAATATAGCTTTAGCAGCCAACTGAGAAATATAGCTTTAGAAATATAACTTTAGAAACCAACTTCATCAACGAACCAACTGTAAAAAAAAAAAAAAAAAAAAAAAAAAAAAAAAAAAAATTTTTTTTTTTTTTTTTTTTTTTTTTGTATGACCTTGATAGCTTTATAGCGCCTATATAAGCAGCTGACAAATCTCATTTTCTAACATTACTCCTACATATGTTGCGACAACGATGAAAGGACTTTGAAAATATTAACTGGTCTGAAGACTCTCTGCAAAGTCCAGGTAACTATGTTATTTTTTTTAAATGTAGTTTAATATTTTTCGTTTTCGCAGATTACTTTATGAAGGCCTTATCTTTGAAAATATTGTCTGGATGGCTTTGTCTCTGAATCTATATAAACATTAACAAAATATTTTAAATTCTAAGGCCTAAATTTACAACATTAGCATGAAATCTTGTAAATTTATAAGATGCTCACGGGTATATTTTGGTTTTTTCGACAACGAGTTTGGACAAAGGGCTTACCCTTGGAAAATATGAACGGATTCTCTGCAAAGTCGACGCAAAGAGTTTTTTCTTAAATGTGGCTTAACCTACTGATCAGACGTCGATATTAAATTTTTAATCGTGTAAGCTTGACTCCGATTAGCCTTGCTGGCTGGATCAGGTTTGTGTTCTAAAGAAATCATTGGACATATCCAAAATAATTTTCGTAGCCCTTAAAGTATTATTTCCTAAACCAAGAGGATGTCCAAACTCGATACGGACTGATTAAAATTTTGATAGATATAAGGACTCACTTTACTGGACAGAGATTTTTTTTGACAGCAGATCTGAGGGTTTTCAAAATATCAGAATCGATTATGGACACTGAAAATTTATATTTTTAAGAAGATATTTTATAAGGATAAGCTTGTCATGTAGAAGGTTTATTTTTCCCTACAGAAAATCCTTATGTAGATGTATTTTAGAGAAAACGTAGGGATAAACCAAATTTCAGTATATACTAATTTTCTGATTTTTTTCCCTAAATTATCCCTACTAATATCTTTAGAAATTTATTACATATCTTATACTTATATTTATGTTTATATTAATATTATATAAGTATAAGTATAAGTATATAATATAATATAATATAATATAGTATAAATAGTATATATATATATATATATATATATATATATATAAATATGTATATTAAAAAAAAAAAAAAAATCTATCCATTTCTATAGGGTAGCTACGATTCATGCTCCTAACTTCTCCTATTTTGCTCCGACTTGCTTTTTGTGGCAACGAGCTTCAAGGTCATTCAAGGTCACACAAAAAAAAAAAAAAAAAAAAAAAAAAAATTTTTTTTTTTTTCACAGTTGGTTGGTTGGTTGATATTCATTCTCTATAAATAGCGGTTCCGTACTCAAGCTACATTCATTCTACATTGCTTGCTAAATATGGTGTATAAATATAAGCTTATCCGAGTCTATTTTCATTAGACCTTTTGCCTTGGCCCGCTTACACGATTTTCTCAAGGCTTCAAACGTAACCTTTCTACCGATCCAAGCAAAAATCATATTTTTCCAGCGAATTAAGTACGTTTGATGTTTTTTCGTAAATAGTTTTTTAGCCAAAGCGTAATCTTCCAAAATATTCAAGTCTTTTAAATACGTTTGTCGTCGGCCTGGGTTGTCATTAAACCATCCCAACAAATCTATCATCTTGAGGTCAGTAAAACTTCATCACGTAAGCTAGCATACTGGTTTCGTCTGTTGTTTTTCGAAATTTGAGTCCGTTATATATTCGCTGTAACTCTTTAACAGATATCATGTTTGTGGCCAAACGTTTGATGGAATATACTCTATTAAACAGACCCGATCTTTACGAGGCCATTTTGAATAGAATCCAACCCCATAATATGGATTCGGTTTTGAGGTTGATCGAATGTCATTTGAGAAAAATTCAAGATTTAAATATATTTAACAAAAATATCACAGCGGTTCCTGAATTCATGTGGGCCGTAGTAAAACATTTGAAATTTCCTACGCCTGGCGACGCATTTGGAATCTATCGAGCATGTCGCGTTACTAAATCCGATACACAGGGTGCTCTAGACAGCAAACACTTGTCTTCGTCTTCGGAATCCGTCAAACAATTTAATGTCGAAAAAAACATTTTATATGAACTCACATTGTTTTCTACTCAAAAACAAGTTTTCGAATTGTCCAACAGACGGCGACATTCTACAGTTTATACGATACTTTCAATTCCAGAATTGATGAAATTGCTACCAGATGCCTGTCACTTAGAACGAGGCGGTCCTCGAAACAAAGGTAGAAATTCAAACGGAGATTTTAAATATTTGAGCACGTGTAAATATATTTTGGTTGAAGACAGGGGTTCTATCAAAATTCTTTACCAATCGCTAAAAGATTTACATGAGATGTTATGTAAGATTCCTCCTCAAATGGTTGTGGCTTTTTCTGATGTGCGTAGCGTTTTTCAAAAATGTGGAATCGTTTGCTATTTTTTTAACATGGTGAATTTAATAGAAAGGCAATTGTTTACAAATGATGGGTCGGCTTACGAAAAAGATGTATTGTTTCTAATTAAATGTCAATGTCGTAGCGGTAAACCTTTACCATTAACTAGAGATGGGTTAGCAAAAAATCCTGACAAGACGCCTATAGAAGTGTTGAGCTTTGAAGCAATTAAGAAAAATTTAGCGCGATTAAGCACTGGTACGAAGGAATGGTATAATGTACAATCTTCGGCCGATAGTATATTTTTTGGAGAACAGTTTAAGGAAGGAACTGGTTATGGCTTCAGTTTAATGTCGTCTGATAAAAGTTAAAAATAAGTTGAGGTGGGTTCGGCAAGACAATAAAGAACGTAATCTCAGGCTGATTTCATGAAACTGTTTTAGGCAACGATACTTTAGCTGACATTCAAAGTCCGTACTATGTTGAGTCCGGCAAGACAATAAAGACCGTAATCTCATGAAACTGGTTCAGACTCTATAGCTGACATACACAATCTGGACTACCAACTTATGTTGGGTTCGGTAAGACAATAAAGAATGTAATCTCATGAAACTGGTCTACCAACTTATGTTGGGTTTGGTAGACAATAAAGAGAGTAGTCTCATGCTGATATAGTGATACTGCATTAGACAGAGACACTATAGCTGACATACAAAATCCGGACTACAAACTTACGTTGGGTTTGCCAAGACAATAAAGAGAGTAGTCTCATGCCGATATAGTGAAACTGAATTAGACAGAGACACTATAATTGACATGTAATGTCCAGACTACAAACTTATAATCACTTAAATTAAAAGATGTTTTACAGTAATTTCTGAGTATACAAGTATATATATATATATATATATATATATATATATATATATATTATAAATATATTATAATATAAATATTATTATAATATAAATATAATATAATATAAATATATTATAAATATATTATAATATAAATATAATATAATATAAATATTAAAAAAAAAAAAAAAAAAAAAAAAATCTATCCATTTCTATAGGGTAGCTACGATTCATGCTCCTACCTTCTCCTATTTTGCTCCGACTTGCTTTTTGTGGCAACGAGCTTCAAGGTCATTCAAGGTCATAAAAAAAAAAAAAAAAAAAAAAAAAAAAAAAAAAAAAAATTTCAAGGGTGGGTGTGGCACCTTCCTATAAATAAGCCGCCATAAATATTTATTAACTCATTCTCCTGTTGGATTGTTACAGTATAGTCTACATTGGTTTAAGGCTATAGTATTTATAAATCTTTATTGACCCATTCTATTGTCGGATTGTTACAGTACAGTCTAGATTTTCCACAAAACATTTCAATCGTGCTTTCGTGAAGTTTTATACTCTCAGTTGAATTTCTTCTACAAATCAAGAGTGTGCAGTTTGTACCTACTGCATAGTATAATTCAGACTTTTTAGGTCTTTTTACAAACAATTCCAGGCTTGACTTATCTTTTTGTTCTCGGTATCGTGTCCATATTACGCAATTTAGCCATTCGTCTGGCTTTATAATTTCGTCGACCTTCAACGTAATAATTGATTCCACGTATTCCGTGGATGAATCTTGTAATTCGCGTCCCATATACAAGGTGTATAAATCCGTCAAATAGGCTTTAGGTACTCTACTACAAATAAATAGAATATATTCGGCAGTCTGACCTTCAGAATTTACAAGAATCAAGGAAACGGTCTTTTTCTGACAAAGATGGCATCCACGTATGCTGTAACCTCCGATATCGTAGTTGATAAGCAAGGGCTCCGTGAACATTTTCTTACTTTAAGCAAATCTCAGAAAAATTTTTTCAATTATGTCGTCGACTGGATCAGGAAGCCTCGCAAATTATTAGTGATTGTTTCTGGGGGCCCGGGTACTGGCAAATCGTATTTGGTTAAAAATACTTTCGATCTAATTAAGGCTCCGCAGATTAGGATGAGTTTCACGGCTCATAGTGCTGAAGCGATAGAGGGTTGTACAATTCATTCCACACTTAAGCTGAATTCTAAACACGTTAAAAAATTAGAAGACAAGTTAGAAAACGAAAAAGATTTGTTGAAATCTATAGAGAAAAGTCAAGAGATTTTGTCTCAATTCAAATGCGACATTTTTCCTTATTTGGTACTCGTGGACGAAGTGTCTATGATTAATGGATGGCTGATGTATTGGATCATTAGATATTTTATGGATAGGTCCCACGTCCCATTGCTATTTGTTTGCATGGGAGATCCTCATCAACTCGAACCCATCAATTCTGAGCATAATTTGTTTAGCATTAATTTAAACGAAAAACGATACGACGTTTGCAAGCTTCGTTTGAAAATAAGTCATAGATTCACACCCGAATATAATAAAATTGTGAACGAATTACGTAAATTTGTCGATAAAAAAGACACGACAGGCATGTTTGCTTACATATGCGAAACATTTCCAGTAGTACAGGATATCGATAGGACTCTTTTAATGAAAGCGGATAAAGCCATGGCTCATCAAAATACAACTGTCAACAGTTTTAATAAGTTTTATTTGAAACATAAAATCGAAGGCCCGGAAATAGAGTTACATGAAGATCTGGTCTTGAAGTCAAATTGTGAGGTGTTTGTGACTGCAAACTATTGTGCGAAGGGTTGTAATAATGGTACTAGGTTAATCTTTCTTTGCTATGATATTGAAAAAAATGCTGCAGTGTGTAGAAATCCTAAAACGAATGCCGAAGTTAGAGTGTTCACGTCAGGGTATACTGGACGTTTTCCTCTAGTGTTAGCATTTGCCGGTACAATTCATAAATATCAAGGCGATACGATAGATAATTCGAAAGTTGTAGTCAGCTTAGATGACAATCGAAGTATGAGTTTGGTTTATACAGCCTTGAGTCGTGTAAGAGATTTGGAACAGATATTAGCTATAAAGCTTTAAGTAAATTATTTAATAGGTTAATGGGTTAAATACCAACATAAAAAAAAAAAAAAAAAAAATTTTTTTTTTTTTTTTTTTTTTTTTTTTTTTTTTTTTTAGGGTTTGTGTCCGGACTATATATAAACCTTAGCCATTACATCTCTCTTCAAGATTGTTACTTAAAGCTGATCTATATTAATTGTTGTATGACGGGGTGTTTGATCTCGTCGTAGTGGATATCGTTTTGAACAATGGCTTGTCAATATTCTACACGTTTTGTTTGGCAATCGATTCGTTGGAAATCTTCCTTGTGCCTTTTTAAATCTTAAACTGTGTGGATGGTAGTTGTAAACCAATTCGTTTTCCGATACTCTTCTCAAATGTGGATTTCTAATACCCCTGCGAGGGCTCGAGCTTCCAGTGCTACTATTGCTGCTAACGCTACTACTTCTGCTTCTACCTGAGGAGCTACCGCTTGAATTACTGCTTATGCTTGGGAGGCGAGGTCTGCCTCTGCCTCTGCCTCTACCTCTACCTCGACCTCTGCTATTAGCTAGGCCTTGAGGTCGTCTTGTTGGAGATGGAACAAGTCTTTGATCATTATTTCGAATAGCTACAACGTTAGAAGGTCCTGGAACTAACTCTTCTAAAGATGACACGAGTAGGCGATGTAGGACTTATGGATGCAGTATACGAATTCAATGTAGGTGAGCCTCGATTTGCCATTCCCTTTTTTTTCATTCATTTTACCGAACTCGAAGTACATTGTTCACCATAGGATAAACGTTATACATATAGGCCGCTTTGCAGGCTTCTTGTTCAGATTTAGGTATTATATATTTCATACCGCCAAAGGAAGATAATTTCACGTTAAATTTTTTGTCAATATTTCCAAATTTATAAAATGGTAGCATAGACAGAATCGTTTAAATATAGGTCACATTTCCGTATTCGAAATCTTTGCAGGATAAGGCATCAAGCGTCTTTTGTCTAAATCTACAGAAACCGCTGTATCCTTTTTCGGCAAAGCATAGAACCCATCGCGAAATAGAATCTTTGTTTTCTAGCATGAAATTAAACGCATCCCAAAACGCGAGAAACATACTCAATATGTCTTTTGTGTAGTGAGTGAGGTCTACGATGACATACGTGTCGTTGGTTTCGAGAGCAGGATTATCTTTTCCAGAAATTCTTACAACGTTTGTATAATCGACCCGAACCGAACCCACGATTTGAGTCTGAATTGAAAAATCTTGCCTGTCTAATAAGCTACGCGTGCCAGTGGGATCGATTTTCAAAAAGAAACAAACACGTGCCCATCGGGCATCGCAAGAATGAATAAAATTTAAATGAGACGCGAATACGACCACGCGAGAAGCCAATCGATGTTTGGCTATCGTTTGCATAGATTCGGGTTCTAGATAGATTAACAAGTCGCAACTTTCAACAAGTTGGTCGGAACGCTGGACTCGTATCTGATTGTCAGACGAATATAAGTTATTATTTGAAGAAATGACCATTACTTTTAGCGAAGGAATTGATTTTAAAATTTCAAAGAGTTTGTACGGGTAACGACCCAAGTCGCCAAATACAATACAACGATCTTGTTGTAATATAAAATTCAATAGTTCTTCAGCAGATAGCATCGTACTTATTTCTTATGGTAAATATCTAATCTGACATCCTTTAAAAAAACAACTTCACTGACAGTGCTTACAAAATGCTCCGCCCACGTGACCTTAAAAAAAAAAAAAAAAAAAAAAAAAAAAATTTTTTTTTTTTTTTTTTTTTTTTTTTTTTATTGGTGTGGCTCGACTATATATATATAGCTGATTCTCGCTAACACAATATATTATCTATTATTCATTCAACATTAGCAGCCAGGTTATAAGACTTTAAAGTTGGGTTTCATATTTAGATAAAGATGAATACTGAATGGTACAATCCACACTTAAGTGATCATATCCGAAATAAAAAACCTGCTCAAAGAGATTGTGAAGAAAAAGAAAATTATATACAATCTATGTATAATAGAGATGGCTATACGTTGAATAGTCCTCAGACACGAACTCGATTTGTAGAATTAAATGATAAATTTAAAAGGAAGAGTTAAGGTCTTAAATCAACGAATAAATCAACCAACCAACTAAAAAAAAAAAAAAAAAAAAAATTTTTTTTTTTTTTTTTTTTTTTTTTTTTTAAGTGTGGGTGTGGTTTGACTTCATGCCTATATATAATGACTAACGTACGACTCTTTCACTTTGCACATCTAGTATTCGATAACTACAGGCAGAATTTAACACAGTCAAGGCTCGTGCAATTTTTCTAAGTCCGGCATCGATAACTCAATTTTTCTGTGGTTCCAATAAAACTTCTAAATCGGCTTCCAGATCTGCATCCGACTGAAACCTGATTGGATATCCGTTATCCTGTCTAGCCTTTAGAAATTCGAAAATATCAAATTCTTTTGAAAACTTTTTCTTTGTTATAGGAGGATAAATATAAACACTTTTTCCTTTTGATGAATCATAAGCGAATTGGTTGCATATTTCACTATTTGGCAATACTCCCTCAGCGTATCCATTAATTGTGTCTTTGGATCTCTGTTGCCAATAAGTTTTTAACTGGTCTAATGTGTAATCGTCGTCGGGAAACTCCTCTTTAAAAATTCTTTCGGCCTCAGTTGTTACGTTTGGGGCTATATTAGTCGCGCGCGCTTCTTCTGGAAATATCACACAAAATATGTCCGGATTCTTCTTTTGAAGAATTGTTATCATTAACTCAGCTAACGTAGTATCCAAAGTCGCCATTACTTAATATACACTTTTGTGATAATGGAATACTTGACTATTATAAAGAAAAAAGCTATCCGACCCATTAAATATGCTTACATGTCTTCAAACCCTTTAAAATTTTCCATTGAATTTGAAGACGGTGTCAAAGTTTGCGTAAAAGATAACAACGAAGGTCTTCGGCAATTTTTATGTATCGCTCAGCATTTGGAAATCACACCTATTTTGGGCAGCACTGAGCATTGTACCGTTTCCGAAATCGACAAATGGGCGCTGATTGGAGTTCGTAGCGGAGATGCAATACTTTTTCAAAACGATAAAGGAGAGAGGCTTCCTATTTTATTTTCATAGCCCTTATGAGGTCTTCCATTTGGCGACAAGCGAAACGATATTTGAGATATTTAAACACGCTAATGGCTACGAGAGCAATGAAAATAACGAGGGTGAGAATAATAAAATGGATCCGATAACAAGAATTGGCTTTGGATTCGACAGTTAATACGCCAATAGAATATAATAATCCGCCGGCTAGCGTTAATAATGCAAAAGGTTCCAATTTTGCAACATTTAACATTTTAAACCTTCTTTTGCAATACAAAGCTGTATATATACTTGATTCCAAAATTCGTCATGAAGAGCTAGCGACTGATTTAAATCATTGGCAAAAGATTCGTAATCGGGAAATAATTGAGCGAAACTATGAATGGTATGCTGCATGTTTGTCATGGGATGCTCTTCCACTAGCCATTTTTGTATTGTAGACCACTTATGATCCCAAGATGGAAAAGATTTGTTTAAATGATTTAAGATATAGGTCATTTTATCCACTCCAAGTATTCTTTGTAAGAACTGTATAACGCTGTTGTATGTAATTTGTACAATTTTTTCAGGATTCATTTTCCCTTTATTATGTTTAACAAAAAGTGGTAGAATTTAAAAGAAATTATATTTGCCTGCTTTTAGAAAATGCTCCGCCCACATGACCACAAAAAAAAAAAAAAAAAAATTTTTTTTTTTTTTTTTTTTTTTTTTTTAATGCGTGGGTGTGGCTTGACTATATATATATAAGTCATAGCTTTATCCAAACATCCAAATGCAAACATGTCTTCGTCGCAGACAAAACATATTTTAGCTAGAGTCTTGCAATATTTAGTTTATCGTCATGGATTTTATATCGAAGTTCATCTATTAGACCATCCTCAGGATAAACGAATCGTTAAAGACATTTGTTCTAAATTAAACATTTTCGATCCCATACAAATTCGTAACGATATAACTGAAGATAAGCTACGTGATTCGTTTCAACATATTTTGTTTCAAGACTCAGAAAAAGATTGGGGTAAAATCTTAAAATATTTGGCAGTTGTTGGTGATGTGACTGCAAAATGCCTGATGAATAAAATGTCTCTCAGTATTTTTAAGATTGCATTAGAAATTTTAAATGAAAATTTTGAAAAGCATTTAACGGCTTAAATTGAGAAAAATGGAGGCTGGGAAACATTCGATCCTAAATCAGAGAGTAAATTTCAAAAAATGATGGATAGTTTCGGCTACAGCACCAAAAAAATTATAGCTAATATATAATCGATTGAAATCCAAGTACCATAAACTGACGATACTATTTAATTTTACAGTATATGCATGGTATCTTGAGAGATGACTGCAATAAGTTTCGAGCAAAGTTAACTTATTTAATATAGTTGGTTTGTTGGTTGATAAAGTCTATTGAAACCAACCAACCAACTGTAAAAAAAAAAAATTTTTTTTTTTTTTTTTTTTTTTTTTTTTTTTTTTTTTAGGTTTAACTATATATATATATATAACTGCTAACGCGTCCACACCTCATTGTGTCTCGAAGTCCGCCAGCAACAGTCTCTGTCTAGATTTCTAGTTATCCGTCAAGATTAATTCTTATAGACAATAAAGCCGGCAACCAACAGTTGTACCAATTGTATAAATAGTTGGCCATACAATTTTGTTTTCTGAAGTGTTACCATTTCAGTTCCAGTTTTTTTATCTGTAACACCCTTAATAGAATATACTAGATAACCATATGTCATTAGACCCACTACTAAAAACACGACCAACGTGATTGCCAACATCATTCTGAGATTCATAGTTGCTACTTTATTTGTTAATTATAATTAGCGCGCCGATAAGAATCATACTCAGGGTATTTGAAACGGTCGGCAACAACAACAACAGTTTGTTGTCAGCGAAGAAGGTTGGAGCTGAGACGCCTTTGGTTGTTGCCACCATAATGTTAGCACCTGTACCGAATGCGTACTCAGTAGCATTGGACATCTTGTACATCGTGAAGTCTGTCACACCCAAGCTTATAATCAAATTGACCAGAACGAAACCAAGAAGGATTGTATTGAACCCGATGCCTTTCATCTTTATTTAGAATGCAAGCAATCGTACATACAAAAGGTGTGGTCTTGGGAGATAAGTATGTGCCTCTAGAACTGGCTTATTGCGACGTGACAGGCTTACTTTCATGTTTCCATATTACGAGTCCCATGAATTATTCAAAGATGCGAAAATGCTATCCTCTAGCTCGTCCAGACGTAGAAGTGACTACCAGCAGCGGAATAATTTATTCAGACGTATTAAAATATTTGAAGGATCGTTATGAGTTTTTACAGAACCTATTTCCCAACACAGAGATTGTTTTCGGTTATGAAGGCGGTAGTTTCCAACCTAACATTTTAAGAGATGCCGGCATACGTAGCATTATGAACGTGGAACAATTAGGCGTGCCGACCGTAAACCGTAATATTATAAATTCGGCGAATTGTCCTTTGCATAAAGGCAATTTGAAGAAATGCGCTTTGGTGGCTTTGAATCAGATTACTCATCATCTTCGATAACATGTTTCCATAAAATTTTTTTCTCGCGTTCTAGAATCTGAACTCGTTCCGTCAAATGTAAAAGACTCGTCGAAATGGGTTCCAATTCAATTTCAGAAATTTGATTTTCCCATAATCCGTCTCGCTTACAAAGAGCCAAGAGTCGTTGGAAAACGTCTATGAGCTTAGGCGGTTGATTTTCGTGCGGAACTTGCTCAATTTCTTCATGAATGACCTTAATGTTATGCAATAGAGAATCGAGCTGAGGACACGAATCCTTAAAAACTGAGGGTTTCTTACCGTTTAACAAATCGTTTAAACTTTTCTTTAGAATGGCCTGTATAGATAGCGTTAAGGGATGTCTGCGTCGATGATGCATGAAGGCTTCGAGATTTTGACCGCTTCGCCAATGAACCGAGTCTACGTATTCCGAATCATGTACCAAATAATAGGTATAAGGATCGTAATACATGCCTTGAGCTCTAGAAGTTATGTCGTAGAGCTGTATGGCTCTCTTTGTGAGATCTGAAGGTATGTTGGGTAGCGTCGATGCGTCTTCAGGTCTATTCAAATTGATAAATCTACGAGCCACTTCACCCCAAAATTCGGCCGATTCGTAAGAAAATTTTTGATTTGGACGAGTGGGTTCTAAAATTTCTTTTAAAGTTTCGGCGTCTGTTTTAGATGGGTTCGGTAAAGGCGGAGGCGGCTCCAGTCGTCTTGCCAACAAGAGTTGTAACTGATCCCAAAATTTGGAAACGGCTCGCGTTTTAAATATCGGCGGGTCGTAATAAGGTTCTTTGTCGATCCATTGTTTTTCTAAGTAATCGAGTAAAGAATTAATGTCTCCGTGTACCTGATATGGAAACAGTGTCAGGCCACCTTGAGAAATCATATGAAACCAAGGAATATTTTCCGATTCCATGCGTAAAATTATATTGTGTACTTCTGTTGGCTCTCGAATAGGAGGCCTTTGACTACCAAATAATATCTCTTCGAACCACTTAATCAAATGTGAGTTGGACATCTTTATTCCAGCGAAAAAGGTTAAGATGGAACGGATAGGGCTTGACTAAGTAATAGGATAATAAATTACGAGCCATAGTACAATGACAAATATACATGACGAAAAACGTTAATATATACACCGTAAACATCTTAATTTAATTAAAAAAAAAAGACAGGCTTCAATCGAAAGGGGTTTAATAAAGATGAACACACTCCAGGAAAATATCAATCAGCTATTTCGCGTCAGCATTTCACCACAAGACATTAAGAAGAATGTCAGTCTGAAAACGCTTAAATTAAATCTATTGGAACATGTCTTTGAAGAACTCGGCTTAACTTGGACAACGGTTGAAAATCTTCTTAAAAATTACACACCCGTCCATCCAGAAATTGCTGCGATTCTAAAGACCGATCGCAGAGTCGTTGAAAATGAAAAATTGGAGGGCATGTTGAAAGAAGTACCCGATTTAGATTTTATTTTAGCCGTAGACGGATTAAATGGCGAAATCAAACCCAATTATAAACGTGAAAATTATATGCATAACCTTCGATACGGAGAGGGCGAGACAATTTTTGATGATGAACCCGAATACATGAAATTACATGTACAAACTATTAGAAAAATGTACAAATTGATTGGTAACGCCACACCAGTTCCCGCAAAGTGGGTTTATCATATAGTCTACAGATGCATTGAAGAAATGACACGAGTCTTATTGCCAAGAGAACCAGATGTTGTAGACAGCGATATAGATGCAAAAACATTGCAGAAATGTGTTTCATTATATAATTTAACTATGGGAAAGGAAAATGTTGAGAGTCTAGTAAAATACTTGAACTTAGCTTAAGTTTAAAAAAAAAAAAAAAAAAAAAAAATTTTTTTTTTTTTTTTTAAGGTTGGTTAATTGGTTGATTGACTCTAGCTAACATTCTGAAGGCAGGATATATTATTTTTTTAAAGTTTTATGTTATCGAATATACTTGATGTCAGACGTGTCCTTAAAAAGAACCACCATACGAGAAAAATTGTTTTTATAATTACAACGATTATTACTAATACCCAAAAACACCATCTTTGATAAAACGGTATTGCTGCATTTAAAATCCCAAAAAATGTAAAATTGGTAACTGGTGGCTTTGGAGCAATGAATTTTGTCTCATTCGTTACCAAGGTTTTATATTTGTAAGGTTTTTCGAGTACAGTAGATTCAGATTCGGATATATTTGTTAAAAAATCCTTTATTTGGCCATCATCTCGAATTAGTCTCCCAATTACAGTTTCAGTTTTTACGACGGGTTTCATAGCAGTATTTATATAAAACGCATTTTGTAATTCAGGTAATATGATTTTTCTATCATTTGTCAAAGCATATCTTTCTAATAAAATTTTACTCAATGTCCCTTTACGATTAAATTCTTGAATGTCCAACTGACTAATATCTAAATAATATTCATTTTTGTATCCATCGTTTGGATTAAATTGTTTTCTGTCTTTATCAATGGCATACGTGTTATTTATTATATATTGTGATTCGTTACCCTCACTAGTTAGTCTCAGAGGGTAAATGTCACCTTCTGCAAAAGATACAGCATATCTATTGGGTATCGTGCTGGGTTTCGTCAAATCGACAAATGTAAAATAATATTCGTTTCCATACGAGTCGAATGGAAATATGTTCCTATCGTTGACAGTAGATGCATAATAAGGCGTTCCATCTTTCAACTTGGCACAAATATTTCCTTCTGGATAATATTCATTTCCATATCTATCCTTGGCATAATATTCATTTCCATCTACGCCTTTGCCAATTATAGCTCTACCTGCATAAATTTCATAAATTTCTTTACCATTTATAATAGGATACTTTGGCTTACCCGAACTCGTTAACGGATAAATGTATAGATTATTGATTGCGATAAAACCTAAACGGTCATCTTTATACTCATTTCCAAATCCGTCTTTAGGATAATAACATGTTCCATTATTTCTAAAGGCATAACGATTACCTAGAACTTTTTCTGGACAAATTATTCTAGACATTTCTTGACTTGGTTTAATTGAATTTGGTAACCAATCGCTTGGTCATGACAATTGAAAAGTGAATCTTGATGAACGAGGAAAAAAATATATATATCAACCAACCAACCAGCTGAAAAAAAAAAAAAATTTTTTTTTTTTTTTTTTTTTTTTTTTTAAATATTGCCACGCCCACTTTTGAAATTTGTCTATATTTACTATGGCTAACATGACTACACCCTCATCGTGTCCCGACATTTGCCAGCAACGGTCGTCTAGCCAATATGCCTCGTAATGTGTTTTCAGTAAGATGTACATTGACTGACTCTAGATAGTTAGATTTTTCTATGAAAGCCCATGATTTCATGAAAACCTGCAATATCTTGTCATTAGTCAGACAAAAGTCTATAAAATCATGTTTTCAAAGCCAATATTGTATAAATTACGCCATTCCATCCTATTTTAAAGGAAATGGGTTTAGACATCAGGAGCTGGTTTATGCATGACCTTACAGTAGAAGAAATAAATTCCACTCCCACCCACCCTAATAGATATACTATATATACATACTATATATATTGACTGCAGCGCCATCTACAATGAATGGATAAAGAAATATAACTTTAACAGCCAACTGAGAAATATAACTTTAGAAACCAACTTCATCAACCAACCAACCAACTGTAAAAAAAAAAAAAAAAAAAAATTTTTTTTTTTTTTGAGTGGGCGTGGCTCAGCTATATATATGACTGCGAGCGTACCCATACAGTCAGTTTGTCTCGACACCTTCTAGCAACAGACTTAGATTTTTTCAAGAAGGTTATATAAAAATCGATATTTATAACAGAATGGGTATTACTAATTTTTGTAAACTTATCCAGTTAATATCGTCACCCTCTAAATTACCAACTAATTTCGATTCCGTACTCATAGACTGCCAAAGTTATTTGTATGTGGCTGTCGAACAATGTCTTGAAATTGAGGAAGAAAAAATTTTTCAAGAAATTTGCGAATCCGTTTGGGATCAAATAAAAACGTGTTTTAAAACTTTTTTATCCCTTACCTTGGATTATGTCACGTTTGTTTTATCATTTGACGGCGAAGGTTTACCAATGAAATGGGCTACGCAAAGAAAACGCCGTTCTCGATCCAAAGAGACGAAAAAAAGCTTCTATAGATATATTTTATTCGGAAACAATAAACTGACGACACGTGTACAAATATACATCCTGGAAAATTTGAAAACGTTCAATCGCGACATGCAAGTCCTATTGTGTGGTTGTAACGTTCCTGGCGAGGGCGAACATAAAATATTTCATGTAGCCGAATCTCTGGGAAAATGTAAAAATCCAATTGTGGTCAGCATAGATCAAGATGTCTTCATTTTGATGTCTTCATTTTGAAAAAAAAAATTTTTTTTTTTTTTTTTTTTTTTACATGCCACGCCCACTCATGGATATTCTATATAAATAGTGGTTCCGTACTCAAGCTACCATCATTCTGTCCATTCTAGTTGCCTCTGTTTATTGAAAGATCATAGCGCAATCATGTATCTGAAAATTTGTTTTGATACCAAGCCTACACTCATCGCCGCTACTGTTGGTAGAGATGTTTATTTCATAGCCGTCGAAGTTGGCAAATATTTAGGCTACGCGTCACCTTACAACTTTGCACATCGATATTCCAACAAGGATCTGGCTGATCTATATCCCAATGCACAACGCTTGAACATGAGTTCCAGGCGCGTGTTTGATTTCAACGATATGCTTCACGTACTTGTGAAGACGCACCGAATGCCTATCGAGGAGATCTGCCGTATCCAGAAACTGTGGACCGATGGCCGGGTAACCTCTACGTATCCCAAGATTATACCGTTCAGCAGAAGGATGGCCTTTGAAATCACAGTTCGAAATGAAGGCGAGATGAATGTACAAGATTGGCTTAAAGGGTATTACGAATACTCGAGGGCAGTCTGCGAACAACATACGAATATCTACGCACCTCCGTCGGTAGAATCCAGGTATGGGGATACTGAAGAAGAGAAACCTAGCAACTTTTCCATGCGTGTGAGAGCTGAAGTTATATGGTCTGTCAAATCGGGCGACATGCTTCAAGAATTGACTGCTACGGTTAAGAGAAAGTTTGAGGAAATAGAAAAAGACTATGTAGTTGACGAAAAAGACAGAGCGTATGAGTTGACCGTCAAGCTGGCTCGTAGAGAGATAGTTTAATTATGTTAAACTACTAACTAATGTTTGTAAAAAAAATCTTTGAAAAAAAAAAAAAAAAAAATTTTTTTTTTTTTTTTTTTTTTTTTTTTAAAGGTTGGTTGATTGATTGACTCTAGCTAGCCTATATATATCATGCTAAAGTAACAGTTTATCTAAATTTGCTGATGTGCCACCACCTCTGTCAAAATTTTCAATTTTTTTTAAATTTGAAAAAAAAAACGACTGAAAAGTAATTAAATTGCTTATTTTACTATGTATATGTAATAAGAATCACGATTCCACGATTAGTTTTCAAAAATATTTTTATTTTAACATTACGTTTCTAAAGTTGGTCAAATTTGCAATAGTCACAAAATTTTCAATTTTTTTTTAAATTTGAAAAAAAATGACTGAAAAGTAATTAAATTGCTTATTTTACTATGTATATGTAATAAGAATCACGATTCCACGATTAGTTTTCAAAAATATTTTTATTTTAACATTACGTTTCTAAAGTTGGTCAAATTTGCAATAGTCAACTCAAAGTCTAAATCTTCATTTTTGAAAATATACTTAATTCAATTAACATTATAAATATATATCAACCAACCAACCAACCATAAAAAAAAAAAAAAAATTTTTTTTTTTTTTTTTTAAGGTTGGTTGATTGATTGACTCTAGCTAGCCTATATATATCATGCTAAAGTAACAGTTTATCTAAATTTGCTGATGTGCCACCACCTCTGTCAAAATTTCCAATTTTTTTTAAATTTGAAAAAAAAAACGACTGAAAAGTAATTAAATTCCTTATTTTACTATGTATATGTAATAAGAATCACGATTCCACGATTAGTTTTCAAAAATATTTTTATTTTAACATTACGTTTCTAAAGTTGGTCAAATTTGCAATAGTCACAAAATTTTCAATTTTTTTTAAATTTGAAAAAGAACGACTGAAAAGTAATTAAATTGCTTATTTTACTATGTATATGTAATAAGAATCACGATTCCACGATTAGTTTTCAAAAATATTTTTATTTTAACATTACGTTTCTAAAGTTGGTCAAATTTGCAATAGTCAACTCAAAGTCTAAATCTTCATTTTTGAAAATATACTTAATTCAATTAACATTATAAATATATATCAACCAACCAACCAACCATTTAAAAAAAAAAAAAAAAAAAAAAAAAATTTTCAAGGTTGGTTGATTGATTGATTGACTCTAGCTAGCCTATATATATATATATCATGCTAAAGTAACAGTTTATCTAAATTTGCTGATGTGCCACCACCTCTGTCGAAATTTTGAATCTTTTTTTTTAAATTTGAAAAAAAACGACTGAAAAGTAATTAAATTGCTTATTTTACTATGTATATGTAATAAGAATCACGATTCAACGATTAGTTTTCAAAAATATTTTTATTTTAACATTATGTTTCTAAAGTTGGTCGAATTTGCAATAGTCAACCCAAAGTCTAAATCTTCATTTTTGAAAATATACTTAATTCAATTATAGACCCATCCATATATTTTTGAGAGTCAAGTCTTAATAATATTTTCATACATGTAATTGTAAAGTCTCAACTTAAACGTCTTAATTATTTTTTATGCTGATACCCTCTTCAATACTAGCTTAATAGATTTTTTTTTATAAATACTTAAATTAAGCCCCCTTAGCATCAAAGTCTTAAATTAAACCCGTCCAATGTTGGCACTATATCTATCGCAAAACAATGGGTCGAACGAGGTGTCAAAGACAGAAATTCTGCCATGAGACACCTCGTTCGACCCATTTTTTTACTCTCATTTTAAAGATTAGCACAAGCGCTCTATGGGTTGCTCATTACATGACCTCCTGATGGTCATCTTCAACAGTCCGGTCATTTGAGATTTGTATAATTCATAATCCTCTTATTCAAGCTCAAAAAATTTCCTCACCTGTAGTTGGTATGCGGCAAGGAAGTCTTCGAACTTGGTATGGGACCTTTCAACAAATCGAACACCTATGGCTTTCACGAAGCCGAGCTTCATGTTAGCCTGGTATTTCACCATGGCCGAACCATCGAACATTTCATCAAATTCCTGTTCGCCCATGAACCCTTTCAAATGATGCTTGGCTTCGCTAATCGAGAAGATTCTCGTCTTAGCGAGCCATTTAGGTAAATCGATTATAGGGTCCATCACATCACGGACGGTGAGGCCTGCATATTTTTCGGCAAAATGAAGATCTAGAGGGTGCCTCGAATAAATAGCCAGGTCCTCAGCCCGGACAAACAGGGTGCCATCAGTGGCCATTAGGCATTTAAAGGCAACGCCATAAGCATAATTTTTTACATGGAAAAACATGACTGACAGAGAGCTAATGTATCTAAGCAGCTAGTAGAGAGATCGACTAGCAATTGAAGAGCTCTCGCTGGACACTCGTATATATACCCGGTCTTATCAACAGATCTGATTGTAATTTTCTAGGTTATCAAGAGGAAAGGCTTGCATAATATCCTGTCAATACTTCTGGAAAAATCTTTTTATAGAGATCTGATTGTAACCGGGCATCCTGAGGAAAGGCTTACATAATATCCTGTCAACACTTCTCGAAAAATCTTTTTATAGAGATCTGATTGTAATTATTTTAATCGGAGCCGCTTATCAAGCATCCTGTCAATAGTTTCTCGAAAATCTTTTTATAGATATCAGATCATAATAACTGGCTTGGCAACACTTAGTCTTTAAAAATTTTAAATTTTACATATAAATTTTAAATTTTAAATGAAAAAATTAAATTTTTAAACTCAGATCCCTTAAATTTAGCTATCGATATTTTACCAAGATTCATATTTATTTTATAGCTAAGCCATATCCTTTGAAAATTACAATCGGTACGCATTCAATGTTGGCTTGGCTACACTTAGTCTTTAAAAATTTTAAATTTTACATACAAATTTTAAACGAAAAAATTAAAATTTCAAATTCAGATCCCTTAAATTTAGCTATCGAGTCTGTATATTTTACCAAGTTTCATATTTATCTTATAGCTAAGCCATATCCCTTGAAAATTTAGAGATCAGATTGTAATGACTGCCACACTTAGTCTTTAAAAATTTTAAATTTTACACGAAAAAAATGTAAATTTTAAACGAAAAAATTAAATTTTTAAATTCAGATCCCTTAAATTTGTCTATAGAGTCTGCATATTTTATCAAGATACAAAATTATCTTATAGCTAAGCCATATCCCTTGAAAATTACAAGTTCAAATCGGTACGCATCCAATGTTGGCACTCTATCTATCGCAAAAAAATGGGCCGAGCGAAGCCTCAATGACAATGTCATGAGAGGCTTCGCTCGACCCATTTTTTTGCACCTCGTCCTGATCTTAAGACGAGGATTTATAGAAGTAGGGCTTGTTTCCCACCAAAACTTTTATTTTTCGGGGGAAATAGCCTAGCTCCAAGTCCCCATATCGTTCGCCAAAGACATAAGTGTCCATGGGTACCGTTGCCAGGTACTCCTCCATGACAATCTTTAGATCGGCCAAGAAACTCTCCATTGTGGCATTGGATGAGGTTATGGCTGCGAGCTTAACCTGGACAGGCCGCCTCAGGTTTAAGCTGCATTCGATGGGCGTAAGAATTTCGATCGGCCCCTGAAATAAGGAATCAAACTCTCCTGGATGCATATCCATCAATATTTTTGCATCCTCCAGTCCAAAGACGCATGTCTTGGCTAAAGACGGGGGTAGTTTCAAGCCCTCAGGAGCAATGTCCGTTACGGTTATATGGCACAGGTGCACTACTCTATTGGGGTTTTCATGCCCCATGTAATAGGCCACGTCTCGGCCTTTGATGAAAATTTGATTATCAAACGACAAAAAGCATGTTAATTTAACATTCAGTTCATCAGACAGAATTTGGAAAATCATTTTGTAGCAGTAAAACTAGCTCAGAATGAAATGTCTCGTCCAGCAGCCTGTATATATACTAGCAGTAATCTTTAGTTCTATCTAAATTCCAAGTAAATTTCTTATCGGTGACGCACGTCCTCATGCTATCGGTAGCTTATGCAAGATTCCGTTTAAACTAATTATATAAATAATTTTATCGTTCTAGAAGGTCACGCGGTTTTCTTAGTAAAGCTTGATAAAACGAGGTCACGAATCGGGTATATATACGAGCTGCCTCTAAGAGCCTGCATCATTTTGACTTCTGTTACCATAAGTCATGCGATTCACTATTGAACATCCACAGCTCGACGCTAAAATCCTATTCGTAGTCTCTGCGGATGGACTTTTGTTCGTCAGGGCCTCTGATGTGGCCAAGCTGATGGGCCGATCTTACGTGAAAAAAACGACCAGGCTGAAGGTAAGCGATCTCGTTTACAGGAGGGTCAGGCTACCTATTTCTCTAGCCAATACCTGGGTGTATCCAGTCGACGAGATACATTTTGGAGATGCCCTCTCGTCGTTGGGATTCGAGGCCATGCTGACATCCTCTAAGATCCAGATTCTAGACCCCATAGTACCCACCTCATGCATCCATAAAGCCATCCGAATTCGGATCGTGAGGGACTCTGACAAATTCATAGATGAATTCTTAAAAGATTTCATAGACAGAACCATGCTGTTCTTCGATGGGGACCACGATGACGACCCTCGCCTCCACGAAGATAGATTTGAGACTATTTCTTGGACAGACACCCCTCCGTCCAAAATCAAAGTGTTTGTGGGGGATCGATCTAGATGGTACAAACTGATGCCTTAAATCTGGAGGGGGCAAAAAAATGGGCCGAACGAAGCGTCTCATGGCAGATTTCTGTCTTTGACGCTTCGTTCGGCCCATTTTTTTGCGATAGATAGAGTGCCAATATTGGATGTTTATAAATTGAGACTTTGAATTGGTCTGAAATAGATAATAGTAATATTTCAATATTGAAACGATGCCTTTGAATCTGAAATAGCTAATGTCTCTGAGATAGAAATTTACAATATTGAATAAGGATTATTTTTTAAATCAACCAATCAACCAACCTTGGAAAAAAAAATTTTTTTTTCAAGGTTGGTTGATTGGTTGATTGATTTGGATTCATTCTTTATAAATAGCCGTACTCAAACCTTCATTCTGTCTGAATCTCTTCTAGCATCAATTTTCAATTTACAATATTGAATAAGGGCATTTTTTAAATGAATGCTATACCAATATTGACTATATTTTTTTAACGATTCGATAAACAAATAATATATTTTTAACGATTCGATAAACAAATAATATATTTAAATAATAAATATTTTATTATTAAAATAAAATATTTAAATAATAAATATTTTATTATTAAAATAAAATATCTAAATAATATATTTAAATTTTAAATATTTATTATTCAAACCGACAACTTAATCGAATCGTGAAAAATTCTGACGGGGTGGAGTTGCTCGAAGAATACTTCTGGCGACTGTCTGATAGACCTTTATATGCCGTAAAGAAGTAGGTTCACCCAGCTTTGCGGTACTTGGCATAGGAGCTGTAGTTTGAATAGACTACCCTCGTAACTGTAATCTTTAAATCTTAATTGTAAAAATTTACATGCTTACATTTCTAATGTCTCGTGAGCGTTGCTGAGATTGGCGGGATCTGATTGTAACTGTAATCTTTAAATCTTAATTATAAAAATTTACATGAATGCATGCTTAAATTTCTAATGTCTCGTTTCTAATGTCTCGTCAGCGGGAGCTGTAGTTTGAATAAATTGTAACTGTAATCTTTAAATCTCAATTGTAAAGATTTACATGACTGCATGCTTAAATTTTTACTGTCTCGTTTCTAATGTCTCGTCAGCGACTTTGGTATAAGAGCTGTAGTTTGAATAGACTGTAAGCTTTAAATCTTAATTGTAAAAATTTACATGCTTAAATTTCTAACGTCTCGTCAGCGAGATTGGCGGTACTTGGCATAGGAGCTGTAGTTTGAATAGACTGTAATCTTTAAATCTTAATTGTAAAAATTTACATGCTTACATTTTTAATGTCTCGTTTCTAATGTCTTGTCTGAGATTGGCAGTACTTGGCATAAGAGCTGTAGTTTGAATAGCTTGTAACTGTAATCTTTAAATCTTAATTGTAAAAATTTACATGACTGCATGCTTAAATTTCTAATGTCTCGTTTCTAATGTCACTCGTCTGACACAATGTCTCGGATCAGGGGCAGGCTTAGATTTCATGCGATTCGGTCTTAGCTGAGAAAAGAATCGAGGACGGGCTGGATTTAAAATGACGTGTAACTTGAAGATTATTTGAAAAAAAAAAACTAATTAGTAAAGTCCGATAAATGTTAATGTACTTTACCAACCAAATAAATATATTATAATATAAATAATAAATATATTATAAATATATTATAATATAAATATTATTATAAATATATTATAATATAAATATAATATAAATATAATATAATATAAATATATTATAAATATATTATAATATAAATATAATATAATATAAATATAATATAATATAAATATAAGTATTTAAAAAAAAAAAAAAAAAAAAAAAAATCTATCCATTTCTATAGGGTAGCTACGATTCATGCTCCTACCTTCTCCTATTTTGCTCCGACTTGCTTTTTGTGGCAACGAGCTTCAAAGTCATTTAAAAAAAAAAAAAAAAAAAAAATTTTTTTTTTTTTTTTTTTTTTTGAGTGGGCGTGGCTTGGATTCATTCTTTATAAATAGCCGTATTCAAACCTTCATTCCTTCATTCTGTCTGCCAGCCTCATCTAGCTAACATTGTATCAGGCCAGTTTAGAACGATCCTGTTAAACGCTTGTCATTGAATTGTATCAGGATCCTGTTTCTGTGACTCTCACATTGGATAGCTTCTAATATTATCCCTTTCATTGAAGCTCAGCATGTACAAAATGTGGGAACCGTTGGACAACGACGCAAAGACCGAAATGCAAAATTTAAAGCAGCAAATGTTTGACTTGCAATCTAAATTGGATGCAGAAATCTCACTCTTGAAAACCAAGATTGAGAAATTTGACGTACTGTACTCCAAAATAGATAACTTGTATCAGGAAGAAATTTACAGGCTTAAATTAGAGTTGGGCGTGCAGCAGAACAGATCTCTAGTGCAGATTCAGAAGCAGCAGATCCAGATCCAGAACCTGCAGAACCTGTTGCTTTCCAATCAGATAGCGACTCAACAGAATTCGTTGCGACAGGACATTAAATATGATAATGAGTAGATCATCCTTGAAACGGTTTCAGCAACCAACCAACCAACCAACTGTAAAAAAAAAAAAAATTTTTTTTTTTTTTTTTTTTTTTTTTTTTTTTTTTTCAGTTGGTTGGTTGCATACTATATATGATCGCTAACAACCGTCATTGTATTTGACCAGCAGCAGTCGTCTAGTCATGTCTTCAGTCAACAGTCTTCTAGTCAACAGTCTTCTTCCAGCAACAGTCTTCTAGTCATGACAGAGGTATGTCGTTTAATGATTGTTTAAATTGATTCAATATTATCATGTCTTTTAGAGTCTCAAGTTAAATATCATAGGTTTTATAGAATATAATAAAATAAATTAAATAAAATATTGGAAATAAAATATTTTTTTTATCTGTATTTAAACATAGAGACATTTCCGCTTCGCGGAAATGTCTGTATGTTTAAATACAGATAAAAAAAATATTTTATTTCAAACTCAATTATACGTAAAATAAATAGTTTATAATACTCTTAGTATATTATATAATATTAAAATTTTAAATACTCTTAAAAAAGCTTGAAGCTCGTTGCCACAAAAAGCAAGTCGGAGCAAAATAGGAGAAGGTAGGAGCATGAATCGTAGCTACCCTATAGAAATGGATAGATTTTTTTTTTTTTTTTTTATTATAATATATTTATATTATATTATATTTATATTATAATATATTTATATTATAATATATTTATAATATATTTATATTATATTATATTTATATTATATATATATATATATATATATATATATATATATATATATATATATATAATAATAATAATAATAATAATAATTATATATATATATATATATATATATACTTGTATACTCAGAAATTACTGTAAAACATCTTTTAATTTAAGTGATTATATTTTTGTAGTCTGAATTCGTATGTCAATTATAGTGTCGCTGTCTCAGCGAGTTTCACAATATCGGCACAAGACTACGCTCTTTATTGTCTTGACAAGTTTGTAGTCTGAATTCGTATGTCAATTATAGTGTCGCTGTCTCAGCGAGTTTCACTATATCGGCACAAGACTACGCTCTTTATTGTCTTGACAAGTTTGTAGTCTGAATTCGTATGTCAATTATAGTGTCGCTGTCTCAGCGAGTTTCACTATATCGGCACAAGACTACACTCTTTATTGTCTTGACAAGTTTGTAGTCTGAATTCGTATGTCAATTATAGTGTCGCTGTCTCAGCGAGTTTCACTATATCAGCATAAGACTACACTCTTTATTGTCTTGCCAAGTTTGGAATTTGTATGTCAGTTATAGTGTCGCTGTCTCAACGAGTTTCACTATATCAGCATAAGACTACGTTCTTTATTGCCTTACCAAGTTTGTAGTCTGGATCCGTTTGAAATTCTAAAAGGGTTAAATGGTTTAGTCTTTGAAAATATTGACTGATTTTTTTTAATTTTGACGGCTAAATTTACAATATTAGCATGAAATCTTGTAAATTTATAGGAGACTCATGGGATAATTTTAGTTTTTTCCACAACAAGTTTTGATAAAGGCCTCACCCTTGGAAAATATTAACGAGACTCTCTGCAAGCAACTATTTTTTTTTTCTTAAATGTGGCTTATACTACTGATCAGGAGTCGATAATAAATTATCCAGGAAAATTTTTATAAGATTAGTTTATCGCTTGAGGATTTATCTAGCTGACCTTCTAGAATAATTGCGTTTGCAGGATATTATGTAACTCGTTTCCTCAAAGACAGGATCTAATCTATAAACAGTCATCCTGTCGAGCCCTATTATTTTTATCGTTTCTCAGAACCGCTTATCAGATCTCATGCATCCGCTCGCCAGAGTATAAATACCGGCCTCTCGCCTCAGCTTATTCATTCTGACCTTTTGTTTTGCAAAATGCTTTCCGCAGACTCTGACAGGCAATTTGATTACGGCTATGCCTTACAACCTAAAAGGAAAATATTAAAGACCTCTCGTCTCTATTGCGAGCTAATACTTCAATATGATAAATCTATGTCTCTGCCAACTCCAGTTTCAAAACCAGTTACAAAGCCGACTCCAAAGACAAAGCCAAAGCCAGTTACAAAGCCAGTTACAAAGCCAGATCCCAAACCAGTTACAATAGCCACATCACAGAAGATTTACTTAAAAGTTCCAAATCCCATAAGCCGACTGCCAAAATCTCCTGAAGTCTCTACCAGATACAAAATATACCGTGCCTGGAATCCTCGACCAAGGGTTAATTTTATGATACGGCCGAAACAGTTGGAGAATAAAACGGCATAGTCGTTATCAACTGCCTAATACAAACAGAGGTCACCCAAACGATTTATAAAAAATCGGGTCGAACGAAGTGTCTCATGGCAGATTACTGTCTTTGACACTTCGTTCGACCCGTTTTTTTGTAACAGTTATATTGCCAATGTTGGATGCGTTTAAGATTTTGACTTAAGATTTTGAACGGTGGCTTGTAAAAATTATATACAAAAAAAAATATTAGAAATAAAATTCCATCAAAGTCACATTGAAATCAACCAAACAACCAACTGTAAAAAAAAAAAAAAAAAAAAAAAATTTTTTTTTTTTTTTTTTTTTCAGGTACCACGCCCACCCTTGAAGCTTGTCTATATTTACTGTGGCTAACATAACTACATTCTCATTGTCTCTCGACATTTGCCTGCAACGGTCGTCTAGTCACTATGTCTCGTAATGTGTTTTCAGCAAGATGTACACTAGAGAGTTAGATTTTTCTATAATAGCCTATGATCTATTCTGATTTCATGAAAACCTACAGTCATTTGTCAGACAAAAGTCTTGTTTTCAAAGCCGATATTGTATAAATAACGCTATTTCATCCTATTTTAAAGGAAATGGGTTTAGACGTCAGGAGCTAGTTTATGCATGACCGTACAGTAGAAAAAATAAATTCCACTCCCACCCACCCTAATAGATATACTATATATATACTATATATATATAGACTGCAGCGCCATCTGCAATGATTGGCTAAAGAAATATAGCTTTAGCAGCCAACTGAGAAATATAGCTTTAGCGGCCAACTTAGAAATATAACTGTAGCAGCCAACTTAGAAATATAACTGTAGCAGCCAACTTAGAAATATAACTTTAGAAATATAACTTTAGAAACCATCCAACCAACCTTGAAATTTTTTTTTTTTTTTTTTTTTTTTTTTCAGTTGGTTGCATACTATATATAGAACTGTTGACATGCCATCTCATCATTCTATCTCAACAGCAACGGTCATGTCTTTGATACATTTAAATTCATGTCTTCTAAAGTCTCAAATTAAATTTCTACACTATTGGTTTGATACATTTTTTGCTACGCTAAATGAATGCTGTGCCAATATCGAATACATTTTATAAATAATTAAACTATTTAAAATTTATTATTTAAACCGTCTGAAAGGGTGCAGTTGCTCGAAAATTATTGCTGGTGACTGTCTGATAAGCCTTTAGATGCGTAAACTCGTAGGATTACCCAGCTTTGCGGTACTTGGCATAGGAACTGTCGTTTTGAAATTCTGAAAGGTCTAAATATGCTCGAAAATTATTGCTGGTGACTGTCTGATAAGCCTTTAAATGCGTAAACTCGTAGGATTACCCAGCTTTGCGGTACTTGGCGTAGTAGATGTAGTTTGAAAAGAATCCCTTGACATGGCTTTATAAAATCATTGGCCTAGCCATTCTAATTTTATCGTGGATGAAAGCTGTATGCATAACCTTACCATTCTAAATTTATCGTAGATCTCGTTTGACCCTTGAAATCTTAATTGTAAAATCTTAATTGCAAAAATTTACATGACCTGTCTTCTTTTCGTGGATGAAAGCCTTGACATTCTAATTTTATCGTGGATCTGCTTATATCCTGTCTGTTCTTTCGTAGAACTGATAACGACATCCGCTCTGAAATAGTATATATATTAGCCTCTCGCCTCAGTATCTGCTATCAGAATGTCTAAACAACTCATGAAGGATTTTATTCTACCGGCTCTGGAAGACGGTCGTTATGGCGATCTACTCGCTTGGCATAGCCCTGGCATATTTAAGATCAAATGGCTTCATGCTAAAATGCGAAACCTGCATCCAGATCAGTTCAGAGTCTTTTTGGACTGGGACAAAATGATTGGCTACGCGGGTAAAGATATACCCAATGCCAAGAACAGGTTTCGGGCACAGCTGAATCGAGTGGTCAACATCATCCGGCTACCGGCTGCGAGCCAAGATGAGAGATTTTATCAGATTTTAGAGTATCTGGACCAGAGGATCGTTATAAATGTGCCAGAAGAGCTTGACATTCTGAAATTGTATAGCGGATAATGTCTTTCGGATGCGTAAAAAAATGGGTCGAGCGAGATTTCCTCATGTAGAGATAATGTCTTTACGTTGGAAACCTCGTTCGACCCATTTTTTTGCGACAGATTGAAAGCCAACGTTGTAAAGAATAAAAATCATTAAATTATAGGGGGCTATGGATAAAATTTATAATTTTTTTATCAGACACTTCAGCGGCCTTATGAACCTTTGAAAATATTGGCTGTAGGGTTTAGTCTCTGAAAATATTGATTAACTAACATTTTTTTCTAATTTTGATGGCTAAATTTACAACATTAACATGAAATCTTGTAAATTTATACGATTTTCATGGGCCAATTTTAGTTTTTTCGACAAAGAGTTTTGATAAAGGTCTTACCCTTGGAAAATATTAGCGGCCTCTCTGCAAGCAAAGATTTTGTTTTCTTAAATGTGGCTTAAACTACTGATCAGGAGTCGATAATAATGTCAATATTAGATTTTTAATAGTCTAGTCTAAGATTGGACAAAAGGGTGGTAATGCTCGAATAATATTGCCAGTGACTGTGTCTTGTACCTGGATTTATCGCAAAACGCAGAGTTTAGCTAGATTTGTGGTACTTGAGAGAGGGGTGTAAATAGAGATTGGGTCGTAAGAAATACACAGATATTTTATTGAGATCTAGGATGGCTTTTATTTAAAATGTTTTATCGTACAGCTTGAGGGAGCCAAGCTGATATTTTTTTAAGTTGGTCATACAGAAGGATTATTTTTCCCTATTAGAAATTCCCTATGTAGATGTATTCTAGGGAAAACGTAGGGATATATCAAAATTCAGTATATACTAATTTTCTGATTTTTTTCCCTAAATTATACCTACTAATATCTTTATAAATTTATTATATATATTATATAAACTCTTAGTATTATATATTATAAAACTCTTAGTATTATATATATTATAAATACTCTAAAAAAAAAAAAAAAAAAAAAAAATTTTTTTTTTTTTTTTTTTTTTTTTCAAAGTTGGTTGGTTTATTTCATATGACTTAGATGGAATCATGTCTATATATATGCTGGTTTGTCTTCTAAAGGAATCATTGCAATCATGTCTGTTCGTCTTGTCAAAAGACCTGAGAATCCATATGCCCATTCTATTTTGAAAATGCTTAAAGTATATTTTTAGAATCCTTCTACCAAGACGGATGAGGCCAAATTGAAAAGTATTATGGATTAAGATTACAAGCCAAACATATATGCATAATCGTATAATTGAGTATGAAATAAAATATTTTTTTTTATCTGTATTTAAACATACAGACATTTCCGCGAAGCGGAAATGTCTGTATGTTTAAATACAGATAAAAAAAATATTTTATTTCTAATATTTTTAATTCTAGAGTCTAAATTTACAATATTAGCATACCATTTTTAAATTTATAGGATACTCTTGAGTTAAATTTTGTTTTTTCGATAATGAGTTTTGATAGAAGGGCTTAGGCTTGAAGACTAATGCCAAATGATTGTAAAGCTCTATATATTACTCCGTCGTTATTTGTCAGACAATAGTCTATAAAAGTCTTGTTTTCAAAGTCAATATTGTATAAATAACCCTATTTTAAAGGAAGTGGGTTTGGGCATCAGGGAGCTGGTTTATGCATGACCTTACAGTAGAAGAAATAAATTCCACTCCCACCCACCCTAATAGATATACTATATATATACTATATATATAGACTACAGCGCCATCTACAATGATTGGCTAAAGAAATATAATTTTAGCAACCAACTGAGGAAATATAATTTTAGCAACCAACTGAGAAATATAACATTAAAAACCAACTGAGAAATATAACTTTAGAAACCAACCATCATATCAACCAACCAACCAACTGTAAAAAAAAAAAAAAATTTTTTTTTTTTTTTTTTTTTTTTGAGTGGGCGTGGCTTGAATTCATTCTTTATAAATAGCCGTATTCAAACCTTCATTCCTTCATTCTGTCTGCCACTCTCATCTAGCTAACATTGAATTGAATTGTATCAGGCCAGTTTAGAACGATCATGGAGAATTTCATACGATATGAGTTTATGGACCTGCTCCGAAATTGCGTTCGACTTGCCTTACGTCTAGAGACCTGCGAAATGATGTTGGAATCTCAGTTTGCCCGCTCTATGTTGAAAATGCTCACAGTCTATTTTCAAAATAACGCTGTCCCTTCCATAGACAAACTCGATACACCCGAAAGGGCATTTAAAATGTTGAAAAGCCAATTGAAGCGTATAGCTTATTACGACTACGATAGCATGTCTCCTGATATTAAGAGTCTGTTGGCTGAAGATAATCCTGGCGAATGGTGTTATCAAGTTTGGATTCTACAATGCTTAGTTGTTACAGCATGTATTGTTGCAGAGTGCTGGACAAAATGCAAAATGTGTATGTTTGATGTTTCTTTTAAAACGCTGATAGACATGTTGGACACCTATGGTTATATTGGCTGCATTAAACGTGACCTAGATCGTAACTTTGATCCGTTTGGAGCGAAATTGTCTTGTTGGCTGGTCTAAAAATAACCAATTAGATAAAAAATATCACGTGGCATAATATCCTGTCAATAATTTTAGCCGCTTCCATCCTGTTTTCAAGGACTTATGCTACAAATAACTTTATCTCATCCGAGCATCCTGTCTTCTTGGCTGACATCCTGTTTTAAAGGATATGGGTTCTACTATAAAAGCCGCTGCTCAGAGCTTACAGTTTCAATCGCTCACTAGCTTTCAAGTCATGTGGATGCGATTTTTTTTCCCAGGCCAGATCGGCTTGAGGTCCGCCCTAGCCTCTGACGGAAAGACTTATGTTTCGGCTGTAGATGTGGGCGTGATGCTGAAATTTTATGATATTCACGAATTTGCCAACTATCGGGCCACCAAGCATCTAGACTCGTTTCCAGTCTTTGAAATATACGAAATGTTCGACTACGTGAGCCTGTTCTCAGACGTAGAAGACATGCAGAGGCTCTGGAGACACGGAAGGGTCGCCGCCGATTATCCCATGTCTTCGGAGTATGTATTTGATGTTCATATCGAATCTGAGGGAAATGCCAGATTGCAGGACTGGCTGCAACTCTATACTGACCTCTTCAGAAATGACCTGTTCGACGGCCCTCGTGTCAAGTCCAAGAGATTGGCTACCACCAACGAATGTAAAGTCTGCCTGACGGAAGAGAGCCAGGTGGCGTTCTTCGACTGCGGGCACGTGGTGTGCTGCATGGCCTGTTCGGACAAACTCGAATATTGTCCTGTCTGTCGAACGGCCATTGCGGAAAAGAGACGGGTCTATGTACAATAGATGTGAAAAATTTAAAAAACTTGTGTCAAACGAGGGTTCCTCATGTCATTCATCTTGACGATGGAAGCCTCGTTTGACACATTTTTTTTAAAGCGATAGGCTACCAATATTGGATTTGTGAAAAAAAATAACTTGTAAATATTCATCGGTTAGACGGTACTTTATGAGAGTCTATTGAATATAAGTAAGCAAGACCCTTGCCTACCGTTAACATATTGTAAATTATGTCTGAAGGAATGGATCCTAAATCTGAGTTCTGGATTCGAGTAAAATCTAACAAAGTTGGCATTCAAAGACTCATAAAAATATCTCTCGAAGGCTTTTTTAGAAACAAAAATATTCCGATAGTGGATCGTATTGACGAGACCCTTTTAATGCAGGCAGACGGAGCCTTAGCCGCGCATCCAGCAACCATCGACCGTTTCAACGAATTTTATCTAAAACATAAAATGGATGGGTCCGAAATCCGTTTGGATGAAAATCTGGTTCTCAAGCCAAATTGCATTGTAGTTGTGAATGAATACATTTGTGGGGGGCTTTTTAGCGGCACTAGATTAATTTTTCTTTACCACGACGTTGAAAAAAATGAAGCTGTGTGTAAAAGTCCTAAAACGGGTACCGAAGTCAGAATATCTCAGTCCGTACGCACTGGACGGTTTCCTATCGAATTGGGATTCGCCAGATCCATTTATAGCTATCGAGATAGAATCGACGATTTGAAAATGGTTGTCAGTTTGATCGGATGTGTAGATCGTGTTTCCTGGCTCTTGGATCGTGTGAATCAATTGAAACAGGTATTGGCCGTAGAGTTTTAATTTAAAAATGCAACCTTGAAAAAAAAAAAAAAAAAAAAAAAAAAAAAAATTTTTTTTTTTTTTTTTTTTTTTCATTCTCACAAACGATCAAAATTATTAGCTTATCCATGTCCAGGCATAGAAGTTGCTACTATGGCCAATTATGTAACCAGTGAAAATTTAAAATCTATAAAGTGTAGTTTTAAACCAAAATTTCAAAAATATATGCTAAAATACATATATATTGACTAGTTTGTTGGCGATTTAACTACAAAAATAGGAAATGGGTTTGGACATCACGGAGCCGGTTTATGCATGACCTTACAGTAGAAGAAATAAATTCCACTCCCACCCACCCTAATAGATATACTATATATATACCAGTGTTGTGCACGAGCGCGTTCATTTGAACGCGTTCGTGAGCGTAGCTCAAAAATTTTGAGTTTTGAGTTGAACTTCGCTCGTTTTTAAAATTATGAACTTGAGTTGAGCGAAGTTCGTTTTATTCACGAACTTGAGCGTGAAAAAGCAATTCAAGCTCAAACTCATACTAAATATTTTTGTCTGAAATATAAAAAGGAAAGTAGAAGAAGAAAAGGGCAGAAAAGAGATTAATTGTGCAAAATAGATCCCGGAAAACAGGTCACTGGGAAAAAAAGTCACTGGTAAAAAGGGCACCGGAAAAAAGGGCACAGGAAAAAAGGTCATTTTTAAAATTTGGAAATCGCAAAAACAATAAACACCAAAGAATGAATTTAAATAATTATTTTCATAATACGTTTTTTGAAATTTCAATCAATTAAATTGGTACCACTTTCACTTAGTATATATCTGAAGGATGGGGGGGGGGGGGGCTAGGAGCAGATTGAAAGCGAATAATTGTCTTTATATCACCTTCTTACTGATTTTAATGAAACTTTCTCTAATAGTCACTTGCTGTTCATGACAAAAATACAGTGTCACACATACTTCAGGGGCTGAATTTGTCCCTTTAATCCTCCCCCCCCCCCGCCCTCCGGACGTAGAAACAGAAACACTTACGCTCTCGTTAGTGTTTAGCATGTATTTTATAATTTCGACCACTGCGCGATACTAGTTTTGTTAATTAACTTATTTATTTTTTCGCATTTTTCCTAAAGTGTTGGAAAAAAAAAAAAAAAAAAAAACTTTTCATTTAAAACTAATATCTGGAAACAATTCAATAATATGAATATATTTATAGTTTTATGGTTAAAAATATAAATATACATTAGAAAATACACTAATAATTTACTTAGCCTATCTGTAGCATGTATAAATTTAGTTTAAAACTTCAAATCCAACATGATAATAAATCGGTAAGGAATACTAGTTTCAATCTTTTATGTTTTAAAGAAACTGTCTCTCAACTCAAGACTTTTATTACGACTATTCACATGTATAAAGAAATAGCGGAAGTCTCACAGGACAACAGATTATACTGTTTGGACCGTTTGGACCACCTTCGGGGAATGTTTTCCCCGTGGACAGTGGACAATGAAATGTCCAAATGTTATTTGTATGAGAGTCCGGTAATTTGTCTCCCGTACAACCTGCCTTCGGGCCTTGGGTCTCCTGTGCCCGCCTCGCAGCGTACTGCAGCTGGGATAGGGCCTAGACCTCAATGCAGGAAGTCGCTTTCCATCAAAGTATTGATTTATATCAGTCAAGTATACGACAATGGATTCTCTCTCTCTGATTTTCTTTCTCTCCCCCCCCCCAATACAGTGTTGTTGTGTACATTCTTTTGCTGGGTACACGATCAGATTTTGTTCCCATAAATAATTATCTTTATGTCCCCTCCTTTCTTATCTTCGATCAGTCTTTCTCTAAAAGGAAAGGAAAATTGTCAATTAATTGTTATTCAAAACTTGTATGTTGCGGTCACCACAAGACTTTCTTCAATATAATTTTACACAAATTCATGCAGTACGAATTACTTATTAAATTATTATTTATTGAAAATGTTTTCCATGATGAATGCAAACGATTTTTATCTCAGAGAATTATGCCGAAAGAAAGTCAATTTTGTGCCAACATCAAAAGAATTATTATTATTTTTTTTTTTAAATAAGTTTTTTTTTTCGTTAAAAGTTAAAAAATTAAAAATAAAATAAAAAATAATCGCTACCATAGGCATAAGGCAGGAAGAAATTGTGACTTTCAAAAATGCATATATTCATATTAATTAAATGAAATTTAAAATTTTTGAAGCAAATTTTCATGTTCCTAAATGTTTTTTCTATTAATAGAAATAAAAATTTCCATTGATTTTCGTCAATTCTTTTCTAAATAAGTACTTTTCTAAAAACAGTTTCGTTTTCGATCAATCAAAAGAAGCAATATTATTATATTATCTCATTTTTTAATATATATATAAGAAAAAAAAAAAAAAACTGAAAAATTTTATTTCTATGCATTATATCTACGTTTATCTTTCATCATTTGACTAAAAAATATCGTAATATTTCATTTTTTTTTTTTAATTATTTTCTAATGTTAGATTTGGCGATAACTTCAATAATTACACAGCCAACCTCTTTCAGAAAAAATCGCACTTCGCACTTTTAACGTGCGGCGTTCGGTTTTTTTCCCTCCTTTTTAGAACAATTTTGAAAATAAATTATGCAAGTTAACGTTAACTAATATACACTTATTATTATTTTATTTATTTATTAAAAATTATTTTGATTAATATAACAAACATTTAGATATAAATACAATTAATAGAGTAAACATATTTTTGGAAATTTTTGTGTTAAAAATACGTAACAAATAAATAAAAAGGCCTTTTAATTATTTAGTTTTTTTTTTTTTTTTTTTTTTTTTTTTTGTTCAGGAGTATATAAATAAAGGCTAGTACATTTATTTAATGCATAAAGCTTAACCTCAATAGGTGCCTTATATTTTTCTTATATTTATTCAAAAATACGGAATACGAGGGCGAAAAGAATAAGGTTAAAGATATTAAAATGCTTCATTTTCTCTTATTTATTAATTTAAAAACATAAAATTATTTTATTTGTTTTCTATTTTTGTTTTTTAATGGAGAAATCAAGGCATTAATAGAAGTAAATCCCTCTATGGTGGCCAAGCGGTTCTACGGTCAAAGTTGGTGGATGAGAAGTGCCGGGTTCGATCAAAAAACGCGCTCATCGATCTAGCCGTTCGGAGTTTTCCGTAGTTCTCTCTAAAACTCGTGTAAATACGAACTAGATCCACTTAGAAAGACCCCCACGGAGGGCATTTCTCCTGTAGGCATAGGCCCCTAGTGTAGTCAATCAGTCTTAAGCCATACAACCAATCAACCATTCTTTATGAGATTAACATATGTTAGAATTTTATGTTGTAAAATTATAAGTGCTTATTTCTTTATTTTTCTTTATTTGTTTATTAATTAATTAATTAATTAATTTATTTATTAGGTGTCATATTTCTTTTTATCACACACGTTATTTTTTATTTTTTATTTTTATTTTTTTTCATACTTTATTCAAAGGTACAAATACGAAAAAAAAAAAAAAAAAAAAAAAAAAAAAAGGGAAAAAAATATATATATATATATTTGTATTACATTTGAAGAAAAATAAACTTTTGACATGAACAATAAAGATGTATAAAACTTTTAAAGTTAATAAATATTTTTTACAAATATCTAGATTATTAATGATTATGCATTTAACTATAAAATATTGGTATGTTTTTAAGTATTAAACTAATTCAATTTTCCGAAACTGAATTATTTTAAGAAAAATATGTTGGTGCTAATGTGCCAGTTGACCACAAAAGACAGGCCGAGGTATGGGTTGAATAACCTAAGTAAGGGGTGGTCTTTTTAAGGGGTTCTAGCCCATATTTACGCTTGTGTCGGAGAAAACTACAGATAATTTCGAAAAGTTAGCCCAATGAGCGCTACCTGGTATCGAACCTGATATCTCCCGTCTACCAGCTTTGAGAGCAAAGTTAATGTTACAGTCTCAAAAACATTTGACCCCCTGAAAAACCTTTTATAATCCAACTAAAACAATTTTTAAGCATTTAATGCGCTGTGAATGCATATATTTGTAAGTTATTAAAAATAAATAAAATTAATCATAAAGCTAAACGTTCATCTCTCAAATGAATATATCAAATCAAATTAACTGTTAAATCGTCAAATTTTTACTAATTAATCTTAATATCAATGAACTTTCTTACCAGTAACTACAAGGAGAAATTTGATAAAATAAATTATTTTTTAAAATAAATAAAAATAATTTTATTATTATTATTATCTGTTTGTATAAATATATTTTTTTAGACTACAGTTCCATAGTATATTATTAAAAACTAAAGAGTATTAAAATTCAGAATTTTTGATATGCAATATGATAGATAAGATGGTGTAAATTATTTCTATGAATATAGAAATGTAATTTAAATTTAAATAATTATAATAATAATAAAACGAATGTAACGTAATGCATAATGTATCTTAGTTTGATTGTAAAAGAAAAAATTTTTTGCTTTACTTTAGAGAATATCTTTAAAAACTTACACCGATAAATCATCAAATACGCGATCAGCGCCAAGCATTGTAAAAGGGTTACTGTAGCAAGAGGGAATCTGGACAAGTGTTTGTTCACTGAGCATGCGTACTAAGTACCTGTCGTAGCTCTGAGATTATCCAGGGTTTCTAATAATAACAAGATCACAGCACCACCTGTTGAGCGATTGATCTCCAAATCTAATCAGAACCAGTTTAGGTCACGGTGCAACTAAATTGAAAGTTTGGTTAAATTTCGTTCATTGGTTCGTGAGATACAGCGTCCACAAAATGTGTGATACGCACACAGACAGATATTTCCTAAAAACAGTCAAATCGTATCCAGGATATCTCAAAATGGAGAACTCCATCAAAAACTGGAGTTTGAAAATTTTCACTAATTTAGTATTTTCTTTTTATATGTATAGAAGTATCGAATACCTTCTACTTTAAAGTTATCAAAATAGTTATGTTATCATTATTTCTGAGGGGGACTTATTCATCTTTTCAGCTGATTTTAGCTTTTATGTAGATACACTAAATAGCAAACAAAATTTTATAATGATTTATCTGAAAGCCTAAAGCCGACATTGGACATGACGCAATCAAGTAAAAATTAATTAAATCAAACCATGATGCTATTTTTAAAAAAGTATACTTCAAAACAACGGAAACTCTAACTGAGGGAATTTGTCTTCTATTAACAATTTTTTCATAGGCAAAAACAAACGTATTAGGAATTTGAGAATGAAAAATCACACAAAAACAGCGAATCCGCTATTCAGAAATGGCCGCTAAATAAATTTTTACTGCAATTAAGTTAATAAATTATAATTAAAAGTTGTAAGTATAATTAAGAATTAAAATAAGAATAATCTTCATGGTAATTTAAAAAATAAATTAATTAATTATCTATGAAAGTGTTCACAGAGTAGAAAATCTTCGTAGAGAAAAAAAAAAAAAAATTACGTAAAAATGAACTTTAAATGAGTTTCGCTCGTTTTAAAAATGAACTTGAACTGAGCGCGTTCATTTTTTCAGAAATGAGTTTGAACGCGAACTAACTCGTTTTTTAGACGATGAACTTGAGTTTGAACTAGCTCGTTTTTTTCGTGAACTTGCACAACACTGATATATACTATATATATAGACTGCAGCGCCATCTACAATGATTGGCTAAAGAAATATAACTTTAGCAGCCAACTGAGAAATATAACTTTAGAAACTAACTGAGAAATATAACTTTAGCAGCCAACTGAGAAATATAACTTTAGCAGCCAACTGAGAAATATAACTGTAGCAGCCAACTGAGAAATATAACTGTAGCAGCTAACTGAGAAATATAACTTTAGAAATATAACTTTAGAAACCAACCAACCAACTGTGTAAAAAAAAAAAAAAAAAAAAAAAAAAAAATTTTTTTTTTTTTTTTTTGAATGTGTGGGTGTGGCTTAGATACATATATAAGCATTATCTTTGCTGGCAGTTATCAAGTCCAGACTTACAGAGTCTGTATAAAGGTGTGTTATTTATGAAATTTGTAAATATAGCATGAATGAAATAATATTATTATAATAAACCCGTTACTGCGATTCCAATTTATCCCAGTCTAATGTTGGTGCTTCATGTGGTTTGGGGGGTTCGCTAAGCGTATCGTCAACTTTTTTATCTGGAAACGACCTGCTATTGACAAGATACATGCGGCTGCTTAAATCTAGATAAAAACCTTTTTCATTACATTTCAGTTCCATTTGCATATTGGATGGTAACTTTTTTACCATTAAGAAGACTTCTATAATGCTAGAGATGTCAACATATCTTCTATATCTATTGGCTACAGCCTCCAGTTGTTCGAGAGACATGCTGCTCATTTTAAGATGAAGGGTTGAGTCATCGTCGAACGGGGAGATTTCTTCAATAAATTTTTCCTGATCCATAACTACTTATTTTATTTGAAAATGTTCCGTCTACGTGACTACATAAAAATCAACCAACCAACCGTAAAAAAAAAAAAAAAAAAAAAAAAAAATTTTTTTTTTTTTTTTTTTTTTTTCAGTTGGTTGGTTGATTGTTATTTATCCTGTATATAAATGCTGGCCGCCTTCCAAATTTATATCATTTTTTCATTCTACAATTGTTGTAGGTAATCTTTACCATTTATTCTCACAATGAACTTCTCTGATTCCATTCACAGCATATTTCATTACCTACTCAGAGACTGCGTGCATTTGGCAAACTGGGAAGATACAAGCCAATTTAGGCTGGTCGATGTCAAAGATGACTGGGATGATCCACAATGGAAACCGAGAGAACACAAATTTGCCCTTGCTATTTTGAGGATGTTAGAATATTATTTTCAGACACCGCCCTTACCTACTGGTATTGAAATCGAACAGATTGAAGATGTCATTCCCAAGCTGAAAGAAAAATTAAAAACTATTCTCGATTCCGATAGCATATCTTTTAAAGTCCGAAACCTTTGTAATGACGAAAGCTTGACGCATCGTCGTTGGTCGGGTCCCGAATCTTATCAGCCTTGGGTGATGGAATGTTTGATAACTACTGGATGCTTTCTTGGAGAATGTTATGCAAAATTTGGATTCAATGAGAATTTATTTAATCTGGCATCCAAAACCCTTATAGATATTATGGAAGACTCTGCGTTATTATCTTGTATTAGACTCGATTTACATTATAAAATGGATCCGTTTGGTAAGCCTGGCGCTAAGATTAAATCAGTTTTGGACGAAGATTGGAGTATGTGGACCTTTCAATTGAACAAAGCACAGGAGAAAAAATTGTTCAAGAAGTGTCCAGGTAAATCGTAAGTCCAACACTATTTAAATATCAATCAATCAATCAAAAAAAAAAAAAAAAATTTTTTTTTTTTTTTTTTTTTTTTTTTTTTTTTTTTTGTGACCTTGATAACTTTATAGTGCCTATATAAGCAGCTGACAAATCTCATTTTCTATACTCATATTATATACTGCTGGCTGCCTTCAGGATTTATTTCATTCTACAATTGTTGTTAGATATCTTTTGCCACTATGATCTTCTACGATCCCATTCAAAGCGTCTTGAATTACCTACTCAAAGACTGCGTTCATTTAGCAAACTGGGAAAATACGCACATGAAAAGGCTGGTTAACATGGAAAATAAATGGGAGAATCCAGAATGGAAACCGAGAACACACAAATTTGCCCTTTCTATTTTGAGAATGTTAGAAGACTATTTTCAAACACCACCCTTACCTACTGGTATTGAAATCGAAGAGTTTGGTACTGAGACCGAACAAATTGAAAAGAACGTTTCCAAGCTGGAAGAAATATTAAAAACCATTCTCGATTCCGATAACATATCTTTTAAAGTTCGAGACCTTTTGCGCGACGAAAGCTTGACGCATCGTCCTTGGCGCGGTCACGAATCTTATCAGCCTTGGGTGTTGGAATGTTTGATCACTACTGGATGCTTTCTCGGAGAATGTTATGCAAAATTGCGAGACAGGCGTTTGTTGAAGAATTTATTCTATAAGGTATCCGAAGCCTTTATAGATATTATGGAAAAGAGTGGCTTGTTAGATTGCATTAGATCCGATCTGAGTAGTCATATGGATCCGTTTGGTAAACCTAGTGCTAAGGTTAAATCAGTTTTGGACAAAGATTGTATGCTGTGGACATTTCAATTGGATGAAACAAAAGAGGAACAAATGTACTATAGGTGTGAACTCCGCACAAAAAAAGGTCTAAACCAACATAAAAAAAAAAAAAAAAAAAAAAAAAAAATTTTTTTTTTTTTGAGTGGGCGTGGCTTAGCACAACATACGGCTATATAAGCTCGGTCATTTTATTTGTTCAGCAAATTATTCTTCTAACATGGCTTTCTTAAACATGGTTCTTCAACGCCTTGCTACTGGGATAGTCTCGTTTCTATTTCGCAACTATAAGCCAGAAGTGAAATATATGAAAGTGCAGGATTCTGCCATAGACCCGGAACAGAGAGACGACCAGTCTTTGGGATTCGATTTGTACGCGACTAAGAAAATCGTGTTGAGACCTGGCGAGACAAAAACGATTGATACTGGAATAGCGTTCGAGATTCCTTCTTACATGGGAATGTATCTCTGGGACAAGTCGTCGTTGGCTTTGGCAGAACTGAGAGTGTGTGGTGGCGTGATAGATCCAGGCTACAGAGGCTCTGTAGGCGTGATTATGGAAAATTGTTCGCTGGACAACTTCACCATCCAGAAAGGCAGCGCTATAGCCCAAGCTGTGTTTCAATTGGCAATTTATCTTGAAATGATAGAGACGACGGAATTGTCAGATACCGTTCGTGGCGATAGAGGATTTGGTGGAAAATCAGACTGGGCAGATAAATAAATCTTGTCAGGATACAAGTGGATAGATGGCTGCAACCTATACACCAAAAATTGATCCCGAAATTAATTATTTAAACTGTTTAAAGGCCCATTATAAGCGTAACGATCATCATCCTGAGCATTATGAGAAACCTGAAATGAAATTTGAAGCTAGATTGGAATTGACTTGTGATTTATTAGGAACCGTAATGGGTTGGGCTCGTAAAGAAGGATTAAAATTAAATCTTGCCGAATGCCGAGCTATTATCGAAAAGGGTAACTGGGACAAATGGGATCTTGCCGTGAAAGACTTTTTACCAAAACCTACCGAAATTGAACTTAAACTTCGTGGAAGATGGTATAATAAAACATATGCTGCAGAAGAATTTAGAAAATTGGATAGTTATCAGGATCTCGACGAACTCGAATGTGTAAGAGATTACTTGGATGACCTATTAAAGCATAAATTGGCAGTTTATAAAGTTTGGCAAGATATTACCGAATATGATAAGCGATACTATGCAATAGCTGAACGTATACAAAAGCATGATTTGGATAAATTTCGAATTGATATGTTACAAGCCTATACCCTGAAGCATAGTAAATTTGAATCGGGAGAAAACGATTGGGCTAAGGAGAATTCTAAAACGGATAATGTTGGGGATATTCCTAAAACGGATAATGTTGAGTAAATTAATAGACAGCGGCAAGCTATATTTCACAAATTAGTCCACCGTAAAACTAATAAGTTTAACAATATAAAGATAAATATAGAATTAACCAACCAACCAACCAACTGTAAAAAAAAAAAAAAAAAAAAAAAAAAAAAAAAAAAATTTTTTTTTTTTTCTTTTTTTAGTGTCCTTGAAATAGCTATATATACACAGTCATAAAAGCCATATGTATATACAGCTATAAAAGCTTCCACACTACATATATTTTACCAGTATGAATGTTCCGTTTCGACAATGGGAACCTGCTATGATGTTTAACAAAAAAGTATCAAGTCACGTTTGCCGGTATGTCGTATTGATAAACAGTACTGCTAAATTTGATGTAGAAAAAGACTTGAAAAAATTACTACGTGTAACAAAAAAACCTCTCATATGGTTTATTAAAACATTTCGATCGTTTGGTATTAGGGTTGAATATGGCACACTTTTTTCCATACAAGATCTTAAAGACCAAGGACCCATGTTTAAAGATATCTCGGATGGGATCGTGCGGCAATATCTAATATCAAGGTATTTACCAGATGTGACTTTTGTATGCTTTCCAGGATTCGCTAAAAAATTACCTTTCGATTGCATACATCCTGACACGTTAGTTGGTAAGCTTATCAAGAGGAAATAATATACTTAATTAAAAAAAAAAAAAAAAAAAAAAATTTTTTTTTATTTTTTTTTTTTTATGTGGGTGTGGTTTGACTATATATAAGCATTAATTTTACTATCTGTTATACATTTCGTCAACTCTTCCTCTGTAGTGTGTTTGGCAAGTCTCATAGATTTCAATATAAGCGTTTAGTCTTTGAAATATTGACTGTTTCTTTTACGCGTTTCAGAAAACCTTCTGCAAGATATCAAAGTTTGGCCAATATTATTCCAAGTGAAATGTGCTCGAAACTTATTGCAGTCATCTTTCAAAATACCCTGTAACTACTGTAAAATAGGATGGTCTAGACAGTTTATGGTACTTAGCCATATGTATAAAGTTTAATATTGGACACATATAAATAATAACTGAGTAATTCTTTTGACAAATGATGAGTTTCCCGTTTTTTCTATTGCCTAATGAAATAAAATTGAAAATACTCAAGTACCTACCCGTTTACGAAAAATATAAATTATTTTCTATAACTGAATTCAGCGATTTGTTGGCCTATCCTCGATTATGGTGTAACAAAGCTTGCTATAATCTATATCGAAAGACACTTGAAATACAAATCTATTCCGTACGAAATATTATTAGAACTGATTTTGTTTTAGTAAACATTTTTATTTATATGCTTAAAACTAACATTGATATTTTATATCCCGATCATTGGTATTTACATCCAATCAATGAACACGAAGAAAAATTTATTGTTACTATGAAAACTAATTTTGATGAATTTATAGCAAAATATGCTGTTATTGTTACCATGTACGTTAAAGTATTCGCGTCTCCATTCTATGTTAGGCCTATTCTACTAAGTATAGAAAATGTGCATGGTATACTATTTTCTTATATTGTACATCCATTTTTTCTAAACATGAAGGGTAAAAGACAATGGATTCGGTTTATGATCGCTTGTGAATTTATTCGCCAATTATACAGTTTAATTGAAGCTGATAAATCGAATTATAAGACTAAATGTTTATTTCGTATATTGAAAATACTGACATCTGAGTACGATGAATAGGTCAATAATCAGGGTGGATGGGAATGTATAAAAGATTGGCAGAATGAAAAATTGGTGGATAAAGATATTTTTACTGTCAGTACTTACTAAACAACTTTGAAAAAAAAAAAAAAAAAAAAAAAAAAAAAAAAAAAAAAAAATTTTTTTTTTTGAGTGGGCGTGGCACATCAATAATTACTATATATATAAGAGAGATGTGGTAGTGTCTAACAATATTATTCACCCACACAATTCTTTGCAATGGCTGGTCTACACTATGTTTATGCTGTGCATGTCTCTTTTGTTCGCTATGAAGGAAGGCAAATCCCATGGACTATTACTATGACTTCGACCGTGACACCATACAAGACTTTTAGTATTGGTTTGCTTAGCAACGACTTTACCTGGACAGATTCTGATTTGAATTATAATTGTCTAAACGCGGATGATTTTCCCAGAAACCCTTCTAAAAAACTAAATCACCAAATCAGTCTGCCACATTTCGAATCTGAGTTTATCGAAATCTACGGCACAGAGTACTGGAAAGATGGCTGGGTGACACAATTGGCAGCCGTCGATCGGCCTACGTATGATTATCTAAAAACATTTTGCAATTCAATTATATTGTTGGATAACACACTAATTGCTGAAGATAGAACTTTGGCTGCAGCATACAGGTATAACGTATTGCCAAATAATGTAGAGGAATTTAAAGAAATTGTAATTGAAGGTTGAAGGACTTTAAAAAAATCTTAGAAGTCTCTAAAAAAAAAAAAAAAAAAAAAAAAATTTTTTTTTTTTTTAAATGCCCCGCCCACCCAAGTCTGTATATATATCAGAAAATTCTATTTAGACAATTTATTATTGTTAGATGGTATGATATTGCACACATGCAAATATGCTAAGTAAAGTTTATGAGAGTTTTTTATTAATATGCTCATTCATATTTGCTACAATTTTACTTATTACAGCTCTATTTATAGTTATATTATTTATAATAACGACTTTTATTATGGAATTTTTGCTAGGCCCAGAAATTACAAAAAAATGTATTAAAACATTTTTAGAAAAGATGAAAATAAATCTTGTCTTTGCTCAAGAATAAAGGGTTATGCAATTTTTCAAATATGGATAAATGTTTGTGCTGTAATAAGTTAATAAACTATCCAAGATCGAATTATAGATTGGATTGCGAACACGCTTTTCATCAGCGATGCCTTGTAAATTATTTTCAAAAGCATCCACTCAAATGCCTGGAATGTACCCAGCCGCTATCTTGCATTGATCTAACATATTTTCAAAGCTTTCATGAAATAGTAAATGATATAGAAGATACTGATTCAGGCTTTGAATCTAATTAATTCATGTCTGCGTAAAAAAAACTAAGTCTGAATCTAAAAATTTCGAGATTAGTGAAAAAATGACAAAGTCCAACATTTTATAAAGAACTGAACTTCACTGTGAATGTTTAAAAAATGCTCAATCCACATTTGAAAAAAAAAAAAAAAAAAAATTTTTTTTTTTTTTTTTTTTTTTTTTTTTTTTTTTTTGAGTGGGCGTGGCTCATGTATATATAAGACTGTTGACTTGCCACTTCATCATTCTATCTCGATCTTTGCCAGCAGCAGTCATATCTTTCCTTTACGGACATGGAATCAACAGTATCCTACAGCTCTTTGGTTTGGACGTTAAGAAATAGTAATATGGAGCTAGCACATAAAAATGATAAATTGGCTAAAGAAGTCAACGATTTACGAGATATATCTTTTTTTCAAAGTATATTAAATGAATTAATATATGCTGAAAATGTCCGATTAAGGGGTGAGCGATCTCGCCTTTGTATGGATGCAGCACAAATTGCTGTAACTTTAAACGAAAAGATAATTAGTTTAAATTCGATCATCAGCAAACAACGTAGACTGTCAGCAGCAACACTGAAAATGTCAAAAGCTAAAAATAGTTTTAAACGTAAAACTAAAAGGATTATAAGGCCCAAGAAATGTACAATATGCGAAGGATAATAAAATCGTAACCAAGCCATCAAGGTCACATGAAAAAAAAAAAAAAAAAAAAAAATTTTTTTTTTTTTTTTTCACGTGACCTTGATATTATTTATTTTTATACTGGCCTTTTGCTATATAAGTAAGGTTCGTTGGATTACTATTGTTATTTCAGAATGGAAGCTATGAATCCTATTGAGATGCTTATTGATGGAGCTGTTCAGCATGAAGTCTTGCAGAATAAAAATCCTTACTTGACGATGGAGACTATCATTTTACGTTTGTACAAGAAAATTTCACAGTATACGCGTGTCCAGTTCTATCAGAATGAGAAAACTCTACTGTTTGTGCAATATCACGATGAAATTTTGAATGCCTATGAAAGTATAAAATCTAGGCTGTCTCACGAAGAGCGAGCTACGGTAGAACGTGTCCTATCTAGAGATTGCCCACATCCCAACGAATTGCTGAAGTTTACCTGTACTTGGTACAAACATGATCCTGCCAGCATTTGTAGATGGTTTGCTGTCGATGGTATCATCAACCTGCATCCTAAATATTACGTTCAAGATGCCTTTAACAATAATTTCGAGAAACACAATGCAGCCGTCAGGGCTCTGTATGCTTATTACTCTAACCCTGAAAGCATCAAATTGATCGTGAGCAAGGCCCTAGATATTGAAGGTGACGAAACATATGCGGCAGATCCCGATATGGATATGTGTTTGGAACTGTACGTAACAATGGTGGGTGAAGAAGAAATGAAACGTGTGGCAGAAGACAGGCGAACCAAGCTGCGAGCTCAACAGCAACCCAATAAGCGTAAAAGAAAAATCCAACCTCTGAAATTATCCGAAACTGTAGAAAATCCAATTGTAGAGACCCCAGAATCGCCTAGGCCGATTTCACCCCAAAATGAGTAATAGCTGACGGTTAGAATAATCAGGTTTCAGTTTCTTTAAAAGGTTTTGGCGTAAATTTTCTCCGATTGACAGATGCCATTTAGAAGTCGTGTTGAGAAGGTCCACAGCAGTCAAAATTTTCAAATAGGCCTCGTGACAATTTTCTACGTTTGATAAGTCTATTCTAGTATTTTCAATTTTCTCGCAGAAAGGCCAAGCGTGGTTTGTTGGAGGTACCATCGCTACCATATCTGACAGGTCATCTGTAGGTTGGGAGATATCAAAAATCTTGTCACATTTTATAACCTGAGTGTATAATGGATTCCAGAAGAGTTGCAAATGGCTGCTCAAAACGATCGTCCAAACGTCAGATGGAATGATGGCGTCAAACGAAGGTTCGATCACAATATGTAATAGACGCGATTCGTATAGATTTGGACGATATAAAAATGTCAGCTCGTAGTCTGATACGGGTTCTAGCTCAGGAATGGAATCCAAATAGAATTTGACTAGGTTAGGATAACGTCCATAATGACTATAGATTATGGTAGATTTCTTAGAAACTAAAGCCTTTTGAAAAAATTCCATATCTTGATTATTAAACAATTGAAAAAAAAAAAATTTTTTTTTTTTTTCAAGGTCATATTATTTCTCTATATATGGGTGCCTTCTCTGCACAAGGATCATTCATGGTAGAGCCTTCTATCTATGAGGTCTTAAGTTTTTCTGAAAGCTACATACGGCTTAACTGAAATAGATTAAATTATTAATGCTAAGTTTTTTGTCAAGAAAGCATCAATTAGGTGTCATGAGACAAACGAATAAATATACTACTTCATATGGCTTAATCGTCAAAAATTCTGACAACCAAGTTGTACTTATCAAGCGTAAGGTGCCATACTGTGTGCAAAATTATTACACGCATCTCCATAAAAGCAAAACTAAGTATTGTGAATATTCCAAGAATGCCTTTGACCAGATACGAGACGTTTTTGAAAGAGAACAGTTACCAAAGCTGAGCGAAGAATATAAATTGGATTATATGTGCTTTGTGAATGGCAAATTGTACGAAGATCTGTACGATTTTCCGCATGGGTGGCCACCGCCACTTTAGAATGTAGGAAAAGAGGGGAAAAAAGGCTAAAAACCCCATAGGAATAGCATGGGAAAGAAAGCAAAAAACTCACAATGTCAAGTGTGTAAAAAAAAAAAAAAAAAAAAATTCACACCGGAAGTAATAAGGGGACAAATTTGACTAGAAAAACACATTGAACAGCGGGAACCGGGTGGGCTGGGGCATGCGAAACCCAGTGGTCTACGAAAAACCCACAAACCTTATTTGATTATTTTATAACGGCGTATCGAGAATTTCGTGAAGAAACTGGCTTCAGATTTACTTTTACGAAAGAAGATGTGGAAAATTATCCAATCGTGCATTTTGAATTTATGGGATGCGATAAGATTTATTATAAACAATATTATTTTCTTATTGAAAATGTAAAAGATTTGAAGAGATACAGATATTTTGATTCACTCGATTTTCCAATGATATCGTCTGCCCAAATTAAGAGTTGGAATGATGATCGACTTGTGTATACAGGCCAACTGTATCCCGTAAAAATAGCATATAATTATTTTAAAATTCAGCAAAAAATAAAAATTGATAATAAGCATAAAATTTTTGAGAATTTTTATCCAAAGTACTATATAATTTCTTATCAAAAAAACGAAGATGATAAGAAACTGATGGAAAAAACATTTAAAAATTAATTAATGAAAAG